>JAQPPZ010017229.1:1200000-1756688 GCA_028583015.1 Wollemia nobilis | reverse complement strand
GATAGGGACGCCAAAACACCTCCCCTGGAGTGAGATGCGAAAAGGCATCAATGTAGTGATCAACTACACCTACCCATCGCCGACTCTGCCCCTGCTCCGCATACCGTCGCCACAAAGCCGCATAACCAATATCCTCATCCTCCATTGCCGCCCGAGTCATCCACGGTAACCCGGTAGGCCTCTCAACAGCTATGTGCTGCCAACCCCAGCACTGCAACAAAAAGCTGCAACTGACACCCTTTCACTGTCGACAGCGGACCCCGTACAGCTCCTCGTAAAACTACGCCAACAAAGTTTGTCCCCATATCAGGATCAACGGTGCCTCTATCGGGCACTCTGCCAACTGCCACACCAAATCTAGCAGGTTCCACGGGAACCTCGCGCCTGACGAATCATGGAGAAGAATGTTAGAAATGAGGCCCATCAGGAATGTGTGCCTCACTCCTAACACCCCCCTCTCCTTCCACCAGCCAACCAAAATCCCGCCAGCCTGGCAATCCGCCTCGTTTGTCTCCCACTGGGTCCGCTACACCCAGCTCCCCCCCATGCCCAAAACATCTCGTGAGTATAGCAGTCCGCTGATCAAACGGAGATGTCCTAATAGGCAAACCATCTACCGAAATTCGAAGCAACCGATAGATGTCCTCAAGAGTCACAGTCATCTCCCCTATCGGGAGATGGAAAGTATTGGTCCACGGATCCCAAAGCTTGATCAGGGCCGTCAGATACGCCTGATCCAAAACCACAGGCTCCAGTCGAGCCACCTGCTTGAGCCCAAGGGCATCAAGCCATTCCTAGTCGTCATCAGTCAAGGCCAACCGCGCCTCAGTAAAGGCAGCGGGTACACGGTAGCGGCTCCTAACAACCTGCAAGCAAACAAAACAAAAAATGATAAATAAATAAATGAAAAAGATAAAATTTTCAATTCTAGGGTTTCTAACCTTAGTTGTTAAACAAAAACATCACAAAAAAATCTTAAAGTTTTGAAAAGCGTAACACAAAAACAATACATTAAGTTAAAGCAAATAAACCCTAGGGTCACTTACAGGTCTCGCCTCGGCTCCACCGCTCAAACCAGTCTGTGCACTCATGATGGCAGAGAGAATTCCAGCAGTGCTTCGCTTCGCAAAATTACCTCCTCCTCCCAGAGCTCCAAAATCGCAAGAAAAAAATGACACAAATGAGCCCAAAATCAAGTTTTGGCCCTTAAATAGGCCTTTTGCACTGGAATTCGTCCTTGACTGGGACGAGCACTCTGATCAGCGCTCGTCCCACCCAGGGACGAATTCTCCAGCTGGAATTCGTCCCACCCAGGGATGAATTCAGGCCAGCACAAAAAAAATAAAAAAAATGACTAAAAATGCACTAAAAACAGACAATAAAACTGCCTGACAGGATTGCAAATGCAACTGAAAACATGGGCATACAAAATCGACATCGGGGTCACAAATTATCAATATCCTACTCCCTAAGAAGGCTACCATAGCCGGACCGCTCCAGGGGAAGACATATTTTGACAATTTAATCCCAAAATAGTGTCACAAAAAACAACAAAACAACAAAAAAATGCAACACAAAACAAGCAATAAACATTGCCAGACACAAGTGCTCTTGCACTTAACCTCTTGGCATAGCAAAATTGATGTCGGGGTTTGCATTGTCACTATCCTACTCCAAAATAAGGCTACCATAGCTGGACCGCTCCACGGGAGGACGGATTGCCGACAATTCAATCACCAAATGGTGTCACAAAAACAACAAAAATAGTACAAAATTCAACAAAAACACAACAAAAACATTGCCAGGCATAAGTTCTCTTGCACTTAACCTCTAGGCAAAGAAAATCTATGTCGAGGTCCAAATTATCGCTCTCCTAGTTCCCCAAGAAGGTTATCATAGCCGGACCGCTCCACGGGAAATAGGTTTTCGACAATTTCACCTCATTATGACATTACCAAAAGGGTTAACACCCACCAAAAATAGGTCCATATGTTGGAAAAATTGCACACGCTTAACGGTAAACCCTCTAAAGGTAAACCTTGCACAAGTCATCTTGGGTCAAGCGACTCGTCGCTTCTCTCACGAAGGTCATTCCCTCATCGATTCGTCGCTTGAGGGGGTAGTCACACTTAGTCACCAATCAACAATAACACACCCAATTAAGGAAAATGACATGCATTCAAAGAATCATTGACAAAGACAATCACGCTCCTTCTTGGGGCAGTAAACAAGCAACAATCAAATCAATCAAACACTTGGCATTTCGTGAATCATGAACACAAGGTTCCCCCTGAGGATAAAAATGCCCTTCACTTGTTCATGACTGATCAATGTCTAAGTTCATATCACACCTCACCAAAACAGGTTAATACTTGAAATCAAATTCCTTAGCTCGTCAGAAGCAAGGATTCAAGAATGCATTCCCTTTCCATACTTGGGGCATCAAAAGTTGGTTAGGTTACCAAGAAACCCTAATCATTAGTGCTTTGGTTATCTATTTTTGCTCAGCACTGCGTCACCCACAGCACTTCCCAAAAATGGGCATCTGTAGACACCAAAATAGCACCAATCCGATTATGTGACTGCAAACACTGATCGCTTTGACAAACACAGCCCCAGGGCAGCCCTCAGAGGTTAAACAGTGGTCTTAACCATTTTCATAGCAATTTTGTAAGGTCAAGAAGCAATTTGGCACACTTGGAAACTTTTCCCGGTACTCGTCTCACCCCGGGACGAATTCAAAATAGAATTCGTCCCACCCCAGGACGAATTCTAAATCCGTCCCTGGGTGGGACGAATTCCAAGCTTAACGGGCAAAAAGGCATATGGTGCCAAGTGGCAGCCCAGAAAAGTCAGTTAAGGGCTCCTACCTTGCACGCATGTGTAAGTATACAGAGGGGCCGTTAGAGGACTGTTACAAAAAGCATCTATCAAAGTTCAAGTCAATGAAGGAATCCCCTCCCTCATGGGAAGACAAGACTGCCACATGGCGCCTATGGCCAACACTTGGCTTTTGTGCTTCCCTCCCAAAGAGACCCCTTGGGTCTATAAAAGGTGGGACTTTTCTCACCCAAAACATACCAGGTTGAAGGAGTGTTCAAGCAACGAAGTGTTGCCGAATTGAAGACTCACTTGCATCCCCCTTTGTTCACCTTCCTACATCCACCAATCTCTTTTGCAAGGGAGGTTGTTGGGTGGCCTTTGGAAGCTCGAACCTTACTCAAATCCGATGCATGGACATCTGCACCTACCAATTCGCCGACCCCCCAATCCTAAAAGGTTTTGGGCCCATCCCCGGTGGATTGGCTTCAAAATCGAGGGCCAATGGTGGGAGGCCCACTTGGGCACCCCCGCACCTCCCAAGTCCTAATTTTAGTTTTTGAGCACTTTAGATTATTTTTTTAGATTGCATTCTGTGTTACTAGGTCTGATTAGTCCATAATTGAAATTTTGTAACTTTTGGTCAGATTTTAGGGTGTTTTGTATTGCTTTGTCGTTTCGCTAACTTGCAGGTGTTAAGGTCAAATTCTCGAAGGTGGAGGCCAAATTGGGAAAATTCGACCATCTGGGTCGTCCCAAAATGGCCCCAATTACCTAACCCCCCTATTTGCAGGAGTTTTGCAGGTCCCGGGATCCGACATTGGAGCAGCAGCAGGTCGGTTTCTCCTACTCAGAAGAATTCGTCCCACCCAGGGACGAATTACAGTCAGAATTCATCCTGCCCAGGGACGAATTCTAGTTTAAGGTGGATTGGCCAGCTGCCTCAGTGGCAGTGGCCTTCTGGTAACTTTTCTTACCTTCTGTCAAGTTTTGAAGCAATTTGGATTCACTTGTTTTCACTGTTTCAGGCAAATATTCGTATGCATATTTTGTTAGTTTTAGAGAGAGAATGCTTTTCATTTGCAGTAGGTGCTACTAACGTCTTGATCATTTCTTTGTTCGCAGGAGAAGCAGCAGAGGCGAAGAGCTCATCGACATCAGCGGCGACATCATCTTGGCCCGCCCATTGCAATCGTGGGCACGCGGAAGGAGGAATCATTCAACGATTGTAATCAAACCCTATTTGCGCTCCTAGCCCCTGAAAAGGGAGGAGGCATTATTGTATGAGAGATCGAAAGAAATTAATGAAAGGGTTGTTTTTCTTTATCTGATTGCATCTCTTCCAACATGTCTCTTTTTCGTTTCATGTAATTTATATTTCTAGGACTTAGGCGTGCTTAACTTTCAATGCAATTGCACTTGGTGTTTCCTTTGACCGGAATCTCATGCTTTCAGTGGCCATCCAACCCGTACATTTGACAAACCTAAGGTATATTTTCATAAACCACAGTCTGAGCGTGACTTCTGACATGAGAGACAAGCTCCAATGAACTCGGCAGTTCCTTTTCAATATCCACCATAACACATAGTCTCACAAACTGTCATTGAGCATACGATAGAGTAGCCTTGTCAAAGGAGACAAAATCCCCAATCAACATCACCACAACTTTAAAAACACTTTTATGCCACAAGAATGAAGGAAACTTAGGAAAGCGAACCCAAACCAGAATGGGATTAACCCTTTGCAAAGGAGGATTAAAATATGGTCCCCATTTTCTAAGGAAAAGATCCCACTTTTCAAAGAACCAAGGAACTCCCTCCAAAATCCTTCTAGAATCCTCTTCATAGGAAAAATCCTGATTAGAAAAAAATTATGGGGGAGAGTGGTAAGATCCAGAGAGCCCCTCGAAATTCATCTAGACAGTGGCCACCGCTTAATGACCTCAATATCTAGCCCCCTACCAGCAAACTTACCAACTAGGTCCCACGAATCCTTCTCCAAAAGAGAATCGACCATGCTCTCTAGAATATGAATTTGAAAATATTCTAAAATAACCTCACCGGGAGCAAGCACATCCCTGTAGAAGACCAGACCAGACATCGCCTCAGTGAAGGAAAGCGAAGGAAAGAGCAGGAGAGGTAACACCAAAACCTTCCATCCCAGCATCACTCTTTCCAGGATCCCACTAATGAAAAGAAATTGAGTCACCATCCTTACCTAAAAAAAATAGATCTTCCAAAAAAAATCATCAGCTTCCACTTCTCCAACCTCATCAAGCTCATACGCAGAAGACGCTCCACACTACCACATGTTAGCTCCAAAATCTTAATTTTTTTTATAACTATATAATAATTGATTAATTACTTAGTCATTGTTAATTGCTTCTCATTTAAAAAAATCATTATAGCTATCTAATATTAAACTTTATAAAATACAATTATATTAAATTATAAAAACTTATTATTCAAATTTTTAATCAATATAAACATAAAAATAATCAATTTTATATGTTAATATAAGTGATTAAAATCAGTGACCAAAACAAAACAACCATATGAGTACTATGAACATTGATGTGGTTGTGACCAACTCTCTTATATATATAAAAAATAATAATTAATTTATATTAGAGTAGTTGTCATTGGAGTTAGTTTTAACATAATATTTTATAATTAATATTTAAATTGTTTATTAATGACATTCAATAAAATTTATTATATTTTACTCTATTATAACATTTGAATATGATTACTATGATTTTCACCAGTAGATTAAATATATATTTAAAGATAGTAGTGACAAAGTTTAAAACCTTGCCAAAGCTATATGATTAAATAGACAACTTGTTGATATTAATACTACTATGTGGGGATGATGTAATATAGGTATAAACCATTTCAATTCTATTAGCTCAATGGATTAGATAAATAGACTTTGATAGAGGAAACCATGGTTCCAATCTTACCAAAGTATAAATGTTTAGCAATCTTGTTGTACCACTATAATCAACAATCATGTTGTACCACTATAATCAATCTTTTTTAAATTTTTTGGTTAAATATTTTTAATAATAATAATTTAAATTGTTGTACCACTATAATAAATCTTTTTTAATTTTTTGGTTAAATATTTGTAATAATAATAATTTAAATATATGATAATTAATTATATATTTATTTGATTCATAAAAGAATTGGTTACATTTAAATACTTTTCTACTATAAAAAAAGTTCAAATATCTCATATTTTAGTATTTTTTAAATTTATTCTTCTATATTACATGAACTTTACTCTTTCACTCTTTATATTTGATATTTGGCCATCTTTTACATGTGATCATGCCATAAAATGTAGACGTAAATAATAAGGGTATAGATTAATTTTTTTATCTATCTTATTCTGTTTTAAAAATTTATTTTATGATTGACAATAACAATAACAATTTTTTAATAATTTTCAATATCATAATTTATTATAAAAATATTTTTTATTTATAATTATAAATATTTTTAATAATATATACTCGTAAAATTTTAGAAGTTATTTTGTTATGGAAGCTTCCGCCTCCAAATATAAATTGCTTCTTTATTCTAGAAGATACCATTATAGTCTATTTATACCGAAGTGTGATGCATATCTATCTCGTGACTGTCCCCAGTTTATGCCGGTTGTAAGTCATGGCGAAAAACCTTTTAGTTTACTTGTCCTTTATCATGCTTATGATTCATGCCCACCGGGCTTTAGCACAGGGAGGTAAGAAATATATTTTAATTAATTTTGCTATTCTGAATTGTGGAACCGACTGAAAACAAGTTTTTAAAATTTGCCTTCTGTTTGGTTCGTTGATGTGGTATGTATAAGAAACTTATTGAATCATTCATGCAGGATGCACCGAAAAAGACGTTAAGGTGGAATACATATGGATTCGAGGAGAGCCTTACCAGAGACTTATCGGGGTGAGAAATAATTGTAAGTCGTGCGATGCCACTACCACTTACGTAGCGCTTAACGCAAGACGCAAGGGAGAAGAGGAACCTACATTTACTCTAAATGGTGTCGTTCCTAAAGGAGGTCAAAAAATAAAGGAATTTTGGGTTAGTATGAAATCTACAAGTACATTCCGCGGAGATGGAACTGGTGACGTTATTGGTGCAGTATTTGGTAACTGCACTTGAGGAATTCTTATGTCTGTGTCTCCTCTACCTATTATCATTAATAATAGCTTTGTAGATCTCACTGCGAAGCATTTTCTTATTGTTGTATCTTGTAGCTTATTGCTGTGTAGTCGTTGCAAGATTCTGTTTGTCTTTTATAGCAGTCACCAGTTAGGGACTGCATATATTGACAATTCTATCAAATAATAATAAGCAAATTGAACTGTGTTTTTAATGTAGTGTGGTTAATATGACCGACTTCATCCAAATTCAGATAATAGTAATTTGATTTCATAGTTATAACATTTCAATTATTGAGTTTGTGAGAATATATATAACCCCGAAAATGGATTTTTTTGACATTTAGAAAATGAAACGTTGATTTACATAATATTTGATATTTGGCCATCTTTTAATATGGATAAATACAAGGCCATAGACAATGAGAGGAAATTTGGTAAACGTATTAAGAGTAAATAATATATTGAAGAAGAGAAATTTAGTAGATGATTTATCTAGTAAATATTTAAAGGAGATGTCATAGTTGAAGCTAGAATTATATCAAAGATAAAAAACTATATATAGAATATTGGAGATAGAAGAGAAATTTCAACTCCATAGCATGTCAATATGTATACATATGGTACGATTGAGTAGTATATGGTGGAAGGATAAAAACAAGAAATGATAAAAAAAAGAGGTAAGAGAAGTATCTAGAGTGAAATAACAACTAGGGACAAAGGCTCAACACGAATAATAATAGAAACTAGAGTTTTCAAATATTATGCCTATGGGAAAGGAAGTCTAAGAAGTACTGGATATAATGGAAGAAGTGCAAGTGTCATTACTTGAGTTCCTTATAGAAGCTCATTAGCAGTTTTATCCAAGTGCATTAGCTCTAGTGTAGGGGAGGTACAATTCAAAGCTACATCCATGATGGAAGAAAAAAGAGAAAGAAAATAAATTAAGCCAACCAACACATTGAAAAATAAAAGGAGCCAAGATAAGAGGATGGAGTATCTCTACATCAAATACCAAACTCATATGACAATGAGCCCTTAAGAAAATACATGCTATTTAAAAAATAAGAAATAAGTAAAAGGATGGAATAGTTTGTTGACACTACAAAACAATTGATTATAGAAGGTAACATATTAGGAATGAAATAAATCTATTAGGGAAATAAGATAATGTGGTAGAAACAACTATAAATGATGATATAGATGGAAATTTAAATGATCATGTTATGGTAAATATGTTAAATTTCAAGCAACCATAAAATTTGGGGGATCTTATTGATGTACAAGTTTACACTTGTTTATAGAGGTTGCACTAAGTTATTGATAGACTGAGATTAGAATTTTAGATGGGATATGTTGTATAGTACAAAAGATATTAACTAATGGCAAATAATGAGTTGTAAAATCTAGTGAATTGAATTCATGATGATGGGATATGCCAACATGCATTAGACAAAACCATAGAAGTTATATATAGGTAATATTTAAACTATTATTAATGTATAGAAGATACCAAAAGGAACTAAACATTGTAAACCAACCCACATAAATATTAATGTAATAAGTAGTGCACTTCACCCATAGAATGAGGAAATTATCTAGTATATTAAATTCATATTATAATTAGTATAGACCTATGTCGTGTTTAAATTTTTGGGATACATGGTATGGTGGTTAGACATAGGTATTGAAAATATTTTTAGTGTAAGTGAAGAAAAATCTAACTAGTTGGTAAGCAATAAAAGCCAAATTTTGAAAGGTGAGTGAATAAGTTGAAGTAGGACTAGTCAAGTTAAAGTAGGGCATTGAGGATAAAAAAAAGAAGTTGAAAAATACTAAGGTGAATGAGGAATAGGATATAGTAATTGCAAAAGTTAAATTCAAGAGTTTAATTAGAAATTAGACGGTAGAAAGAGATGAAACATTTACAAAAATTATGCATGGAACTATAAATGAATCCTTCACAAAAATGAAGGAGCGGCTCTAGAAAATGTTGGTATCAATGGAATAGAAATCCAATGATTATGGACTAGAATGGGTCAAATATTACAACTATTCCAAGAGAGTCAAGGATGAGGAGGCGATGCTAAAGTTGTAGATTATATAGATGGTAGGAGTACCTATTCCACAACCTCAACAATGAAGTACAATTCCATTAGAATATAGAAGTATATCAATGAGCACATCAATCAAATAAAAGGGGAGGGAAGATGTAGACACTGGTTTTAGACAACCAAAAATAGAAATAATATTATCTAAAAAAATTCTTAATATAATATGCACTAATTTTTGGTTTAAATGATATGTAATGAAATAATTGGTTAATTTCAATGAAATGTAATAAAAATGAAATATAAAATTTATATTTTAGCTATCATAATTATCATATGTTAAATATTACACATAATGTAAAGTTGAAACATATGCTTCACGTGTCTATGAAAGAAGAAAGTTTGTTAAGACCCACTTGTCTTGAAAACTATTGCCAACAATAACCAATACATCACTATAAAATAAGACCCCTCATTAATTATTATAGAATATCATGCTATGTTATGGGATGTTGTACTACGCATACAAGAGACTTAGCAAAGGATTACAAGACCATTTTTATTAATGGATTATAGGTGCAAGTGCAATAGCCATTATGTTTTTTTATATATATAGAAGCAATGGTTACAATCACGATTTTTAGTAACTACCAGCATAGGTGGTAGGGTCCAAACTATCTACGAAGGCTCCCAAGACTTCCATCATCTTGGTACATGGTAACCCAGCATGAGATGGGGACCGCCAGATGCACAAAGGTTGCACCGTCATCATCAATATGGCGTACCACTCAGAGGAATCAGATCTAGGCTATTGTCTGTGCATGGGCAAGCAAGTGGGATTACATATTTCACGTTGAAATAAATACTTTTCCATCTTTTACATTTGAACATTTCATAACATGTGGATGCTAACCATGATTGTAAGACAAATAATCTTTATTTATCCATCCCATATTAAAAAATAGTTTAAATATTCATCAATATAATAAAATAAACATTAAAATTTAACTAATTTTAGTATTAAAATTTATTATATAGATTTTTATTAGTAATTTTAATTATTTTAATAATATATACTCAAATTTCTATTTTTAGGGGTTTGAAAAAACATCTCAAATATTCTATTACTAATTTTTTGATTTCATTATAGGTACCTAATATCCAACAATATCAAATTATAAAATCTTATTGTTCGGGTTTGTAATCATTAATAAAGTTAAAAATATTTTTTCTACATGTCCCCTCAAGGGCTAGTTGGATTGGTAATTATTTTTTATGGCTAGGTACATACCAAGGAAAGACCTAGATTTAAATATTGGGAGCATACTTATTGCAAATGTAGTAGTTTGATCTTAATACTTGCCTATTGCAAAGGTAGTAGTTTGATCTAAATCCTCTATGTGTGTGCTTGCAAAAGTAGTATTTTGATCTAAATTCTCTGAGTGTGTGCTAGATCGATGATGATGATATGAATCTTAAGTGATAAGTGGTCCCTCTCTTGTTAGATCATCAACAATGAGTTAGTATATGTTTTTTAGGAGTAGCTCTTATGATTTGAACCCTGCACTTGACAATTACTAAAAATAGTGTGGATGTAACCAACTCCCTTATGTATCGAAAAAAAATCTACATGTTATTAATTGAAGTAAGCATCCATAACAAAAACAACCATATAAAAATTGATTAATTACTTATCTGCTTCATAATAACTATAAGCAATTTATTCATGTTAGAGTAATTGTGATTGAAATCTATTGTAATATAATATCTTATAATTAATATTTAAAAAAAACTTAACTAATTCATTGATAATTTGTAATATTCAGTAATATTTATTACATAATACTGTCATTAATAATAATATGTTAATTTAATTATAATTAAAATTATAATGATCATATTTAATAAGATAATTTGAATATATTATAATTAATATTTTAATATAGTATTAATTTTATTCACCTTATGATTATTTGTCCATATTTTACATTTGATCATGCGATAAGATTTGCATGATAGGGATAGCTTATCCTTATCTATCCACATCTTGGAAATTTCATCATAACAATAAAATAAAACATTAACATTTAATAATTTCTAATACCAATTTTTAATAATGTATACTTGTAATATTTTTACAATTATTCTTATTATTTAATAATAAAATTTATAATCTTCCATTACTAATATCAAACATTGTAACAAAACACTTATATTATAACAACATTTTGTTCCATTTTTTAATAATTAAAAATATCTAATATCAAAAGTCATAACAAAATAATTATATTAAATTATAAAAACTTAATTTTCTATTTTTTAATGATTAATAAAATTAAAAATAATAAATTTTACATGTCAATATAATTTATTAAAATAAGAAATCATAAAAAAATAACTATACTAAAAGAAATTTAGCTCTTGAAGAAGAGGTCCAAGGTTCAAACTGTGGCATGGGTGAGTGGCGTGGGTGGTGGATGTATTCATAAAAAATAAAATTATCCAAAAAAAAAAAAACAATGAAAATAATAACTTTTACGTGTCAATATAATTGATTAAAATTAGCAACCATAACAAAAGAACTATACTAAAGGAAACCGTAACTCCTTACATTGTTTATGGCCTCTTGGTGGGTTGAAATCTCACTCTTTTGCTGCCACTATAACCTCACTAGTTAAATTTTTTAACCATATTAGGACTATGATCATTGATTAATTACTTGGTCATTAGTAACATCTAAAAGAAATATATTTATACTGAGATTAATTGTCATTGAAATTAATCAAGTGATATTCCTCGACATTAAAAGAAGAGACCAAGTTCAAATATTAAAAAATGATACATGATAATATCTGAATTTTACCCCTTTGTAGTGATCATGTAATATGGGTGGGATCATTTCAATCCCATATAACCATTTAAAAAAATTATTGAGGTTAGTTTTAATATAATATATTATAATTAATATTTAAAAAGAACATAACAATTAGTAAATATATATATATATATATATATATTTGTTAAATAGGATATTTAGTCACAACCACATTATTTTTTGGTAATTGGTACAGGGTTTAAATCACATGGGCTTCCACCACCAAACCTATTTCACCTTGTTATTGTTGACACGATGTGAAGGGGACCACAAGTCACTTGGGATTCGTATCATTATCATCATCTGTTTGGTGCACACTCAAAGGATTCAAATCAAACTACTACCAAACCTATTCCACCTCATACCACCAAATCTATTCCACCTCATTATTTTTGACCCAACGTGAAGGGGACCATTAATCACTCCAAATTCGTACCATCATTGTTGCACACTCAAAGAATTCAGATTAGACTACTACCTTTGCAAATGAGGTTTGAACCTAGGTGTCTTCTTTACCAATCCACCTAAGACTTATTAGATAATTATTTATTAAATACATTCAATAATATTTATTATATTTTACTCTATTATAGTTACATAAAATCTCATAGTATTAAACTATAAAATCTTGTTGTTCATATTTATGTTAAAATAATAATTTTTACATGTTAATATAATTAATTAAAATAAGTATCATAACAAAAATTACTATATAATAAATTTTTAAAATCTTAATCATTTTTATAACTATATAATAATTGATTAATTACTTAGTCATTTTTAATTGCTTCTCATTTAAAAAAATCATTATAGCTATCTAATATTCAACTTTATAGAATATAATTATATTAAATTATAAAAACTTATTATTCAATTTGTTAATCAATATAAACATAAAAATAATCAATTTTACATGTTAATATAAGTGATTAAAATCAGCCACCATATCAAAAAAAACCATATGAGTACTATGATCATTTATGTGGTTGTGATCAACTCTCTAATATATATAAATAATAGTAATTAATTTATATTAGAGTAGTTGTCATTGAAATTAGTTTTAACATAATATTCTATAATTAATATTTAAAAAGAACATAACAATTTATTTATTATTTATTAATGACATTCAATAAAATTTATTATATTTTACTCTATTATAACATTTGAATATGATTACTATGATTTTCACCTAGATTGAATATATATTTAAAGATAGCATTTCAATTGGTTAGGAGACAAAGGTTAGAATCTTGTCAAAGATATATGATTAAATGATTAAATAGATAACTTGTTGATATTAATACTATTATGTGGGGATATGATGTAATATAGGTATTAACCATTTCATTAGCTCAATGGATTAGATAAATAGACTTTCATAGAACAGACCATGGTTCCAATTTTACCAAAGTATAAATTAAATATTTTAACAATAAAAATTTAAATATATGATAATTAATTATATACATTCATAAAAGAATTGACTACATTTAGATACTTTGAGTTTAAATATCTCATATTTTAGTATTTTCTTAATTTTTTCTTCTATATTACATGAACTTTACTCTTTCACTCTTTATATTTGATATTTGGCCATCTTTTACATGTGATCATGCCATAAAATGTAGACGTAAATAATAAGGGTATAGATTAAATTTTTTATCTATCTTATTCTGTTTTAAAAATTTATTTTATGATTGACGATAACAATAACAAATTTTTAATAATTTTCAATATCATAATTTATTATAAAAATATTTTTTATTTATAATTATAAATATTTTTAATAATAAATACTCGTAAAATTTTAGGAGTTATTTTGTTATGGAAGCTTCCGCCTCCAAATATAAATTGCTTCTTTATTCTAGAAGATACCATTATAGTCTATTTATACCGAAGTGTGATGCATATCTATCTCGTGACTGTCCCCAGTTTATGCCGGTTGTAAGTCATGGCGAAAAACCTTTTAGTTTACTTGTCCTTTATCATGCTTATGATTCATGCCCACCGGGCTTTAGCACAGGGAGGTAAGAAATATATTTTAATTAATTTTGCTATTCTGAATTGTGGAACCGACTGAAAACAAGTTTTTAAAATTTGCCTTCTGTTTGGTTCGTTGATGTGGTATGTATAAGAAACTTATTGAATCATTCATGCAGGATGCACCGAAAAAGACGTTAAGGTGGAATACATATGGATTCGAGGAGAGCCTTACCAGAGACTTATCGGGGTGAGAAATAATTGTAAGTCGTGCGATGCCACTACCACTTACGTAGCGCTTAACGCAAGACGCAAGGGAGAAGAGGAACCTACATTTACTCTAAATGGTGTCGTTCCTAAAGGAGGTCAAAAAATAAAGGAATTTTGGGTTAGTATGAAATCTACAAGTACATTCCGCGGAGATGGAACTGGTGACGTTATTGGTGCAGTATTTGGTAACTGCACTTGAGGAATTCTTATGTCTGTGTCTCCTCTACCTATTATCATTAATAATAGCTTTGTAGATCTCACTGCGAAGCATTTTCTTATTGTTGTATCTTGTATCTTATTGATGGGTAGTCGCTGCAAGATACTGTTTGTCTTTTATAGCTGTCACCAGTTAGGGACTGCATATATTGACAATTCTATCAAATAATAATAAGCAAATTGAACTGTGTTTTTAATGTAGTGTGGTTAATATGACCGACTTCATCCAAATTCAGATAATAGTAATTTGATTTCATAGTTATAACATTTCAATTGATGTTATTGAGTTTGTGAGAATATATATAACCCCCAAAATGGATTTTTTTTGACATTTAGAAAATGAAACGTTGATTTACATAATAAACAGGGTCTCGTATCAATAAATAAATTAAATAAATATATATATATATTGGTTTTAGATTGGGGGGTATGGGGGCCGTGGCGGGGGGGGCCACCGGTAAATTCAAAAAAATAAAAATAAACACAAAAAGAATAAAAGATAAATTATAGAATAAAAATATTATATTGTAAAAATATTATTTTAAAAGGGTTTAGGTCTTGAAACCATAGTTTATTGTTTTGTTCGCAATAGAATATATATAAATTTTGAGATGGCATATTATTCACAAAAGTAAAGTGAGGTTTAGATTGAAAATAAGCTATACCAGGTCATCAATGAATATTAAAATAATAGGAAATATAAGTAATCATCAACTTATGACATTATTCCATGCACACCACCAAGGTGGACACATAAACAATCACTAATTCACTATAACATCAACTCAATATAACACCTAAACAATCACACTTAACATTATACCTATGAACAATACATACTAAACAAATGCAGTTGAGGAATCCTTACATTATGTACCCTCTACATTATTATCACTATTAATAACTTTTCATATTTCATTACCAAGCATATTTTTGTTGTTGTAAATTATCTATTATTGTTGTGTAGTCAATGTGAACTACTCATTGCCTTATATAGAAGATTCAACAAATTTAGAAGTCCATGTATTTTTGACAACTCTATCAAATAATTTTTTTTAATTAAATGATAGAAGGGGTTTTGAAAGGCCCCAAAACCTTTACAAAGGGATTTTTAAATGGATCCCAAACTATTACATATCCAAACAATATTCAATAAGCTCAAAGGAAGTACATCAATTGGATTGGATCCATCTACCAATAAGAGAATCAGACATCAAATAAAAAGTGGATCCAAATATCCTATATTAACTGAAATTTAAAATTCAAACTTGAAAAAGAGTGCCACAAGAGAAAAATACTATGAGATTTGAGGCGCTTGAGAAATATTGGACAAAAAAACATCGAGATTCACAGCCAAAAATTGAAGCCAAAAAAAATTCCACCCAGTGAGAGTATGATAAACTAGAAATCCCCAACTAGTCAATAATGACTGCATCTAGGGCATGAGGTGAAAGTGCTAAAAAACAAAGGAATGGTACTAACACATACTAACAAGAGAAATTAAACATAAATATCAAGTTTAAAATTGAAACCCATGAATCACCTAGTGGGAAATAAAGCATAAGGATTTAATAAAACAATTTCCGCTTGCTTAGAAGCCCTTAGAGATCATCTACTAAACAAAATATAAAAATTTGAGTGCTCAAAAATTGAAACTATAATCAAAGAGCACTCAGCAAAGGAAAACAATCCCACCCAATGGGAGAATCCAGCCAAGGAAACTAGCCTTCCTTTGACATGTGGTCCAATCGTTAGTTGGAACTTTGGTAAAAGTATTAAGAATAAAGAATATATTGAAGAAGAAAATTTGGTAATAATTTATCTAGTAAATATTTAAAGGAGACACCATAGTTGAAGCTAGAATTATACCAAATACAAAAAAAAATATATAATATTGGGGATAGAAGAGAAATCTCAACCCTCATAGCATGACAAAATATATGCATATGATAGGGTTGAGTAGTCTATGGTGGAAGGATAGAAACAAGGAGTGATAAAATACGAGGTAAGAGAAGGATCTAGATTGAAATAACAACAACTAGAGACAAAGGCTCAATAAGAATAATAATAGGAACTAGAGTTTTCAAATATTGTGCCTATGGAAAAGGAAGTCTAAGAAGTAGTGGTTATAACGGAAGAAGTGCAAGTGAGATTACATGACCTCCTTATAGAATCTCATTAGTAGTTTGATCCAAGTGTATTAGCTCTAGTGTAGGGGAGGCACAATTCAAGGTTACATCCATTATGGAAGAGAAAAGAGAATGGAAATAAATTAAGTCAACCAACACATTAAAAAATAAAAGGATTAAATATAAGAGGATGGAGTATCTCTACATCAAAGACCAAAATCATATGAAAATGAGCTCTTAAGAAAATACATGCTCTTTAAAAAGGAAAGAAGAAGTAAGAGGATGGTTTAGTTTTTTGACACTACACAAAAATTAATTATAGAAGGTAACATATTAGGAATGAAATCAATCTATTAGGGAAATAAGAGAATGTGGTAGAAACAACTACAAATGATGATATAGATGGCAATTTAAATGATAATGTTATGATAAATATGTTAAATTTAAAGCAACCATAAAATTTGAGGGATCATATTGATGCACAAGTAGACACTTGTTTGTAGAGGCTGTGCTAATTTATTGATAGACTAAGATTAGATTTTTAGATGGTATATGTTGTATAGTACAAGAAATGGTAACTAATGACAAAGAATGAGCTGGAAAATCTAGTGAATTGAATCCATGATGATGGGATATGTCAACATGCATTAGAAAAAACGATAGAAATTAGAGATAGGTAATATTTAAACATAGATTAGTCTATAGAATCTACCAAAATGAAATAAAACATTGTACACCAACCCACAATAATTTTAATAAAATAAGTAGTACTTCACCCATAGAATGAGGAAGTTATCTAGTATTTTGAATTCACATTATAATTAGTATAGACCTATGCCATGTTTAACCTTTTGGGATACATGGTATGGTGTTTAGTCATAGGTATTGAAAAGATTTATATTGTAAGTGAAGAAAAATCTAACTAGTTGGCAAGCGATAAAAGCTAAACTTTGAAAGGTGAGTGAAGAAGTTGAACCAGGACTAGTCAAGTTAATATAGGGAATTGAGGATAAAACAAAAGAAGTTGAAAAAATACTAAGGTGAATGAGGAATAGGATATAGTAATTACAAAAGTAAAATTCAAGAGTTCAATTAGAAAGTAGATGGTAAAAATAGATGAGCAATTTCACAATAATTATGCATGGAACTATAAATAAATCCTTCACAAAAAGGAAGGAGGAGCTCTTGAAAATGTTGGTAGGAATGGAATAGAAATCAAACTATTATGGTCTAGAATGAGCCAAATATTACAACAATGCCGAGAGAGTAAAGGATGAGGAGGTGATGCTAAAGTTGTAGATTATATAGATGGTAGGAGTACCGATTCCACAACCTCAAAAATGAAGTACAAGTCCATTAGAATATAGAAGTATTTCAATGAGCACATAAATCAAATCAAAGGGGAGGGCAAATGTAGACACTATTTTTAGACAACCAAAAATAGAAATAATATTGTCTAAATTTTTTTTATATAATATGCACTAAGTTTTGGTTTAAATGATATGTAATGAAATAATTGGTTAATTTTAATGAAATGTAATAAAAAGGAAATATAAAATTTATATTTTAGTTATCATAATTATCATATGTTAAATATTACACATAATGCAAAGTTGACACATATGCTTCATGTATCTATGAAAGAAGGAAGTTTGTCAAGACTCATCTGTCTTGAAAACCATTGCCAACATTAATCAATACATCACTATAAAAGAAGACCCTCATTCATTATTACAGAATATCGTGCTATGCTATGAGATGTTGTAGTATGCATACAAGAGACTTATCAAAGGATTGTAAGACCATTTTTATTGATGGGGTATAGGTGCAAGTGCAATAACCATTATGTTATTATGAACTTTACATATTTCACCTTGAAATAAATACATTTCCATATTTTACATTTGAAAATGTCATAAGATGTGGATGCTAACCATGGTTGTAAGACATCTAATATTTATCTATCCATAACATATTAAAAAATAGTTTAAATATTCATCAATATAATAAAATAAGCATTAACATTTAATTATTTTCAGTATTAAAATTTATTATATAAATTTTTATTTGTAATTTTAATTATTTTAAAAATATATACTAAATATTTCCATTTTTGGGGTTTAAAAAACATCTCAAATATTCTATTACTAATTGTTTCAAGATTTCATTATAGGTACCTAATATACAACCATATAAAATTATAAAATATTATTGTTTCGATTTGTAATCATTAATAAAGTTAAAAATATTTTTTCTACATGTCCTCTAAGGGCTAGATATATTGGTAATTATTTTTATGGCTAGGCACATACCAAGGAAATACCTATGTTCAAACCTTGGGAGTATACCTATTGCAAAGGTAGTAGTTTGATATAAATCCTCTGAGTGTGTGCTAGATCAATGATGATGGTATAAATCTTGAGTGATCAGTGGTCCGTCTCTCATGTTGGATCATCAAAAATGAGGTAGTATAGGTTTGTTAGGAGCATTTCTTATGATTTGATGACAATTACTAAAAATAGTGTGGATGTAACCAACTCCCTTATGTATAAAAAAAAATCTACATGTTAACTTAATTAATTGAAATAAGTATCCATAACAAAAACAACCATATCAAAATTCATTAATTACTTAGCCATTCATAATATCTATAAGCAATTTGTTCATGTTATAGTAATTGTAATTGGAATCTATTGTAATATAATATCTTATACTTAATATTTAAAAAGAACTTAACAACTAATTCATTCATAATTTGTAATATTCAATAGTATTTATTACATAATACTCTTATTAGTAAGATGTTACTCTAACTATAATTAAAATTATAATCATCATTTTAATATATTATAATTAATATTTTAATATAGTATTAATTTTATATTATATAAAATTTATATTTGTCACCTTGAAATGATTGTTTGTCCATATTTTACTTTTTGTCATGCCTTAGGATTTGCATGATAACCATGGCTATAGGGATAGCTAGTCCTTATCTATCCACATCTTGAAAACCAGTTTTATGATTCATCGTAACAATAAAATAAACCATTAACATTTGTAATTTTCAATACCAATTATAAGTATTCTTAATAATGTATACTCATTGAAAGCACGAGATTCCGGCAGAGGGAGCACTAATTATGCAACATAAGACGAAATGTAACGCTTTAATCCTATGCACAAAAATGAAGAAAGGAGACAATTTGAAAATGAAAGAAAAGATGTAAAGAAATCATAGCCCTCTTTATTCAAATATCTTATCCTCGGTTACATAGACGTCTCCTCCATTTTTAGGGGCTAGGAGCGTTAAATTTGTCTTTGTTACAATGTGTGACTTAGTCTTCCTCCTTCCGCGTGCCCACGATTGCAATGGGCAGGCCAAGGTGATGTCGCCGCTGATGTCGATGAGTTCTTAACCTCCGCTGCTTCTCCTACGAACAAAGAAACAACCAAGATGTCAGTAGCATCTACCGCAAATGAAAAGTGTTTGTTCTCTAAAACTAACAAAATATGCATGTAAACATTTGCCTGAAACAGTAAATACAGTGAGTCCAAATGGCTTCAAAACTTGATAGAAGATAGGAAAAGTTACCAGAAGGCCACTGCCACTGATACAGCTGGCCAATATACCTTCAATCGGAATTCATCCCTGGGCGGGATGAATTTTGACTGCATTCGTCCCTGGGTGGGATGAATTCTTCTGTGTTGAAGAAACCGACCTGCTGCTGCTCCAATGTCGAATCTCGAGACCTGCAAAACACCTACAAATAGGGGGGTTATGTAATTGGGGCCATTTTGGGATGACCCAGATGGTCGGATTCTCCCAATTTTGCCTCTACCCTCGGGAATTTGACCTCGACACCTGCAAGTCAGTGAAACAACAAAGCGACACAAAACATACTAGAATCTGACCAAAAGTTACAAAATTGTAGCTATGGGTTAATCAAACCTAATAACATAAAATGTAACCTAAAAAAGTAATCTAAAATGCTCTAAAACTTAAGATAGGACTTGGGAAGTGCGGGGGTGCCCAAGTGGGCCTCCCACCGTTGGCACTTGATTTTGGAGCCAATCCACTAGGGATGGGCCCAAAACGTCTTAGGATTGGGGGGTCGGCGAATTGGTTGGTTCAGGTGTCCATGTGTTGGATTTGGGTCAGGTTCGAGCTTCCAAAGGCCACCCATCCTCCTGTGAACAAAGAAACAACGAATATGTCAGTAGCACCTGCTGCAAGTGAAAAGTGTTTGTTCTTTAAAATTAACGAAATATGCATGCAAACATTTATCTAAAATAGTAAACAAAATGATTCTAAACAGCCTGAAAACTTGCTAGAAGACATAAAATGTTACCAGAAGGCCATTGCCACTGAG
The DNA here is from genome assembly GCA_028583015.1 of Wollemia nobilis. NCBI lineage: Eukaryota > Viridiplantae > Streptophyta > Pinopsida > Araucariales > Araucariaceae > Wollemia > Wollemia nobilis. The sequence goes on along the minus strand of JAQPPZ010017229.1, from coordinate 1,735,796 downwards.
ACAGCTGGCCAATCTACCTTCAACTAGAATTATTCCCTGGGTGGGATGATTTATGACTGCAATTCATCCCTGGGTGGGACAATCTCTGACTGCAATTCGTCCTTGGGTGGGACGAATTCTTCTGTGTTGAAGAAGCCGACCTGCTGCTGCTCCAATATTGATTCTCGAGACCTGAAAAATGCCTGCAAACAAGGGGGTTATGTAATTGGGGCCATTTTGGGACGACCCAGATGGTCAGATTTTCCCAATTTGGCCTCTACCCTCAGGAATTTGATCTCACCACCTGCAAGTCAGTGAAACAACAAAGCGACACAAAACATACTAGAATCTGACCAAAAGTTACGAAATTGCAGCTGTGAGTTAACCCAACATAATAAAACAAAATGCAACCTGAAAAAGTAATCTAGAATGCTCTAAAACCTAGAAAGTGCGGGGGTGCCCAAGTGGGCCTCCCACTGTTGGCACTTGATTCCGATGCCAATCCACTAGGTATGGGCCCAAAACCTTTTAGGATTGGGGGGGTCAGCGAATTGGTTGGTTCAGGTGTCCATGTGTTGGATTTGGGTCAGGTTCAAGCTTCCAAAAGCCACCCAACAACCTCCCTTGCAAAAGAGATTGGTGGATGTGGGAAGGTGAACCAAAAGGGATGCAAGTGGGTCTTCAACTCGGTAGCACTTCGTTGCTTGAAAACTCCTTCAACTTTGTATATTTTGGGTGAGAAAAGTCCCACCTTTTATAGACCCATGAGGTCTCTTTTGGGAGGGAAGCACAAATGCCATGTGTTGGTCATAGGCACCATGTGGCAGTCTTGTCTTCCCATGAGGGAGGGGAGTCCTCCGTTGACTTGGGATTTGATAAATGCCTTTTGTGATAGTCTTCTAAAGGCCCCTCTATCCACCTACACACGCGTGCAAGTCAGGAGTCATCAACTGACTGTTCTGGGCTGCCACTTGGCGCCATTTTCCTTTTTGCCCATTAATCTTAGAATTCGTCCCACCCAGGGACAGATTCAGAATTCATCCTAGGGTGGGACGGATTCTATTTTGAATTCATCCCTGGGTGAGACAAATACTGGGCAAAGTGTCCAAGTGTGCCAAATTGCTTCTTGACCTTACAAAATTGCTATGAAAGTGGTTAAGACCACTGTTTAACCTCTGAGGGCTGCCCTGGGGGCTGTGTTTGTCAAAGCGATCAGTGTTTGCAGTCACATAATCGGATTGGTGCTGTTTTGGTGTCTACACTCATAATATTTTTACAAGTTTTTGTTAATAAAAACATTTATAAGCTTCCATTATTAATTGCTTCTTATTAAAAAATATATATTATAGTTACCTAATATCAAACATCTTAACAAAATAATTATATTATAAAAACTTTTTTGTTACATTTCTTACTGATTAAAAATACCTAATATTAAAATTCATAACAAAATAATTATACTAAATTATAAAAACGTATTGTTCCATTTGTTAATAATTAATAACATTAAAAATATTAAATTTTACATGTCAATATAATTGTTTAAAATCAACAACCATAACAAAATAATTATACTAAAGGAAACCATAACTCCTTACATTGTATAACGCCTCTTGGTGAGTTGGAATATCACTCTTTGCTACTACTATAACCTCTTTTTTTTTGGTTACATAGAAGATACAACCACTATTTTTAGTAACTAATAAACCTATTTGTCTTGTTATTGTTAACCCATCCAGAGATGAGGACCGTCGCTCAGGGTTTATACTGTCATCATTGGTCTAGCATGCACTCAAAGGATTCAGAACAGACTACTACCTTTGCTAACTGACACCACCAAATTTTGAACCTAGGTCTACTCTTGGCAAGTGCCCAACCACACTAGAACTTACCAGGATGATATAATATAGGTAAGACCCATTCCAATTTTATTAGCTCAATGGATTAGATAAATAAACTTTAATAGAGGAGACCAAGGTTCCAATATTATCAAAGTATAAATGCTTAACAACCCGAACAGTTGCATTGCACCCCAAATACAAAAAAATGTTAAATATCTTTAATAATAATTTAAATAAGTAAAAAAAAATTAAAAAATAAATATAATTCATACAAAAATTGACTACATCCACATAAGGGTTCAAATATCTCATGATTAATATTTTAGTATTTTTAATTTTTTTTTTTCTTCTATATTAGATGAACTTTACTCTTTGACACTTTATATTGGATATTTGTCCATATTTTACAAGTGATCATTAGATGTAAATGATAATTAAGGTTATAGATTAAATTTTTTATCTATCCTATTCTATCTTAAAAATTTATTTTATAATTCATTATAACAATAATTAATATTTAAAAATTTTCAATATAAAAATTTATTATAAAAACATTTTTATTTATAATTATAAATGCTTTTAATAATATATACTCATAAAATTTTAAAAGTTATTTTGTTATGAAAACTTCCGCATCCAAATATAAATTTTCTTTATTCTAGAATATACCATTATAGTCTATTTATACTGAAGTGTGATGCATATCTATCTAGTGATTGTCCCCAGTTTATGACTGTCCCCAGTTTAAGCTGGTTGTAAGCCATGGTGAAAAACCTTTTAGTTTACTTGTCATTTATCATGCTTATGAGTCATGCCCACTAGGATTTAGCAGAGGAAGCTAATAAATATATATATTTTTGATACTATTAAGAAAAAAGTGGGTTTTGAAAGGGACTCCACAACCTTTTATAAAGTAAGTAGCAACAAAAAAAGAAAATAGAATAGATACAACAAAACAAACCTAGAGAAAAAGGAGCCCACAAAATCATATGGAAAACCAGATGAATCAACCAATGAGAGAACCTCTACATCATTGATTCAAATTTGTTAACAATATTACCAGACATATGAGCGGATTCCTTAGCATAAACTAAAGCCATATTAACAAAGCTCCAAACTACAAGTTGCTTAATTTCCATCAGACACCATGCAGAATAGCACTTTTCTTCACTGTAGCTTGTCCCCAAATAATAAACAACAACCACTGACCTATATTTAATGGAAGGTCTATGAAGAACCTGAACATCATCCACTTTGGATAGAGGAGAAGATTCCTCCAAGTCCCTCCTTTTACCAATAAGCTGAAGAGACTTATGTGTACCGCCACCCTCCACCTTACAACCAACAGAAAGATCCTCCATACCCAGAGAAGCAATAGGGAATTCTGGAGAAGAGTTCCTCACCACCAAACCATAAATCCCTTTAGCAAAAACATAGACCTTACAGGAAATATTTTTTGAGCCCAACCCCATGGAGAAGGAGTACACATATTCCGAATCCACACTCAAAATTTTTGACACCTACAAAGGATCACCAAATGCTAAAAAATGAAGAGAGCTCATAGAATTTAATATATCATCCGTCACCACCCCATTCTCCATAGTAGCATGTTCAAAAACCAACATAGCCAAGCCCTAGTGTAGGGTGAACTGACCCTACCCACGTTGAACAACCAACATTGATTTGTGCATCAAATTGAAAAGGAACAAAGGGATATTCATCCACATTTGCCTCCAAATGTGATTTAGGAATATGGCATGAAAACTATGAATAATGTCATATAAGGAGTCCAAAGTGAAAAATTCCATAATAACCTTAATAACATTATTCCATGGTACAAACAATGCCTTAGCACTAAATCCATTTTGAATTCTCGATAAGAATTCATATCCTTCCAAGAAGAAACTAATATCCTTTAATAATGAGTGTCTATCCTGGTTGTGAAATGCACCATCCAATTCCAACCCCATGGTGTGGCTAACCAATTCCGTCGAGACCTCAAAATACCATGACCCAAAACCCATTCATCTTTCTATGTAGCAGCCATCCACTTAGATAGAACTAGGTTATGGCCATGGAATTTCTAGATGCAATCCAGAAAACCCTCAACCTTTAGAATGGACAAAAAATCCTCATCCATAGTAAAATATGTGGGTTCCACCCTTGACTTAGTCTACTTTAACTTACGATTACTAACTTTATTCTTCCCCATATTCAAGAAGGACACAAGACACCAGGTACAAAAACCTACTACTGACCACACAAGGAGACCAGAGAAGAATATGTTTGCACACACAGCATAGCATATAAGGCTCCAAAATCAACACGGGCATATATATCTCTCCAGAACTAGGCCAAACAAAAAATCCAAAGTCAAAATGAGTGAACTACCCACCATAGTATCTTGAGCACCGAGAATAGTCATTACACCTGAAATTCTCCACTCAAACACAAAATGGAGGATAGTAGGCCTGGAAAAATACGAGATCACAAAAATAAGAAGGAGCTCTAAAAACCCAAACAAGGACACGGGCCTCCATGAGGTGAATCCCCACCCAATAAATAATGATTGCATCTAGGGAATGAGGTGAAACTTCTAGAAAACATAGGAATGACACTAACATATACTAGAAAGAGAAATTCAACCCAAATATCCACTTTAAAATTGAAACCCATGAATCCCCTAGTGGGAAATAAAGCATAAGGATTTAATAAAAAAAATTCCACTTGCTTCCAAACCCTTCGAGCTCACCCACTAAACAAAATGTAAAAAATATGAGTGCTCAAATATTGAAAGTGTAACCAAAGAGCACTCAGAAAAGGAAACCAATCCCGCCCAGCAGGAGAATCCAACCAAGGAAAGTAGCTTTCCTTTGACATGTGGCCCAACCATTAGTTGGAACCTTATCAAGGGGTGAGCAACATAAAAAAAATAGTCAAAGAAAGTAGACCTAAGTTTGAGGACACCAATAACAAAAAAATCATCTAGCCCGAGAACAAGGATATGAAAAGTACATACACCATAAAATATATGGATCTTGTTGGATTCCAACCAACCTCTAGGTCATATAAAGAAAATATTAAAAAAAAAAAATTGACCTAAAACAACACCATAAAGAAAATAAGAGGAATATCACTTCAAAAAAATTGATATTTAGAACATTAGGATCCAATATAGCTATAGAAGATAGATCAATAAGCTGGTCCACCCCTTGTAAACCATAAAAATTAGGAAACCTCACTAGACAAAGGGGTCATCAACAAATTCCTTCCTCAACGGTCATTGATCCCAAGGTCTCCCCTATATTTGGATCAAGGAAGGGGTAAACCATAAATATCCATAAGGAAAGAACCCCCAAAACCACACCTACATCCAACAATAGTCCCCAACAATCATTAGGTAAAATACCATACACCCGCTAGCTGAAGTGACCTAACATCACAAGTGTGACTCCATAGACGTCGAAGACATATGGTCACCCTTTGTTTTTGAATTAGAAAAGGGGCAATACCAAAGAGTTATGTAGAGATACACTGGGATGACCAACAAAAGAAAACAATAACAAGATCTTAAATGGTAAAATACAATAGAAAGGACACAAATACCTCCTATTCAGAGAGAAAGGGTTTTAGAGCATAGGAATGAGAAACCCTCTATAGCACTGTGTAGATCCATGCAGAACCTCTCTACCATAGTGAGGCTCAGGCCCTCGTAGGCCCTCTTTTCCATGGTGAGGTTGAGGTCCATATAGACCTTCTCTACCATAGTGAGGCTTTGGCACTCACAAACCCTCTGTACCATTGTGAGGATCAAGTCCATGTAGAACCTTTCTACCATGGTGAGGACCCTTGCAGACCCTCTTTATCATGGATAAATAAATTATTGTAGTATGAAAACCTACAATTATTTCAACCTTTCATGTGGAGTCTCTTCTTATTACCTCATGCTCTTCTAGGGGATCCCATTGATTTTTTTGAAAATATTGAACCAGTGTGGAATGTTTTCTATATTAGTACTCTCTTCCATTTGTGGAAAACTAGGAGCAAGGTGATTTTTACACAACTTGACTCCACTCTCATGTTTTATTTCATTAACAAGTATGATGTTTTTTATGACTACTAGATGCAGATTTTTGTACAGGTGGACAAGGTAAATATTTATCTAGAACACCTTTGTGATATGATGGATCATTGGGGTAATACCCCATTCACGGTTAGCTGTGTCCCTACCAATGCACCTAATGCTTCTCAACAAAATTTGGTTGGTGGTAATGTAGAAGAAGAATGGATCACCCTAGTCTCTTTGGATGGAGGTTGATAATATGTCACTACGGTAGATAAATTTCATCCTGCTCCTTGATATTTGTTTAATTATTATGTCTTGGGATGTCTATATAAGGATGGTTGGCGGCGATATGTAGTAATATTTTTTGGACTCTATTTTTTTTACAGGGAGATGTGATTTTCTCCACCTACCAGATTTTATGGTTTTTGGGGTGTGCTAACTCCACCCACCCTTGTTTTGTATGATTAATATTAATTAATATAAGGTTTTTTATTCAAAAAAATTATATATACAATGTTTATGTTCATATGGTAAAAATAATTTAGATTTAAATAACTATGATTTTTTCTTGTACATTTATGGTTATATAATTTCCACTATGATGGTATTAAGTAATATTTTAGCCATCATTGGATTATATACCTTTAGATTTCTAGTCTTTTTTTATATGTTGATTAAAATTTAAATTCATATGTATAACTTTTTTATTTGTTAATTAAAATTAAAATTAATATCAAATTAAAAATTATACCACTTGCAACAATGAATCTAATCAGTATTTTTCATAGAGTCAAACATAATATAATTAAAAAAAAAAAAAATCATGGAGAATTACAGATGCAATAATATGGAATGATATAATTATATTTATGTCCTAGGGAGACAACATAATGATTCAATCTTTGTCTCTTCTTTCGGAGGTCCAATGTTCAAACCATGGTGTGGGTTACTGTGTGAGGGTGTGTGTGTGGTGGCTATGTTAAATTCTCTATTGATAAGCATAGCTCTCGACTTTATGAGCGGTCATGGTTGGAAGGAGATTGCCTAACCCCTGTGTATTGGTTGTAAGGGTTTCTCACACTAACCAAATATATATATATATATATATATATATATATATATATATACATATTTATTTTATTTTTTGTATTCAAGTAAAAATTTATAAAAATAGATTATAGAAATACCCTAATTTTATATCAAATTAAATATTGTAACACTTACAAAAATGACCCATACCAAGTTTACATAGAGATAAAGATTAAAAAAACCTCAAAAACTATCATAGAGTATAATAGATGCAATAAAATTGAACATTTCCATCATATTCTTTTTTTTTCTTGTATTCAAATTTCTATATAAAAATTTATTGAATGGATTCTAAAATACAAGGCCAATGTCCTCCTCAAAGAATACAATATTTTTTTTGGAGATGATGAACCAAATAGGCTAGTGGATTTTCTTGCTCCTATTGATGTTGAATATTGTTGTTGGATTTTCCCTCTCTTCATTAATATTATTCTATTATTTCTATACTTTTACTATTGTTTCTCCTTTGTGTTAGGTTCATCGACCACTCTATGTATTTCTAGGTCTTCCCCTATTCTCGATTTATTTTTTATCCTTCCCCCTACTATTCTAGGGTGGCTCCCTTGTAGGACCATCTTCTAGGGTCTTATATTTTTATAAAATGTTTTGGGGCCCTTTAAAAACCCCTTTCATCAATAAATAAAAAATAAAACATGATACATAAGCTTTACATGAAGGTAGGAGAGATTGCACAAATAAATAAGATGGTGGGACCAATATATCAAGAGGTAGAAATAATCAAGAAGGATCATTAAATTGATCTTATACTTTTAATGATTGAAGTAGGGAATAAATTAGCATTGAAATAAATAGAATAGTTGAATAATAGATTGATGTAGGTAATTTTAGGTGGAGGATTCAATGTGAATGTGATTCTAAAAAGAATATTAAAAGATATTGGATCATCATTTTTATGGTATCTAATTTTTTGGTTGTATGGTGTAGATCAATATGACATAAAACTAAAAGGTATATTAATGAATTAGAAAGTGAAAGTTGTTGACCAAAAATTTATCATGGGATTTGTACTAATTGAAATATAAAAAGAAACCTATGATTCATTTATAGGATGTGGATGGATAAGGATGAAAAAAATAAACCATAACTAGGAGAAGAAACATCTCACATTTAAGAAGGGTCAATATAAATATATGATAAATCTAAAGAATCAATCTGTAATTCAAGATATCATAACATTGGATGAATTGGGAAGCTCAACATCAAATGAATATAATGGATATGAGTCAAATGAGGGAGCAATGTCAAAACTTTAATATTGTATAGATGATAAAGACTCTGAAATTAAACTCCTTCGTTATAATTTAGGGGCCTATGAGATGTTCTTGCCACATTGGTTTTTAATTCAAATCAATTAAGAAGACCATGATAAAATGAAGAGTATTATATATAAGGATTTAACATTGACCCCAATAAAGTACAATTCATAGTGAGCATTGAATAAGTGTATTATGTTAATATAATCAAGGCGTATTTAGGTATAATCAATCATTATTAGAGGTTCATTAAGAACTATTCACAAGTATCCTACCTATTAGATGTTATTACATGTAAGAATATTTATTTCAAGTGGATATAGGAGCATCAAAAGATAATTAAAGTGCTAAAGAAAAATCTAGTATGCATGCCTATACTAGCATTTATAGATCTGGATAAGAAATTACATATCCATGTTGATACATAATATTTTGTAATTGGATGAAAATTGGCCTAGGATTAGTATTTTCGGCTTAATTAGTCCATTTGCAAGTCAACTATTATAAAGAGAAAAACTAAACTACAAGACTACAAATATGGAATATTTCGAGATGGTATATGCAGTATAAATGTTTTGGTATTATTTTATTGTCAATACCTTTATCTTTTATGTTGATCATCAACCATTATTGTATTTTATTAATAAACTAGCAATATATGGGTAAGTGAGTGTTAGTTTTTGATGCAGCATGTAATGGGAGATAGAAAATACAAGATGCATAATAAAATGATATAAAGTAAATCTATAAGATGACTGAAAATAATACATATATAAAATATGGATATGTTTACAAAATAGCTCTGAAGGAAATGAATACTCCATGAATAGAGCTACTACTCAAGAATGGGCATTGAGCATATTACACCCCATCACACTACAATGCTACATCATGTCACTCTGACTCTATATCTCTCTATCTATGATGCTCTATATTTCTCTATATATATGTGAAAGCACGAGATTTCGGTCAAAGGAAACACCAAGTGCGATTGCATTCAAAATTAAGTATGCTTAAGTCCTAGAAATGTAAATTGCACGAAACGGAAAAGAGACACATTGGAAGAGACACAATCAAATAGAGAAACATAGCCCTTTCATTAATTTCCCTTGATCTCTGTTACAATGATGCCTCCTCCCTTTTCAGGGGCTAGGAGCGCAAATAGGGTTTGATTACAATCGTTGAATGATTCCTCTTTCCGTGTGCCCATGATTGCAATGGGCGGGCCAATATGATGACGCCGCTAATGTCGATGAGTTCTTCGCCTCTGCTGTTTCTCCTATGAACAAAGAAATGACCAAGACGTCAGTAGCACCTGCTGCAAATGAAAAGCATTCTCTCTCTAAAACCAACAAAATATGCATATGAATATTTGCCTGAAACAGTGAAAACAGTGAATCCAAATTGCTTCAAAACTTGACAGAAGGTAAGAAAAGTTACCAGAAGGCCACTGCCACTGAGGCAACTAGCCAACCCACCTTAAACTGGAATTCATCCCTGGGCAGGATGAATTCTGACTGTAATTCGTCCCTGGGTGGGACGAATTCTTCTGAGTAGGAGAAACCAACCTGCTGCTGCTCCAATGTCAGATCCCGGGACTTGCAAAACGCCTACAAACAGGGGGGTTATGTAATTGGGGCCATTTTGGGACGACCCAGATGGTCGTATTTTCCCAATTTGGCCTCCACCCTCGGGAATTTGACCTTGACACCTGCAAGTTAGCGAAACAACAAAGCAATACAAAACATCCTAAAATCTGACCAAAAGTTACAAAATTGCAATTATGGACTAATCAGACCTAGTAACACGGAATGCAATCTAAAAAATAATCTAAAGTGCTCAAAAACTAAAATTAGGACTTGGGAGGTGCGGGGGTGCCCAAGTGGGCCTCCCACCGTTGGCCCTCGATTTTGGAGCCAATCCACCAAGGATGGGCCCAAAAACCTTTTAGGATTGGGGGGTCGGCGAATTGGTAGGTTCAGGTGTCCATGCGTTGGATTTGTGTAAGGTTCGAGCTTCCAAAGGCCACCCAACAACCTCCCTTGCGAAAGAGATTGGTGGATGTGGGAAGGTGAACTAAGAGGGATGCAAGTGAGTCTTCAATTCGGCAGCACTTCGTTGCTTGAACACTCCTTCAACCTGTATGTTTTGGGTGAGAAAAGTCCCACCTTTTATAGACCCAAGGGGTCTCTTTTGGGAGGGAAGCACAAATGCCAAGTGTTGGCCATAGGCGCCATGTGGTAGTCTTGTCTTCCCATGAGGGAGGGGAGTCCTCCATTGACTTGAACTTTGATAAATTCTTTTTGTAACAGTCCTCTAACGGCCCCTCTGTCCACTTACACATGCGTGCAAGGCAGGAGCCCTTAACTGACTGTTCTGGGCTACCACTTGGCACCATTTGCCTTTTTTTGCCCGTTAAGCTTGGAATTCGTCCCACCCAGGGACGGATTTAGAATTCGTCCTGGGGTGGGACGGATTCTATTTTGAATTCGTCTCGGGGTGAGATGAGTACTGGGCAAAGTTTCCAAGTGTGCCAAATTGCTTCTTGACCTTACAAAATTGCTATGAAAGTGGTTAAGACAACTGTTTAACCTCTGAGGGCTGCCCTGGGGGCTGTGTTTGTCAAAGCGATCAGTGTTTGCAGTCACATAATCGGATTGGTGCTGTTTTGGTGTCTACAGATGCCCCTTTTTGGGAAGCATTGCGGGTGACGCAGTGCTGAGCAAAAATAGATAACCAAAGCACTAATGATTAGGGTTTCTTGGTAACCTAACCAACTTTTGATGCCCCAAGTATGGAAAGGGCATGCATTCTTGAATCCTTGCTTCTGACGAGCTAAGGAATTTGATTTCAAGTATTAACCTATTTTGGTGAGGTGTGACTTGAACTTAGACATTGATCAGTCATGAACAAGTGAAGGGCGTTTTTATCCTCAGGGGGAACCTTGTGTTCATGATTCACAAAATGCCAAGTGTTTGATTGATTTGATTGTTGCTTGTTTATTGCCCCAAGCAGGAGCGTGATTGTCTTTGTCAATGATTCTTTGAATGCATGTCGTTTTCCTTAATTGGGTGTGTGATTGTTGATTGGTGACTAAGTGTGACTACCCCCTCAAGCGACGAATCGATGAGGGAATGACCTTCGTGAGAGAAGCGACGAGTCGCTTGACCCAAGATGACTTGTGCAAGGTTTCCTTTAGAGGGTTTACCATTTAGCGTGTGCAATTTTTCCAACATATGGACCTATTTTTGGTGGGTGTTAACCCTTTTGGTGATGTCATAATGAGGTGAAATCGTCGAAAACCTATTTCCCGTGGAGCGGTCCGGCTATGATAGCCTTCTTGGGGAACTAGGAGAGCGATAATTTGGACCTCGACATCGATTTTCTTTGCCTGGAGGTTAAGTGCATGAGCACTTATGCCCGGAAATTTTTTTGTTGTGTTTTTGTTGAATTTTGTACTGTTTTTGTTGTTTTTGTGACACCATTTGGTGATTGGATTGTCGGCAATCCGTCCTCCCGTGGAGCGGTCCGGCTATGGTAGCCTTCTTCGGGAGTAGGATAGTGACAATGCAAACCCCGACATCAATTTTTCTATGCCAAGAGGTTAAGTGCAAGAGTACTTGTGTCTGGCAATGTTTATTGCTTGTTTTGTGTTGCATTTTTTGTTGTTTTGTTGTTTTTGTGACACCATTTTTGGATTAAATTGTCAATATCTGTCTTCCCGTGGAGCGGTCCGGCTATGGTAGCCTTCTTAGGGAGTAGGATAGTGATAATTTGTGACCCCGATGTCGATTTTGTATGCCCATGTTGTCAGTTGCATTTGCAATCCTGTCAGGCAGTTTTATTTTGTGTTTTTAGTGCATTTTTAGTCATTTTTCTTGATTTTTTTTGTGCTGGCCTGAATTCGTCCCTGGGTGGGACGAATTCCAGCTGAAGAATTTTTCCCTGGGTGGTACGAGCGCTTATCAGAGTGCTCATCCCATTCAAGGATGAATTCCAGTGCAAAGGGCCTATTTAAGGGCCAAAACTTGATTTTGGGCTCATTTGTGTCATTTTTTCTTGCGATTTTGGAGCTCTGGGAGGAGGAGGTAATTCTGCGAAGCGAAGCACTACTGAAATTATCTCTGCCATCATGAGTGCACAAACTGGTTCGAAACCCTAGGGTTTATTTTGCTTTAACTTAATGCATTGTTTTTGTGTTGCACTTTTCAAAACTTTAAGATTTTTTGTGATGTTTTTGTTTAACAACTAAGGTTAGAAACCCTAGAACTGAAACTTTTATCTTTTTCATTTATTTATTTTTTTTTTTTTGTTTGCCTGCAGGTTGTTAGGAGCCGGTACCGTGTACCCGCTGCATTTACTGAGGCGTGGTTGGCCTTGACTGATGGTGACTGGGAATGGCTTGATGCCATTGGGCTCAAGCAGGTGGCTTGACTAGAGCCTGTGGTTTCGGATCAGGCCTATCTGATGGCCTTGATCAAGCTTTGGGATCCACGGACCAATACTTTCCATCTCCCGATAGGGGAGATGACTGTGACTCTTGAGGACGTCTATCGGTTGCTTCGGATTTCGATAGATGGTTTGCCTATTAGGACATCTCCGTTTGATCAGTGGACTGCTATACTCATGAGATGTTTTGGGCATGGGGGGGAGCTGGGTGTAGCAGACCTAGTGGAGACAGCCAAGGCGGATTGCCAGGCTTGCAGGATTTTGGTTGGCTGGTGGAAGGAGAGGGGGGTGTTAGGAGTGAGGCACGCATTCCTGATGAGCCTCATTTCTAACATTCTTCTCCCTGATTCGTCAGGTGCGAGATTCCCATGGAACCTGCTGGATTTGGTGTGGTAGTTGGCAGAGTGCCCGATAGAGGCACCGTTGATCCTAAGATGGGGACAGACTTTGTTGGCGCAGCTTTATGGGGAGCTGTACGGGGTCCGCTGTCAACAATAGAAGGGTGTCAGTTGCAGCTTTTTGTTGCAGTGCTGGGGTTGGCAGCACATAGCTGTTGAGAGGCCTACCGGGTTACCGTGGACGACTCAGTCGGTGATGGAGGATGAGGATATTGGTTATGCAGCTTTGTGGCGACGGTCTGCAAAGCAGGGGCAGAGTCGGCGATGGGCAGGTGCAGTTGAGCACTACATTGATGCATTTTCGCGGCTCACTCCAGGGGAGGTGTTTTGGCATCCCTATCGGGACTGTCCAGCTTGGCCTGAGGCTGGAGAGTGGCTCCGACGGGTACAGAGGGAGCGATGGTTGACTGGGCGGCACGGGACGGAGCATGAGTTCTTTCCATACCGTCGGGTTACACGACAGTTTGGGGTGCGCCAGGGGTTGCCTGGTGAGCCCGTTGGCTATCGTCGTCGGGGAGATGAGAGGGATCTGGAGCCACCTGTCCTCGTGCCATTGAGCGAGGAGTCAGTTGCGGTGATTGAGGTGTTGGATGTGGATGACGTAGGTACTACCACTGAGTATGACTCGTGGTGGATTTTACGGCGTTGGAGGGGAGAGGGTCCACTGAAAGGCGCAGAGGCGGCAGTGGAGGATGCTGAGGCGGTAGGGGGTGATTGGGGAGGGCCGTTGGATGATGCAGACATGGTGGATGCGGGAGATGAAGATGTGGACTTGGGTGTTCCGGAGCAGCCGGACATGCAGGATGTGGAGGAGCAGTTGGAGCCTGAGCAGGCTACTATCCCCGCTTGTCCTATGCGTTCGGTAGATATGGAGGGGGTGGGGTTGGATGTAGGTGATGAGGTTGCATGGCTTACAGAGTTGCTATGGATGCGGGATCTGGAGAGGGATCTTCTACGTGCTTAGTTGGCAGAGCGGGATAGAGTTTTGGCGCAGCACGATGATGCATTGTCTATCTATCATCGGTGGGAGGCAGAGTGGTGTCTGTACCGGATAGACTTGCAGAGGGAGGTCATCCACCTTGGCGGGTGGCTCCCTGAGCCTTCGATCAGCAGATCTTCTTGATGGACGAGGGATAGTCTGATTGAGCAGTCAGCATCATCTCGTCGTAGGCGGTTAGATGAGGGGGGTGGTAGTAGGCATGATGCGGGGGCTAGCAGTAGCCGCCCTACAGGGTCCCGTAGGACCCACACCACGGGGAGTAGTTCCCGTCACACCGATCCTGCATGATCATGGTGGCCGATGCCTTAGGTTGGGTTTTGGATATGATTGCGGGGTCTGAGGACCGGTTTTGTAGCCTGCGGACATCTTTTTGACGATATATATATATATACCGGTTTGATTTTTGGATTTGTACATGTGATGATGTGATTTTTGTTATGCATGTTTATTTATTTGATGAATGCAGATGTTATGATGAATTGAATTTTTTTAGATGTCTATGTGATATGCAAAATGGATGAATGATATTTGTGGTGATTGCACTGTAGGTTGTTTAAGAAAATTTTTATTTATCTGGTTTTTCTTTGCTTTTTTTGTATTTTTTGATGGTATCATAAGGATGATATGTAGCGCAGATGGTTTTGGGATGAATGTAAGATTTTTTGAGATTCAGACAGTTTTATCTCACTATCCATGATTGTACTTTATCTTACAAGACTTTTGAACAAGGTATGAATCGGACTTGTTTTTGACCAAGTTATTTGACATCCCTATGTGTGCAATTGAGTTCATTTAGTGGTATTTGTTAGGATACCGCTAGTGCCAGATGGGCTTTCAACCGAACCTGTACTGAGGATCACCTAATTAGCTCCACGAATTCCTTTGTTGTATGTACTAAGATTAATCTGCGGTGTAATCCAGGATGCCATAAGCTAGCTCATCCACATGCAAACATTGATCTGTACGCAAGTTAATGTGATAGATATATCGTCATGCGGGAGGCTTAATTCTGTTACTGATAGGCTATCAACCAAATTGGTACAAAAGTTTGCCTTATGACCTACAGAATGCTGAGAGTTCCAGGGATTAAAGGTCTACTCCCTTCTTTTTTTCAATTGTATTGGGATACTTGCTCTTTTGTAGTGATAAGATCACTGTTTATTTTGATTTTTTTTTTTTTTTTTTTGAGCAAGGGATTGGGGATATGGAGTGATGAAAATCACTGTTTTTTGTGCCTTTTGATGTGTGCACTATAGTTTGTCAAATTTTTGAGTTTTGACATTTTGCAAATTTTTGTGTTTTGCAACTGTTGAGAACTTTAGGGATTCTTAGGGAATTGGGTAGGGAGGAAGCTTGTCCTTTTGCTAACTGTTGGCATTTTTGCCACATTGATTCTCATTGATGAATGCATTGATGTATTGTTGGGGATCTGACCTTTGATTGATGCAGCTTGGGCGAAAAAAGGAGAAAAAATGAGCAAAAAATGACTAAGTCTGAAAATTGCAGCGACGCGCTGACATGTTGCAGAATCGCGGTCAACGCAGTCAACGCAGGCAGGTTGGCGGAACCGTCGCGATATCGCGACGTGTTCCGAAATCGCGGGTCGGCGGGCAAAAAAGCATTAAGTTGAAAACATGCAGCGATTCGCTGACATGTCAGCGAATCGCGACCCGGGCAGCTTCGAAGGCGTTAAGTCAAAATTTGCAGCGCGTCGCTGACATGTCAGCGAATCGCGACCGAAAATGGCGATTGATGCGGCGACGGAAACATGTAGCGAAATCGCTACATGTTCCGATTTCGCGGGGCAGAGCGCAGGGAGGAGCCAACGGCGGAAACATGTAGCGAAATCGCTACATGTTCCATTTTCGTGGGTCTTCAGCAGCGAAGCGTACGGCAGAAAAACACGTCGCGATTTCGCGACCCGTCGCATTTTCGCGACCTGCGCAGTTTTCCCGCCAAGTGCAATATGAACGGCCGAAAGGTTTTTTTCGATTTTTGATGATTTAATGCTAACCCGAATTAAATATTTTGCGGATTTTCGATGCGGTTAAGGTCGAAGAGTGCCCAGGCCACCAAAATTAAAGGGTTTATTGGTTCAAAGCCGCGGTTCATGGATTATTTTAACGGCTTCATGCACATGTTTGAAAAAATGAATTTAATGAAGGGCCGCGAACGTTTCATGGTATTTAATTTGTATTTCCTCGAGGCCGCTATTAAGGGGTCGTGTTCCTGATTTCCAAGTGACGGTTGTGGATCACGAGGAAGTTGTTTTTAAATTTTTAATGCTGCAAAGAGGACGGACCTCTATAAAAACCAATGTAATTTTCATTTGCAAAGGTTGGAAAAACTTGCTGCTAGAAACTAGAATTGTATTTGCGGGAATACAAGGATCGACTTCTAATTTTTCAAGCATCGCATGGATGAATTTGCTTTCTGTTTTCTGCATTTCTAATAGCATTCGTACTCCTGCATTGCTATTACATTTAAATTCTGCATACTTGGATTTAAATATCGCGGTCGTGGTACAATTCTCGGAATGTGGGTTTGGAGGGATTTGCGGCATGTGATTGTGCGAGGATGAAGCTGATTTCTTGTGTTACTTGCTGTTGTTGCGTTTGTAGTTTCTTGCTGTTGTTTTTTTGATCCCATCACTTCGGCCTGTGGCCATATTTCCCATTCCTTTCTGCAACCTTTTAAATCTCTTTCCAGCAACCCTTATCTTAACCAAGTTTAGAATAGTGAAGGGAACCAGCCCACTCTGGAGATTGGTCTGGGAGCCATTTCTTGCTTCCAGCCTTTCAATGTTGGCCGGGTCTAGGGCACAATTGTAAAAATCCTTTCCTGTGGCAGATTCGTGACCAACAGTTTTTGGCACGCCCGGTGGGACAGAATGTTTTTGTCTCCAAGAATTCATAATCGGTGGGATAAACATAATTTTCCAAAGTGATAACCCCACCGGTGCCAACAGTTTTGGCACGTTTTAACACCCGGAGGTCTCAATATTTGATGAGCTGTCTTGGCCTCACAGCGGAGATTTTTAAGTTCATCTGGCGACTTTGCTGAGTTGAAGATCTGTTCGTGGACGCCTATTTTTGTTTAAAAAAAAAAAAAAGAAAAAAATTTCAAAGAATGTTCATCTGGCGACTCTGACTTAATGGCGATGGCCGTGATTCCGCAGACCACTGCCACAAATGCGAGGGTTTTTTCTATATGGGATGATCCTGGCCCTCTGAATCTGCAAGTTCGGCATGAAATTCCCGAAGGTGCCCTGAAGAACCTGGCAAAATATGATGGTACCGAAGGCATGGCTCTGACACATGTTGAAGATATTGCTATTCTGTCCATGATCCATGTCATAGAACACGAAGATGTTATGATCCGACTTCTGGTTCAGTCTTTGGAAGGAAGAGCATTGCAGTGGTACAGACTGCTCAAACGTCAAAGCATCAGTTCATGGGATGATCTCGCGGGGCACTGATCAAAAGATTTGACGAAGATCCTTTCTACAGTTCTTTGGATCTCTACCAATTTTTCATGTACATCAAGAGAGCACCTCAAGAAAGCATCACGGACTTCAATGTCCGATTCTTGATAAGTTGGAAGAGAATTCCAGAGAAGATTCGTCCATCACCCACCCAAGCCCACCTCTTTTATGTTCGAGCTTTTAATTCTGACATAGGTCTCTTTTTGCTGCAGTCAGGTGAACAACGGTTCCCACAAATCTTTGAGGAAGCAGTGCGAGCAGAACAGATGTTGCACTTATCAAGAAAGTTACCGTGGGGAGAAACTCCATTACCTTCTCCGGTGGTTGCTGCTCCTGTTTACCCTGCACATTCATGCCAGATCCCTGAGATGCAATCATGTGAAGTTCAAGGGACAGATCTCGTCCAAAGGCAAGGATTGGGACATGCAAGCACTTTTCCAGCAATGAAAAATATGGTTGCTTGCAGTTTTCATCAAGATATGGGCCAAGTAGAAGAACAAGTTCAAATTCCAGAACCTGAGGAGATCCCAGAATCAGATTTCTCCCTTGAAGAGCCCTGTGATCACATCAAGGAGTTAGAAGAGCCTGTACTCAACCCACAGCCAGTAAAGTTTGCAAAGTGGTGGTGTTGGTTCCAGCCACTACATCCGGTACCTGAAGAAGTCCTCCATATGGGTACTAGTAAGAAGGATAATCTGTTGAATTGCATCCTATCAGCACCATGGAGAACTTCAGGAAGGAGCCAGCCTAATTTCAAGGACCGACTTAAGTATGATCAGATCTGGTCGGGACATTGCAGATTTACCGGATAACATTCTGAGATTGGGTGTCTGGTGGCGACATGCCAATCATGTCGTGAATTATTGTATATAGTATTTTGAAAAAACACAAAAAAAATAGAAAAAGAAGAGAAAAAAAAAAAAAACTGGTATTGTTTTTATTTGTTCATCTCGGCTCTTGTTGCCTGCGAGCCGTAGATGCTTGTTTTTCCTTTGTTTTTCTCCTCCCAACAGTTTGGTGGCTTTCTAGCACTTTCTTCTTTTCCCTTCCCCGTTTCCTCTCTTTCCTTTCTTCATCTTCTTCCTTCTGTTTCTTCTGCATTAAATCAAAATAAGCCACGGCTGTTGTTTCTTTTTCCATTTTCTATTTTTTCCCGTCCCTTCTTATCCCTTTCCTCTAAGTTTAGTCTTTTACGCATTTGCTAACAGTCTAGTTCATTTCATTTCACAGCTTTCCTAGTTCCATTCCCACTCCATAACTTCGTTCATTTTCATTTCATCATTCCATTGCAGTCACCGCTTATGCAATCGCAAGAGCTCACTCCACCATCACATTCCATTTCTTCAGTTTATAACCGCTTCTATGCAGGTTCTTCCAGTTCTAGTTTTCCGCAGTAGAAGAAGTTTGGCAGCAGTCCCCTGACATGTTTTGCAGCAGCTTGTTTACAGTTCCAATATGACTCTGTGCCCAATGGACTAAGGCTTGGATTCTTGCATACAGCGAGCTGTATACCCCGCGAGCCGCCAAGAATGTTGGCATTTTTGCCACATTGATTCTCATTGATGAATGCATTGATGTATTGTTGGGGATCTGACCTTTGATTGATGCAGCTTGGGCGAAAAAAGGAGAAAAAATGAGCAAAAAATGACTAAGTCTGAAAATTGCAGCGACGCGCTGACATGTTGCAGAATCGCGGTCAACGCAGTCAACGCAGGCAGGTTGGCGGAACCGTCGCGATATCGCGACGTGTTCCGAAATCGCGGGTCGGCGGGCAAAAAAGCATTAAGTTGAAAACATGCAGCGATTCGCTGACATGTCAGCGAATCGCGACCCGGGCAGCTTCGAAGGCGTTAAGTCAAAATTTGCAGCGCGTCGCTGACATGTCAGCGAATCGCGACCAAAAATGGCGATTGATGCGGTGACGGAAACATGTAGCGAAATCGCTACATGTTCCGATTTCGCGGGGCAGAGCGCAGGGAGGAGCCAACGGCGGAAACATGTAGCGAAATCGCTACATGTTCCATTTTCGCGGGTCTTCAGCAGCGAAGCGTACGACGGAAAAACACGTCGCGATTTCGCGACCCGTCGCATTTTCGTGACCTGCGCAGTTTTCCCGCCAAGTGCAATATGAACGGCCGAAAGGGTTTTTTCGATTTTCGATGATTTAATGCTAACCCGAATTAAATATTTTGCGGATTTCCGATGCGGTTAAGGTCGAAGAGTGCCCAGGCCACCAAAATTAAAGGGTTTATTGGTTCAAAGCCGCGGTTCGTGGATTATTTTAACGGCTTCATGCACATGTTTGAAAAAATGAATTTAATGAAGGGTCGTGAACGTTTCATGGTATTTAATTTGTATTTCCTCGAGGCCGCTATTAAGGGGTCGTGTTCCTGATTTCCAAGTGACGGTTGTGGATCACGAGGAAGTTGTTTTTAAATTTTTAATGCTGCAAAGAGGACGGACCTCTATAAAAACCAATGTAATTTTCATTTGCAAAGGTTGGAAAAACTTGCTGCTAGAAACTGGAATTGTATTTGCGGGAATACAAGGATCGACTTCTAATTTTTCAAGCGTCGCATGGATGAATTTGCTTTCCGTTTTCTGCATTTCTAATAGCATTCGTACTCCCGCATTGCTATTACATTTAAATTCTGCATACTCGGATTTAAATACTCGTGGTCAGGGTACAATTCTTGGAATGTGGGTTTGGAGGGATTTGCGGCATGTGATTGTGCGAGGATGAAGCTAATTTCTTGTGTTACTTGCTGTTGTTGCGTTTGTAGTTTCCTGCTGTTGTTTTTTTGATCCCATCACTTCGGCCTGTGGCCATATTTCCCATTCCTTTCGCAACCTTTTAAATCTCTTTCCAAGGAACCCTTATCTTAACCCAAGTTTAGAATAGTGAAGGGAACCAGCCCACTCGGAGATTGGTCCGGGAGCCATTTCTTGCTTCCGACCTTTCAATGTTGGCCGGGTCTAGGGCGCAATTGTAAAAATCCTTTCCTGTGGCAGATTCGTGACCAACACTAACTCTCAGCATTCTAGGGGTCATTCGCACAGGGGGATGAGCAAGATAACCGTTTCGCTTATGGTGACCTAGATTATTTTGCAAGTTTCGTCTTTCGTTCACACAATTTGGGAATTTTAGTGTTTTGATTTGTGTTGGGATGTCACGTAACAAGGTGTATTTCAAGTATGACTCTACCTTCGCAAAATCTGTTCGACTTGGTACACTACATGGCTAAAGAGGAAAATGATGGCTAAATCACTGAAACTCTTGGTACATTCCCAGACCAGTGACTATAGTGTGGTAAAAGTTATGCATGGTGTTTTTGTTGTTTCTGATGAATTCGAGTATGCCTAGAATTGAGATGCAAATCTTTGTTGTTTTTGATGATTTTTGTTGTTTTGTTTTTGTTGAATTTATTGATTTGTTTGACCAAGAGATTGCGATAATCCTTGGAGCTTTTTGTGTTGACCAAGAGATTGTGATAATCCTTGGAGCTTTTTGTGTTGACCAAGAGATTGTGATAATCCTTGGAGCTTTTAGGTTGACCAAGAGATTGCGATAATCCTTGGAGCTTTTTGGGTTGACCAAGAGATTGCGATAATCCTTGGAGCTTTTTGGTGACCAAGAGATTGCGATAATCCTTGGAGCTTTTTAGGTGACCAAGAGATTGTGATAATCCTTGGATCTTTTTAGGTGACGAAGAGATTGCGATAATCCTTGGAGCTTTTAGGTTGACCAAGATATTGCGATAATCCTTGGAGCTTTTAGGTTGACCAAGAGATTGCGATAATCCTTGGAGCTTTTTGTATTGACCAAGAGATTGCGATAATCCTTGGAACTTTTAGGATGACCAAGAGATTGCGATAATCCTTGGAGATTTTTAGGTGACCAAGAGATTGCGATAATCCTTGGAGCTTTTTGTTTGTTTGTTTTTATGTTTTTTTTTTTTTTTTGGGTACATGGCTTTCGTAGATATGAAATGGTCACAAATTACTGATATTCAAGGGTTCTGTTTCCTTGATACCGTCAAGAGAAGCTAGTATGTACGTTCCTAGTCCTATTTTGCTATCAATGACATAAGGACCTAGCCAATTTGCCACGAATTTGTCTCTCATATGGGACGACAAATTAGAGTTTTGTTGGTTTTCCTTCAGAACCAGATCACCAACCCTAAAGTCTCTTAGGTGAACTTTCATGTTGTAAGCTCTCTTAAGCCGCTCTTGATAGATACGTAAGTGCTCGAGAGCATTAACGTGTCTTTCGTCAAGCAATGTAAGTTGGTCTAATCGGGCCTGCCGTGCAGTGTCATCATCGATGAATTCCTGCATTGATATGCGGAGGGAAGGAATTTCCAACTCGAGAGGCATTACTGCCTCTGAGCCATACACTAGTGAAAACGGAGTTGCCCCAGTGGGCATCCGAATGCTAGTGCGATAAGCCCAAAGGGCAAGTGGTATTTGTATGTGCCAATCCTTATGACTGTCTGCGACGGTCTTTTTAAGGATGGTGACTAGCGTTTTGTTTGACGCCTCTGCTTGCCCATTTGCTTACGGATAATAGGGTGTTGAAAAGTTGTGCTGAATTTTGTACTTTGTGGTTAAAGCACGCACATCTTTGTTCTTGAATGATGGCCCATTATCCGAGATTATTTTGGATGGAATACCAAAATGACATATGATGTAATGCAAAATGAACTCCGCAATGCGGGGGTCCTGTCGTAGAGGTTAACGGAATTGCTTCCACCCATTTGGTAAAATATTCTGTGGTCATTATGATAAACATGTGACGGCCTGACGATGCAGGGGAGATCTTTTTGATTAGATCGAGGCCCCACTATGAAAATGGCCAAGCAGATTGGACTGTCTATAGGGCCTGGGAAGGTGCGTGCATTAAATTGGCATTATGTTGACATTTTACGCACCTCTTGACATACGCGCAGCAATATCGCTCTAAAGATGGCCAATAATAGCCCATGCGAAGAATGCGCTTTGCAATGGCCATACCACTGAAGTGGCTGCCACATGTACCGTAATGCGCTTGGGTGACTACCCAAGTGGACTCTTGTTGGTCCAAGCAACGAAGAAGAATTCTGTCGTAGCTGCGACGATACAGAATGTCTCCTATCAAGACATATTTTGTCGCTTTCTGTTTGAATGTTTGTTTTGCGGCTTGCGTCAATCCAAAGGGTAGATTACCTAACTTGAGGTAGTCTCTTAAGGGTAAATACCAGTCCTGTTGATCGGATACCTCGACAGTTTGAACATCCAATCCCTTTTGGAGTTCTTCCCTAACAAATGTTGATTGGGATAGAACTTGTAGAAATAGCGTTGTGTTGCTATTAATGGGAGTGGGGGAGAATAAAGACCCCCAGTTGGCATGTATCAGATAGTATCGGATTCGAAAGAACTTATCCGAAGATGGTTCGATCTGGATCATGTGGATTCCTGGCTTCAAGTCTGAGCTTGCACGCTCCATCGCGGGTTGCGATAAGGTTTTGACCTGAATGGTTGTTATATCACCGAAAAGGTCTTGCGGGATTAGTGACCCTAAGGAGGCCATTGTGTCCGCAAAATGATTCGATGATCGAGGGAGTGCCTCGATGTCATACCACTCAAGTTTTGCCAGGAATTTATCCACGAGGGCTTTATAGGCCTTCAGAACTGGGCATTTGCATTGATATATTCCCTTGACTTGATTGACGATTAACAGCGAATCTCCAAAGATGTTCAGTCTTTTGATGTTCATGGCGATTGTTGTCTGAAGACCTAGGAGCAAGGCTTCATATTTTGCATTGTTTTTGGTGCACTGGAAGTTTAATTTAAATGATAGGGGCATTGGAGCGCCCTGCGGTGTGAAGAATACAATTCCTGCGCCACCACCATGCTCGCATTTAGAACCATCAAAAAATAAGGTTATGTCGGCCTGAGACTCAGGCTCTTCAGAATCTGGCAATTCTGAGACATGGAAGACCTCATCATCGGGTAGTTCTATGACCAGAGGCTGATCGTCTTCAAGAGGAGCCTCTGCTAGTTGATCGGCTATGACTTGTCCTTTAATAGATTTTTGCCCAATAAACTCAATGTCAAATTCTGTCAACAACATGATCCATTTTGCCGTGTGGCTACTATGATAAGTACGACTCATCATGTATCGCAATGGATTATCCTTAGACACAACATACGTCGTGTTGCTCAGCATGTAGTGGCGTAGCCTTTTGGTAGCAAACACCACCGCTAGCGAGTTTTTCAACGTATGCATAGTTAAGTTCGTAACTAACCAAGGTGCGGCTAAGATAATAAGTAGCATGTTCTTTGTGAAGTTCATTCTTTTGGGCTAGCATTGCGCCTAGTGCCACCTCAGTAGCTGAGATGTATAAGTAGAACGGCACACCTGGTCTAGGCGGTGCCAATACTGGCGACGAAGCCAAGTATTGTTTGATTTCGTCAAAGGCTGACTGGCACTCGTCATCCCAATGAAATGTGACCTACTTGTGCAATAGTTTGTTCATTGGTTGACATTTGTCATATAATTGCGCTATGAAGCATTTGATCGACGCGACCTTTCCTTGCAGACTTCTAAGCTGCTTGATAGTGGTTGGGGGAGCCATTTCAAGGATTGCCTTGACTTTGTTTGGGTCCACTTCGATGCCTCTCTTGGAGACTATAAAACCCAAGAGTTTTCCAGATGTGATGCCGAACACGCACTTCTTGGGATTCAGTCTGACCTTATGCTCTATGAGGCGATCGAGAATCTTGCTTAAGTCACCGAGATGATCTGAGCGCAATTTAGACTTGGCTAACAAATCATCCATGTAATCTTCCAAAGTTTTGTGCATGTAATCGTGGAAGATATAAGTCATAGCACGTTGGTATGTAGCGCCAGTGTTTTTAAGGCCAAAAGGCATGACCTTATAACAAAATGTCCCCCAAGGCGTTACGAATGCCGTTTTGAGCTGGTCTTCAAGATTGATACGAATTTGATTGTATCCTGAGAAACCGTCCATTAGGGAGAGCATTTCGGGACCTGCTATAGCGTCTACCAATGCGTCGATTCTTGGCAAGTGGAAATCATCCTTAGGACTCACTTTGTTTAGGTCTCGAAAGTCGGTGCATATGCGAATCCTCCCGTCAGGATTTTTGATGGGAACCATGTTGGACAACCATGGCGGACAATCCACGCAGATGACAAATTGTGCATCCAACAGCTTTTGCAATTCATCTTTGACCATCAAGGCCACTATTGGGTGCATCTTTCTTAGTTTTTGCTTTACAGGCTTGATTTTTGGATCAAGCGTTAAGTTGTGCATGACTAGCTGCGGGTCTAGTCCTGGAATATCTTTGTACGACCATGCAAAAACCTCCTTCTTTTCTTTAAGAAGGGCAATGTAATCGGCTTGCTCTTCGGGGGAAAGGCTTACCCCCAGCTTGAGAATCCGTGGATTAATTGGATCTGTGTCGATGTCTACGTCAGTCGTCTCTTCGATTGACATGTGAGATCCGTCCTCCAACTGATGTGGAGTTGGGATTAAATGGATATCATCAGTTGAGTTAAGATCTGCATTTGGGACCTCGGGTCCCTCTTCAGCTTGAAAAATATCTTGAGTTGTCCTTGAGGTAAAATGAAGCATTTCATCGAAAGGCCAGTACTCTGATGGTGAAAATGGTGAATTGACGCGATCCCAGTCAATGGCATCCATGTTTAGATGTAATGACCGTGATGGATCGGTTGGATTGCGGATGGGTGTGGTCAAATCAATGGAGATCATGTGGATGGAATGAATTTGGTCTCCAGAACCATGGGTGTGATGACTCGATTCTTTCAGACGTTCCCTATACTCTGGATCTGGCTCTACGGGAACAGGCATGAATGGATCCTCTCTAGGTGCAAATTCGTCTCTATGTGCGAAAAGGAAGTCAGGGTCTTCCCTCAGTACTGTTGTCCTGATGGGATCTCGAGGTGGATGATGCTCAACTTGAATTTGGAGCCATAGGCCTAACACTTGGTCCCACCTCGTTGGGTCTACGTGCCATTCATGTCCTAACCATATACCCATTTGTCCCATTAGACCTTCATGGGTTAGAGCGCGGTGATGTCATCATGCATGTTTGAGATAGTCCATTTCAGTCTCGTCTTTTGACTCGCTTTCATAAATCCAAAATTGTTCATCCTCTTCAGCATCTGTTGCTTGCAACATTGAGGACTCTTCCTGTTCTAGTGAATTAATCTAGTCCCATTGCGGTTGTTCCACTCTTAGTGGAGGGACCTGATTCTTTTGAGACTGTGTTATTTCGTCTGGAACCTCTAAGGGGAACAGTTTTAGAAAAATGTCTGGAAGCCGTTGTTGTTCTTTTTGAGGACTGCTCTCTGAACTTTCACCTCTCTCTAGCAAAGGAGAGGGATTTTTGCTATTTCCAGGGGTGTTTGTAGACCATGGGAGATAATCCCCCAATGTGTATTCTGTGTTTGGATTGGCATATGGGTCTTGTGCCAATCCCCCCCTGTTGCCTATTTCTAGGCCTTGCATGTTTTCAACCAAGATGTCTAATGGTAGGGGATGGTTGAACCCTACCCCTGACTTGTCATATGGCATCTGATACCTTGGTTGGCAAAGGATCCACATCCCTTGCTCATATCTGCCTAGCCCATACCCATGCCAATTGCATTGTTCAAGATATTTTAGGGCAAATTCTAGGTTCGACAGATAATTGATGTTTTCGACAAAAGGCTCTTCATCTATTTCCTTTTGTTCGCATGGTTCAGAACCATGATCAAGGCCCCCATACACAAAATTCATTTGGTTCGGTGGGTAGCCTAATGGAACAATTTTTCCAATGGGAAGGCGAGGTCTTCCCATGTCTTGTACTGACTCCAGTGTGGGGGTTGCCACAACATTTTGCACTATGTATTCTCCCAGGCCTGTACTGGCCATCTCAACAGTGATTTTTGATGATTGGGTAGGAGGAAACGATAGTCCTTCCTGAGTCCATTCCATGTTTGGTAGTTCAGGAATCTTGGTTTTCGTTGCGTTGGGCGCTTCCTCTGTTGATATCGTTGAAATTATGGGCAACCCCTCTTCTAGAGGCTTAACCTCTTCCATGATTTTCTTTCCCTTGTCCTTCTATTGGGCCATGATAGGTGGCGTTGATGATGAAGGAGCCGATGATGAAGTCTCACCTGGCTGGGATTTTGCCTTATTTGCCACCAGTGGTGCCTGCGGTATCGGACCCTATTTAGATGGATTTAATTGAAAATCCAAATGCGTTGATGGGAGGGTCGATTGAGGTATGAATTGTACTGCATTGCAATACTTGAAGGGCTCTAAGTCCATTGGGACTACATGTATTTGCCCTTCATAGGCATATTTCAAGCACTGGTGTGCGATTGAGGGGACACACTTCATGTCCCTGATCCAAGGCTGCCCTAGCAGTATGTTATAAGCCATTTCGCCTTCCAGCACATGGCACAGTGTGGGTATTGACTTTTGTCCTACCTGTATAGGCAGAATGACTGTGTCGACTGTCGAGCATATTGCATCGTTAAAAGCTCGTAGTGTGTACGTGGAAGCGGTGATGTGAGAGGTTGGTAGTTTTAAATGCTTTAACGCTGCAGTGGTTATGATGTTACTGGACAAGCCAGTATCTATTAGCACTCTCTTGTACGGGATCCCATTGACCCACGCAATAACGTGTAGGGGTCGATCCGGCATGTCATTTGATATTGTTTTAACCTCGTTCTCTTTGAATGTGATGACAGGCTCCGTACATTGTTTCACATGTCCCACGAAGGCGTTGAAAGAATTAGCTTCATGGGGTTGTACTTCAATGGCTTTTAAGATGTCCATAAGAGCTTCTCTATGTGGAGCTGATTGTTGAATAAGCTCGTAGATGGACAACCTAGCTGACGTGGTCCGTAAACTCTACGTGAGTTTGGTTCGTATCCTGACCTCAGGTCTAGGCGGAGGTAACTGCGTTGGGCGTTGTTGAGGCTGCGATGTCGACGGAACTTCCCTCGCAGGTACCTCGGGGGCAACTGCTAGGTATTTTCTATTCCTTGTTACAATGCTAATCATTCCCATAAATCCTTGCACGGGAAGATCTTGTCGCACCTCGTTAATTTGGAGCAGTTTTGTCTGCGCCTCGTGGGTAGGCAAGGGGTCCTTGAATACCCCCATTTGTTGGTTGTTAGGTGCGGTGGGGTTGTTCATGACCAATTTTTGGTTGTCGATCAAATCCTAGACTATTTCTTTGAATTTCCAACACCCATTTAGGTCATGTCCTCTGCACCTATGAAATCTACAATACAATTCCTCCCTATACCCTCTAGGCTTGGGAACGTTAGGGTCAAAAATTTGGATTTCTGGTAGAGTAACTAAATTTGCCGCTGACAAGCGGTCAAATAAGGAGTCCCTAGACTCCGCATACGGGGTGAATTGTCACCTAGGGCGACGCTGCTGATACTGTTCCTGTCTCTTGTTATCTCTTTCGTAAGCAGGAGGCACTGCCTGGTAGTTAGCCTTTTGAGGCTACGTTTCTTGCACAGGTGCGGGGACATTTATCGCAACTTGGTTGACTACAGCGTGTTGTGGTTGCATTGTCCCAGTTTTAGTGGTTTTATTCCACTCTTTCTTCTTAGGCTTGGCAATTGTGCCTTCGCCTATCTTAATCTCTTCTATGACTCTGGCTTGCGCCAAATCTTCTTCTAAGCTATCGTATTGTCGCAGCAACAATAGACCAGAAATTGATTTTAAACAACTTTTCATGAACATTTGCGTGAGGTCCGACATGGGAGGACGGTAGGGTAACTTAGAAAGCAAAGCTCTCCATCGGTTCTCGTACGCTGCCATTGTTTCCTCCTCAAATTGTTTAAGGCTAGCAAGATCACTAAGTGATGCCTTCTTCCTTGTGTTGAAGGCAAAACGTTCAAGGAACACATCTACTAGCTGATCTAAGCTGCTTATGCTGTGTTTGGGCAGCTGTGTGAACCAATCTGAGGTAGGGCCTGCGAATGTGGTTATGAATGTTTTAAGCAATAATGTGTCATTATCTTGAATGCCGAAGCATTGGCTTAGAAACCGTGTAACATGTTCCTGTGCGTCCTCTTCACCTTTAAAAACTGCCAATTGAGGCAACTTAAATTGTTCGGGATAAAGAGGTGTAGGCACTGAGGGATGCACCGGATTATTGCGGAGTAGACGTAATGTGGGTTTTTGATGCCCAGCAGCTTTTGTCTCCATCGACTCTAAACGCTCTAATAGCGCTTGGTATGCATCGGAAGATTTTATTTCTTCCTCTCTTGTTCGCTCTTGTTGCAAGTTACGGTAAACTGGAGGCCTATGGAGGGGTGGCCGAATGGCATCCTTCCTACCTTGATTGGGAGTTTCGATATATTCCTCTTCTGGTTCATACTCCTCATAAAATTCTTGAGGAGTCTCAGGGCGAAACCTATGACCCTGATCAAGTTCTTGCTAAAGGTACCCATCATTGTTTTGGGGAGTTGCCTCCCTCTCGAATCTATGGGGTCTTGGAGGCAGAGCTTGACGAGGTCGTGGAGACCTGTCTTGCGCCAACGAATTACGCCTCTCATACTGTTAAGCTCTTTGGATGCGAGGGGTTGGCCCCCTCTTAGGTATTTCATAGCGTAACTCATCCGCTTCACGTTGCATGCGTTCTTTATCCAAGCGGTATTGATACTCTATCTCTTGCTGACTTTGTTTAAGCCGCATGATTTGGGCTTGACGGGTGGTATATCTAGCGACAACCGGGTCAATTTGATCTACCCTATTTTGTTCGGAAGGTTCAAATGTTCCTCCTATGGGTTTACCTCGGTTTTGATGCTCTAAAATCTCAAGGGGTCGCTTCCCTCTGTCGAGGTAGGCGGTATGTGCTCGAGGTTCTGGCCTCAAGGGGTGATCATGATATCCTGCTGGTGCGGAAATGCAAGGTTCCCGCATTGTTTGTTGCCCTCGAGGAATGCGATGGTTTTCCTCATACTCCCTTTCACGAGTGTAAATGGGATGGGCGGAGTTAGGTCGCCCTATGTAAGGAGCCCTGCGCTCCAGATTTGGTCTCTCTGTTCTGATGATAGGTAAAGAAGGGATGCCATATCCACGTTGCCCCTCCAAATGGATAGTGTGCCTGTTTAGCGCTTCATCACGCGGTGGCCACTCATGCCTAGCTTCAAGAGGTGATTCTCTATTTA
The DNA here is from genome assembly GCA_028583015.1 of Wollemia nobilis. Taxonomy (NCBI): domain Eukaryota; kingdom Viridiplantae; phylum Streptophyta; class Pinopsida; order Araucariales; family Araucariaceae; genus Wollemia; species Wollemia nobilis. The sequence goes on along the minus strand of JAQPPZ010017229.1, from coordinate 1,706,008 downwards.
TGTCAAGGTCTACATGTAAGGCATCTTCCCGAAAGGGGCTGCTTTGAATAGGCATACCCCATCGAGGATTCTGAATTGGATTCTTTTGTAGGTTAGACCGATAAGGCGGTATAACCAAATCCTTAGGACTGAAGTGAAGGCAACTTGCGCCTGCTTTTTGTGTACCTTCCGAAGCTTCTGCCCTTGATTGGGCTTGACTGCGGGTGTACACCATTGCGGTGCTTCTATGCTATCTAAATAAGTTTTTATCTCGTTTTATGATTTTCTTTTTTTTTTTGTCTACACTAAGCAGAATTAAACACACACATTCACAAAACCGTGATTATCTCTTTTAAGGATTCTTGGTGTGTCCTAAACTGGTTTAGTGCATTTTGATGTTTTTTTTTGTTTTTGTAGATTTTGTAGAACGTTTAAATGCATCATGTAGGCTCTTATAACTCCAAAAAGGTCGCCCCTTCAATATACCAGCCAGGTCGATATACCAACCTCTCTATATACCCACCCTTACGAGAGGGAGACTATAGGTACGTGAGAGCAGAAGGTACATGGTACGTAGGTGGTACAGAAGGGGGATTGTCTGTTAATGGCACCTACCATAGAAAACTTATCCTCGCGCGCATGGGAATCACCCCAGCTACGCTCGGTCTATCTTCGTCAGGATTTACACCTAACAACAGTTGAAAATCGGGAAATGGATGCAAATCAAGCCAAGGTGGTGATTAAATCCACCAATGGTCTTGATCAAGGGCTGGGGTCTTACGACTAGCTCCTTGGTTTAAGATTGTTTCGTGATGTGTGTGGGATTATTTTTATCCAAAAAAATGAAACTAGCATACATGAATTTCCCTAATGCAATGCAGGATTAAATGAAAACAATTAACGAAACAGAAATAGAAACAAAAAAATTTAACAGAGATAATAAAAATCCCTACCTCTTCTCTGCCTGCTCCTGTTGTTTCTAAATTTCTGCTCTGAAAATCCACAGACAGGAATTCGTCCCTCTGGGAGATGAATTGCAGAACAGAATTCATCCCTCCCAGAGATGAATTTGAATTCGTCTCATGGTCAGATGAATTGCAGAAAAGGATTCGTCCCTGTTAGAGACGAATAACAGTCTGCAACAAAAAAAAGATGTACCTGTCAAGCACAAACACAAAACTTTGATCAGTTTCTATGATTTCAAAAACCAGGGAACAGAGTCCCACTGTGATCCCCACTAAAAGCACGAGATTCCAATCAAAGGAAACACCAAGTGCGATTGCATTCAAAATTAAGTACGCTTAAGTCCTAGAAATGTAGATTGCACGAAACAAAAAAGAGACACATTGGAAGAGACACAATAAAAAAGAGAAACACAGCCCTTTCATTAATTTCCCTTGATCTCTGTTACAATGATGCCTCCTCCCTTTTCAGGGGCTAGGAGCGCAAATAGGGTTTGATTACAATCGCTGAATGATTCCTCTTTTCACGTGCCCATGATTGTAATGGGCGGGCCAAGATGATTTCTTTGCTAATGTCGATGAGTTCTTTGCCTCTGCTACTTCTCCTACGAACAAAGAAATGACCAAGACGTCAGTAGCACCTGCTGCAAATGAAAAGCATTCTCTCTCTAAAACCAACGAAATATGCAGATGAATATTTGTCTGAAACAGTGAAAATAGTGAATCCAAATTGCTTCAAAACTTGACAAAAGGTAAGAAAAGTTACCAGAAGGCCACTACCACTAAGGCAGCTGGCCAATCCACCTTAAACTGGAATTCGTCCCTAGGAAGGACGAATTCTGACTGTAATTTGTCCCTGGGTGGGACAAATTCTTTTGAGTAGGAGAAACCGACCTGCTGCTGCTCCAATGTCGGATCTCGGGACTTGCAAAACGCCTGCAAATAGGGGAGTTATGTAATTGGGGCCATTTTGGGACGACCCAGATGGTCGGATTTTCCCAATTTGGCCTCCACCCTCGGGAATTTGACCTTAACACCTGCAAGTTAGCGAAACGACAAAGCAATACAAAACATCCTAAAATCTGACCAAAAGTTACAAAATTGCAATTATGGACTAATCAGACCTAGTAACACAGAATGCAATCTAAAAAATAATCTAAAGTGCTCAAAAACTAAAATTAGGACTTGGGAGGTGCGGGGGTGCCCAAGTGGGCCTCCCACCGTTGGCCCTCGATTTTGGAGCCAATCCACCAAGGATGGGCCCAAAAACCTTTTAGGATTGGGGGGTCGGTGAATTGGTAGGTTCAGGTGTCCATGCGTTGGATTTGTGTAAGGTTCGAGCTTCCAAAGGCCACCCAACAACCTCCCTTGCGAAAGAGATTGGTGGATGTGGGAAGGTGAACTAAGAGGGATGCAAGTGAGTCTTCAATTCGGCAGCACTTCGTTGCTTGAACACTCCTTCAACCTGTATTTTTGGGTGAGAAAAGTCCCACCTTTTATAGACCCAAGGGGTCTCTTTTGGGAGGGAAGCACAAATGCCAAGTGTTGGCCATAGGCGCCATGTGGCAGTCTTGTATTCCCATGAGGGATGGGAGTCCTCCATTGACTTGAACTTTGATAAATGTTTTTTGTAACAGTCCTCTAACGGCCCCTCTGTCCACTTACACATGCGTGCAAGGCAAGAGCCCTTAAATGACTGTTCTGGGCTGCCACTTGGCACCATTTGCCTTTTTTTGCTCATTAAGCTTGGAATTCGTCCCACCCAGGGACGGATTTAGAATTCATCCTGGGGTGGGACGGATTCTATTTTGAATTTGTCCCGGGGTGAGACGAGTACTGGGCAAAGTTTCCAAGTGTTCCAAATTGCTTCTTGACCTTACAAAATTGCTATGAAAGTGGTTAAGACCACTGTTTAACCTCTGAGGGCTGCCCTGGGGGCTGTGTTTGTCAAAGCGATCAGTGTTTGCGGTCACATAATCGGATTGGTGCTGTTTTGGTGTCTACAATATGATCTATATCTATGACCCTTTTATAGGAAAAAGGTTCCTTGGCCAAAACTCTATCTAGATATGAAAGGGATAGCTTGCACATATACAACTTGCACATCGATACTTGTGCAATTATTACAATACATGAAGTAACTAGATAACTTCCTCCTAAAGTAATATAATGTCCTAAGTATGTACCAAGGTAAAGGTATAATTACATGATCCAAATGATGTAACAGACTATATTTCTAACACCCCATTGTATTATATTATTTGGATATTTAAGACTTCAGTATTCAATGTGGATATTCATAGATTCCTTAAGATTCTGAATCTTCTTCTCTATATTTTGCAATATTTTTAGGCAAGTTGTTGGTGTCTTCATAGCCTATCATTATTTTTGATAGAGCTTTGATTTCATGATCATATTTTCATTCTTCCAGTTCTTCAATTTCATATATCCTTTGAGCTAGATATCTCTTTTTATTCTTTTTTTGATACTCCAATTGTGGATAGTTGGTTAGACACTAAAATTGTTGTTGACAAGGATTTTGATACTATAATATCTGAAATTGGTTCTCATTATTCATCTAATTTTCTTTATTTTTATTTTTGGTATTTAAACTACAGTAGCTGGTGCTATGGGCCTTTTTCCTGCATATCTAAAAATAAATATTTTATCATGTTTTTCATCCTTTAGCAATGTTTCCTTGTGTATTTTCTTTAGATGCCAATGTATTGTTAGAAATTTCATATTTACCTATATTTTCTACTTCATATTCCTCTAAAATATTGACTAACTCATTAAAAGAAGTTACTTTAATGAGAACTTGTAAAGATGTTACCAACTGCTTATAGTTTTCTAGAAGTTCTCTCATAGTTATTTGAGTAAGAAGTTCATTTATGACTATTTCCCCTAAGGTAAATAATTTTCCTTCAATATCTGCTACCTTCCTTAGGAACTATTATATGCTTTCTCCATTATTCATTTTTAATAAATGAAGTTGAGTTTGAAGATGGAAAATATTTGCCTTATTCTTTTCTTTGAATATTTTCTCTAGGCTTGTCCATGCATCTGAAGATGTTTTTTAGAACTGATATAGGGTTGTATTTCATTAGTGATAGCAAAGGTTATTATCATTAAATCCTTTGAATCATTTTTTGTAAAATTTTGGACTTCAATATCATCTATGGTAGGTATTTGAATTTTCCATTTGATAATATCCATAGTTTTTCATATACCAAGATAGCTTTCACCTTATTATTCTTGGAAAAATAATTAGGACCCTTGAGTAATTGTGATTCGACTAGGAAGAATTTTTTGTAAGTCATTTAATTTCCCTAATATCAATTATTATACTTTGTAGAATTCCTTATGACTCCCTAGTTTGCTATGGATAAGATATTGTAATTTTTGTAAATTATAGTTCAATATTTGATTTTGTAAAGGTTTTGTAGATGGCAAAATAAATTCTTATTAGCCCTTATTACTCCTATTTAACTAAGCACTGATCCCATTTTTTAAAGAGGTAGAAATTTTTGACCTTTTATCTCCTTTAGATAAATTTTAGACAATAATAATATGTGTATCCAACCGTTAAAAAAGCTTTGATAAACATCTCTTTATAAATAACCTATTGGATATTAGGTTAAGTGTATCTAATTTTCCAATTAATTAATTTTATGTAGTATACCTTATGAATCCCTAATATTTGGATAAATTAGATCACAATAATATTTGCAAATAACGATTATTTAATCCTGTAGAAATCCTTATAGCTCCTAGGATTTATATTGAAAATATTATTTCTTATATGATAAAGTTATCCCTTTGATAAATTGATTTCAATTAATTAAATTACTTTAATTACAACCTTATGAATCCAAAGGAAAGAAAACATATAATAATAGAAATTAAACTTTACCTTTCACCAAGCAATATACGACACTGTTCTTGCTGAGAAGCTAGGGCTGCATGCAATTTATGTAGATGTCTTGATGCTATGATTGCAACCTCCAAAGGAATCACTCAGAGCTATAAAAATTATAAAATTGGTGTTTCTTAGATTTTCACTTTCACCTCACTTGGATTGAGCATTGAAGTCTCTAGGACCTTCTTTCCATGTTGCAATTATGCATTGTGCATACATATGATGAAGTTTAAATGTGAATATAAGAATTTAATTTCCCTCTCCTTTGACCTCATAAATTGACATCCTTAATATGGGGAAGCTTCTTATATAAGGTTCTAAGTGGCATGTTCATTTCACATTAAGTGCTTTAGAGGAGTTTGGGTGTAAATGATACATTCGTCTTCCTACTTATAATATTTGGATGTTACACTATTTAGAAAAATATTTGATTTTCCAAGAGACAAGTGTATCACATACACTCTTTGCACTAGCATTTTTTCGTAGCTTATTTCTTGAATATGAGCGCTCTCTTGACTTGAGTGTTAAGATTATCCTTCGATAAAAAGTGTCACATTTATCTTTTCATGGATGTCCTCCATTTTTTTGGTTCAAACAGACCAATTTGGAGATCCTTTAAGCTTTCGAGAATCCCCACTCCTCTTTATTTCACTTGCACTTGCTTTCAATTGGGACTTGCAACAACACTATAGATGTTTCAAGCACTGATTTATGCCAAAAATCCTAGAGTGAGTGATATTCCAATGGTGCTTTGTTTTTCTTTCTTCCTTTCTTTCTTACGTCCTCCTTCCATAGATGTTATTGCTAATTAATTAATGTTGTTATCCCTTTGTTTTGCATGTTTTATTTTGCAGGTTTGACCGTATTGGATGTAAGGAGTATGAGTCCATTGATCGGCTCCTTGAGCTAAGATTTATTGCTACTAGTGTATGACCGCCTTTCTCTGATTTTTCAGCAAGTGTAGTGCCTCTAGAGCACCTTTAAATCTGTCTTTTTCTCCCTATATAACCATATTAGGATTTGTGCAATATAATGTAAAATAGATTTACATAAAATACTCTTATTGCACCTTCATTTTGCACTCTTTTTTTCACATCTATATTCTAGCTTTGAGGTAGAATATTTGAGTGCAATAGGGGTTTTGAGTTTGTCCTTTAGAATATAAATAATCCCCTTTTTAGCTTGGAAATTTTATGAAAGGTTCCAAGCTTGTAACCACATGTGGAAGCTTTACTTTGCTGTATTTTTTCTGCACTATTATTGTGCTTTGAACTTGAGACTCATAAAGTATCGTTCAATACATCTATTGATGCTCTTTTTGGTGGTTATATTTTTCTCCAAAACTTGGAGAATAGATCTTATTTTTTAGCTTCCTCAGATCACCCAAAGTTGTAGATCTCTGTGCACTAATAATATATTTAGACACTTTGAATAATTCTATTTTTGTGCCCTTCTCAAGAATATATGCAATAATATTTTTGAGAGAAATCTAATAATATTTTAATGCACTAATAATATCACCTTAATAATCCAATTAAATCTCAAAAACTAATGCACTTAATTAATTTACTGCATCTTAATCAAGAATAATCTAAAATGAATATTCAAGAATTATTCTGAAATTTCATTAACAAAAAAGGTAATAGGATTTAGTCTTCATTTTATTTTTCAAAGTAGATAATAGGTAGTTGATATATTGTTTAATATTTATGAAATATAATCAACTCCTAAAGTGCAAATAAACCTTAAATAGTCTTTCATTTTTGCACCTTTTTTAAGACCCTAATTTAATTCTCTTTTTTACAACTTCAATCTAGTTAAGGTGCTTACAAATATAATAATTAGTCCACTTAATGAATATACTTGCACCAATAGTTTCTTATATTTTTTTAAAATACCTTTCACCACTTCTATAGAGGATGTAAATATTGGTGTCTATGATCACCAAGTTGCTATCTTTGATGAGATATTGTAGCTCTTTCTATAGGCTACCTTGAACAACTTCATCTTCACCAAAATATGGTCTCTCTTTCATGAGCATAGAATTTTTGGTGGCTTATTCTCATCTTGTATTCTCCTCCTTTTTTTTAGATATTAAGAGATATTTTATTTTGATGTGGTTCCTTATTGATATGAGAGGTAATATTTAGATCTCTAGGATTTGGTAGGCTTCTTCTCAATATTCTATATTTCTTGAGGTATTCTAATATTTGGCACTCCTTGCAAAATTCTTCTTCTTGGGATTGTTCTTGGATGGCAATAATTTTCCCAAATATTTCACTATCTTGAATAATGAATTTCTCTAGTTATTTCTCTTTGGAAATCCTTTGATAAATTCTTCAATAAGGTTCACCAAGCCTTTTATTAGATGCTCATAGATACCTCTCCAATACCTTTAATTTTGCAACCTCTTATGGTCTTCCTTGAGACCTTATATTCAATATTCTACTTTTGGAAGTTTTGGTGGTGAGATATTATCTTGGATATCTGATTATGTTGCCTTTATATTTGATTAAGACTTACCTAGTTCTTCTTCATCAATGAGATCTTCTCGTGATATCTTTTGCTTTAGGTGTTGGATTGATTCTGAAGAAGATACTCCTCCTAACCTTCTTGTAGGAAGCTTTCCCAACTCATTGAATCTTCCTACTCTTGCAAAAAAATATTAGCACTAAAATATAATTATGAGTTAGATATTTTATTTTGGAGTGTTCTTTAGGGTCAAGGCTTCTATGGTCTTTTTCAATATCAAGACTTCTATGACATTTTTTAGGGTCAAGGCTTTTGAGGTTTGTTTTAGTACTAAGGTTTTTGTGGCATTTTCAAAGCTTCTATGGACTTTCCTTAGTGATCAAGGATTCTATGGCCTTTTATTATGGATCAAGGATACTATGGCCTTTTAAGGATTCTATGGAATTTTATTCTTGTGAATTTTCCAAGCTAGCAATGAAGATATCTTGTATCCCAACTTCACGATAATTCTGCTCTAAAATTTTCCTTTGTAGTATTCTTATCTTGTAGTAACTAATCTCTGCACTATGAAATAACTTTGAATTTCTAGCAAAAGAGTTGAAATATCTTATATTTATATTGTAGGAAGTGTCCCAATAATTTTAGAATCAATTCCCTACAATAAAATAAAATTTAGGTTAATTTCTCTAGATCTCTTTGATAAGCTTCACAAGTTGTCACCTCAAACTAGTGGATAAAATACTGAGTCCTAGTCTTCACAAATTTTCCCTTGAAACTCTGTGGAAAGACTCTAGCCATATGTAATATTAGTATTCTAGAATATGAGATTTCTTCCAGTACTAATCTTGTGGCTCTCCTAAATTCTACCACCTAGACTCTCTTGAGTATTTTTGACAGTGACTGGTGCAATGACATAGGTTGACAAAAATGTAGGGTCTATGACAATGATGGTTTTTCTATTGATCTACCATACATCTGATACCATTGTTAGATTTTTGTGCAACATGTAATGGGATATAGAAAATACAATATGTAGAATAAAATAATATAAAGTAAATCTACAAGATGACTAAAAATAATACATATATAAAATATGGAGATGTTTACAAAATAGCTTTGGAGAAAATGAACACCCCATTAATAGATCTACTGCTAAAGAATGGGTATTGAGCATATTACACCCCATCACACTACAATGCTACATCATTTCACTTTGAATCTATATATATCTATTTATGATGCTTTATATTTTTCTATATCTATGATCTATACCTATGGCCCTTTATATAGGAAAAAGGTTCCTTGGCCAAAACTCTACCTATATGTGCAAGGAACAACTTGCACTTTGACACTTGTGTAGTTATTACAATGCATGAAGTAACTAGATAAATTCCTTCTAAAGTAATCTAATATCCTAATTATGTACCAAGATAAATGTACATTCACATGATCCAAATGATGTATTAGACTCTATTTCTAACAGTGAGTAGCTGACTCATCACATTAAAATAATTTATATTTTAAGAAGTGGTGAGCCATATAAATGAACATATAATAGTGGATCAAATAGAAGTGGTGAGCCATGGAAAGGAATATATAATAGTGGATCAAATATCACATATTTTCCTTAGATAACTTGTAGGAAGAGGTATACAAGATGAATTCCTCAATACCTAGTTATTCATGGTGAAGGCAAGACTAACATGATATAAATATATCGGAAAATAATTTTTATAGATGATTTTCTAAAGGAGATTATGGTAGTGAAAGATGATGCATTATCATAAAAATAGAAATATTTCAATTGATTTTATTCTTGTTATATAAAATCAAACCCTAGGGATCTTATGAATGTGTGTGATGTAGGAAGAAGTCAATATATGACACTAAAATAAGTGCATGAAGGACTAGTTTGATGATATAGAGGTCTATATGAAATGGCAAGGAAGATGTTGTTAGTAGGACTATGTTGTCCTACATTATATTATTATGTTGAATATGTAAAATCATGTGATACATGCTAGTGATCAAGGAAGTCACTCAATAGGGATTTTATACCACTACATCCTTCATAAATATAGGAATTATCTAAAATATAGGGTTTGAGATTTGTTGGACCATTGAACACAAGCATGAAATAAAAATTTGATGTATCATATTAGTAACCAATTACTTGATAGAGTGGGCAGAGGTAAGGACCCTATGATATAACACAATAATAAGTACACTCCATTCTCTATGTGAACATGTAATTATGGGATTTGGAATTCCTTTATAGTTAACAAGTTATAAGGGAGGGCACTTTTTCAATTATATTATGTAGAACTTAATCATGGAGTTTAGGATCTTTTGTTCTTTATCTAGTCCATACTATCCTAGATTAAATGGGAAAGTGGAATAAATGAATGAGGTTCTAGTATCAATCATTTACAAGACATATGGTATAAAATAATATGATTAGGAAGAATTATTTCTAGTCATCCCATGTGTAAATAGGATAACCTTTACGTCTATGATGAACCATACACCATCTCATTTGTTTTATGGGCAAGATATAGTAGTGGTTATGTACTTCTTGGTACCTAGTTTGAGGGTGGTAATATACAGTCATCTAGATGACCAAGATATCCTAGATGAGAGGAGGATCATTATGTTGGATAATATTACATTATTTGGTACATGAAAATGTACTCCCATGGTACCTTTATGGTACACATGTAAATATATAATAGATTAGAGTTTGAGTCTATAATTTAGATGAGTGATTTATATTTTCCCCTTATGTAAGTGTATATGTGTAGGATATGCACAAGTGTCATGTAAGTAAGAGTGTAAGTGTGTATTAAGAGAATATGCACAACTTTCATGTATGTACGTGTAAAAATATATAATATGAATATATACACAAGTGTCTTGTATTATGAGTGCATGTAGGAGAGTAAGAGTCATGTAGAAGTGTGAAAGTGACATAGAGTCACTTTTGCTTGTAAGAAGAGAGTGAAGAGTCTTCTATATAAGTGGTATGATGAGAAGCCAAAGGACAAGAAGATGAATAGTTGTAACTCTTGTATATATGAGGAGTGTAATAGTCAAGTATTGAATAGTCTTATTTCTATGTTTATATTATTGAGAGAAATATCCATATAGTGTAATGAAAAATAGTTTGCAATGATTGTTATATTAAGAATTCATAATAAATATTATATACATATTTTAAGAAAAAATATTGTAATAATTATTCATGCATGTACATGAATAATTTTGGTCATTTACATTCATATTTGATATTATAGTGATGTTAGTATATCTATTTTGGCCAACTTATATATTTTATTGCTCATATTTTAAATTCTACATCTTTATTATTGATATTACAACCTAAGATATTGTTCCTTAATAATATAAATACCTGAGATAATTTTTCTAAAAATCCAATAGTGGTATCAAATCTACCACTTAACCCTATCCATTTTTGATAGAGTTATATTTTAGAGCCACCACAATATTATATTCTATTAACTTAAAAATAAGTGAAGACTCGGAATCTATATTAAAGGTTTGATTGAGTAGATATTAAAGAGATAGATAAAAGTCAACCTGATTTGAATGCTAGGGTCTATCCACTTGGTTTAGAGAAAACCAATAAATACAAGCACTTAACTAGAATAGATTGAGGGCCAAATTAAAAGAATATTGGATGTGAAGGGATATTCAAAGTGACCCTTATAATATTTAAATTCTTTAGAAAGGAGGAGAATAATTTAGTTCTTAGGTGCAACCTAATATACCAAAGATAGATTACAAATATGCAGAAGCATGTAAGATTCTAGAATATAGAGAAGAATTAAATATTTTTGAAGATAGCGAAGAATCAAAGCTTCTATATGAGATAGGTAGTATAAGCTTCCACATATCTGATAAAGAAGATAATTCCAAATAAGGAAGTATCATAATATTATAGAGATAATAAAATATTGGAGCATTAATAAGTTTTGGTTAATAAGAAACACAAACCAAAAGAATTAGATCAAGTAGAAATACCTTCAAAGCATTTCAATATTGGCCATGGACCTTTTTCTTAAAGAAATTATCTTCAAGGAGCCATTGTAATGTAAAATAAGACAAAATATACAAAGCACCATCAAGAGCACTACCACATAAAGGTTATCATATAGAGTCCACCATCTAGAGTCTATTATATGAGGCTATATAAAAATAAAGAGAGCTATAAGTATGAATATCTAAGAGCTATAAGCTTGACTATTTAAAATATATAAGTGTAACCATCTAGGAGCTATGAGTGTAACTACATGATATCTATAAGAGCCATAATATAGTCGATAACTAAAATTATATCTAGAAATTTGTAATAAAAAAATTTCAAGCACTAATATGGTGTTAGAATTCATAGGAAATTAGAAAATTACAAGTGATAATAGACCATTGTTGGAAATTTGAGCATGTTGATTTGTCATTGATGTCAAAGTAAATATGTAATATTCAATTAAAAAATGAGACAATGAGGGAACAAGAAAAATATAAGGCTTTCTTTGTGGGAGAATTTGCAAAAAAAAAAGTTTAGCTAATTTATTATGGTAGTACTTGAAAAAGAAAAATAAAAGGGTTAAATTGATTTACCATGGTAGTACTTGTAAAATAAAAAATGATTTGTGGTGGTAAATGAAGAACACAAGCTTATACTGAGAGGGGGGGTGAACAGTATAAGACCTCTTTTTACTTTTTCCTTTATACTTCAAAATAGTAAAGCAATATACCCAAAGCAATATCAAAACAATGCACAAAATCATCCACAAAGTGACACCAATTTTAACGTGGTTCACCCAAAATGCCTGGGCTACGTCCACAAAAATTTTCTCTAAAATTTATCTCAAAGTTCTTTGGGAAACCTTCCCAATTACAATGTTTATGAGCCTCGGCCCAAAGGAGACACCTTCCCCCAATATGAATTTATGAGCCTCTGCTCAAAGGAGATACCTTCCCCTCTGCTCTGGAAATGATCCCTTAGAAGATCAACTACCTCTACCATCTTCCTAGCACGTGGAACTCCTTTCCACCGAAGACCTCCTGTCCTCAATGCTTAGCCTAAGAGACCTTTGCCTTCTATGATCACGTCCACAGCAACTCAGCTACCTGTACCAAACACATTCAGTCGGTCTAGTACAAGTCTTCCTCTATCTGTCAGATCTGTCCAACTCTTTGAACAAATCAATCCTCTGCACACAAGCCTTCTCAAAGACTTTCCATATATGTCCTCAGGTTCTTCTCAAAGAACCAATGCACCTCTATCCTCAAGTTCTCTGATAGAACTCTCAAAAACTCAGCTCACAAGTCCTCTGCTAGGACCTGTCCAAATATGCTCACAAGTCCCCATCGGAACCTATCCAAAACCTTCTCACAAGTCCCCACTGGAACCTATCCAAAACCTACTCACAAGTCCCCATAGAAACCTGTCCAAAACCTGCTCACAAGTCCCCACCGAAACCTGTCCAAAACCTTTAGCAAGCTCACCAAGAAAAACTTGCTTAGCATGAACCCACAAAGAGAATTTTTAGAGACCCAATGTGATTCATAAACCTCATAGAAGCATAAAGAGAATTGTTAGAGACTCAATATGTTCTATACTTAACTCCCAATCTCAATCTCAAATCTCATAGAAAAATAAAGAGAATTGTTAGAGACCCAATATGTTCTATACTTAACTCCCAATCTCAATCTCAACTCAATCTCAATCTCAAAAGAATAAGATAGATGTAGTATGCTTTTCTCAAGAATATGAAACACAACCCAACAATTGCCAACCATGCAATATCTCATATAGCAATGATACTCATATTATTTTTACCAACAATTAGGGTTTCAACAACAATGCTCATCAAACAAGGTTTAGTCAACCAACACCATTCAACTCAACATCAACCTTGAAGCATTTAACCAATCATCACAAGAAAAGGAAACAAGTAGAAATCCTTTTCCCTCCAAGGATATTTGAACAAAAATAGCCACCAACACAATATCACCAATTGCAAATAATAACTTGTTCAAATCAACTCAATGGAGTAAACCCAATATCATGTATCAAGTAAAGCACTAACTTGATCAAAAACAACCTCTATGGAAGCAACTCAACCATCAATATCAAAACAACAAACTAAAGGTTTTCATCATCTCAATGCAAGTAGTAAGACTTACTAACATAAACCCTAGTGCAAAAATGCTTCCACTTCCTTAACCAGAATTATGCATTCACCCAAAAACTCATCAATGATTTTAATGCATAAACAATCTTCAATATCCAGAAAATAAGATTTACACCAAAAATACCTAGTAGACAACCTTTTCACTCCAAACTCAATTTCAGAAAATATACCATCAACAACATACATGGAAGAAGTTGCCCATACCTTTACTTTGATGAAGAAGGAGAACTCAAAATCTGTCACAACACTAACTCTCAATTTGCCACCAATTAGAGTTAGCAACTATACAATAATACACAATAAAGATCCAAATTAACACCTTATTTCTCCAACTTAGTAAAGACCACTATAAGAGTAATATACATACAAAGTAAAACCTCTTTACACCTTATTACTCCACATAAACATTAAGCATCAATAAAATAATGTCAAAGCAAATATGATACCTTAACCTTATACCTCCCGCGCATTTACAGCCGCTATCCTTTGCACACCATGACCAAAAGAAATTCCCAATGAAGAGAATCGAACTCGGCACCTCTGTCATCTAGCGCTTTCGCTTAAACACCACCGCCATTGGGTCACAAGTGCCCAACGAAGAAATACAACACTACCCTCTCTTTTATCTTCCTTTGACGCCAAGAATCTGGAAAACGTAAACGTCTTCCACAAGCCACATGCAAACTGGTGAGCGCTGTCCAAAACGTAAGTCATCGAATGCTTGCATTAATCATCTCACAGCATAGTCTGGAAAAATGCAGTTCAGGTGCAATTGCCAATCCACTACCGTCAAGCAAAAAGGTAAGGATGCAGCCTAAGCTCAAATCCGAATATGCCAAGCATAGTTTCCAAGACACAGAACAAGCACGATTTCAAAGACATCAATCGAAGATTCGAAGACACAAAGCACTGTTCGAAAGAATAGAGAAAATGCAAAATCATAGATGCCAAGCGCAAATCGAAAGATACAGAGCAAACCGCAAATCGTAGATGTCAAAATAATCGATGGTAGCTCACTTTAGAAAAACATCCCCACTTATATAGCCATTTCTCCTTAATGTTTGACGTCGGCGCTCCTCCAACGATGGCAACATATTGGCGAAAGAATTATTTTTCCTTCCGTCGCTTAAGGGTTGAAAGACCCTTTAATAATAATTAAAATAATAATTATTATTATTTTATTAATAATAAATTAAACTTGGACCTTTGACAAAGGTTTGAGTTAATTTAATTATTAATAATAAACATGGACCTTTGCATTAAGTTAAGCTTGGTTTTAATAAAAACACTTAATGAGTCCAAATGGTTTTAAGAAAAACCTTTAACCTTGTCACCATGGTTTTAATAAAAACCCTCTTTGATATCAACACAAAAAATGCCTTTTGACATCAATGACAACTTATACACTTGAGCAAAGGCAATGTACCCAAAGTACCCAAAATTGCCAACAATCTCCCCCTTTGTCATTGATGACAAACCTTTACTGAAAACACTTCTCAAGAGCCAAAACTGAAACCAATTCAAACCAACTGTGCTAACAACTGAGAATCTTCCTTTGAAGTTTTGCTCCCCCTGACTTGAAGCTTTCCTTTTCACTTTGAAGCTCTCCCCCTTACTCATATCTCTTCCCCTTTGTCATCAATGGCAAAGGGCCACCTTTGGGGCTCGGGACTAAGAATTAGTCTCTTAGCTTAGTCCCTCCCCCACCTCCTGATGAGGTGATTAGTTCTGGGGTGGGAGTAAAACTCCCATTAGGCACTAATCATCATCAGTGTCTATAACTTCCTTGTCGGGCCTTCTTTTGAACTCTTTGTCCATATTCCTGTTCCTGTCACTGTTCTTGTTCTTGTTCTCATCCTTGTTCTTATCCATGCCTTGATCCTTGGACCTGATCATATCACTGTTCATGTTCCTGTACCTTGAAAGTTCAACTCTACACTGTTTAGCTGTGTGACCTTCATTGTTGCACTTATAACAAGTAACAATGTTATTTCTTTTAGGCATACATGTTCTTTGAATCCACTAGTTCTAACCAAACCTATTCTAACCAAACTTGTTCTGACCAAACCTGTTCTAGCCAAACCTGTTCTAACCAAACCTATTTTGACCAAACTTGTTCTGACCAAACCTATTCTGACCAAACTTGTTCTAATCAAACCTGTTCCTGATATTTGCCTTGCAATAAACTGCCTTGTGCCCAAACTGTTGACAAGAGTAGCAATACCCTTGAAAGAAATTACCACCTCTGAAACTGTCATTTACCTTCTTCACTTGAGCCATGCAATGTGAAGCTATGTGACCAAACCTATGACAAGCAAAAAATCTGCCTTGAAACTTTCCTTTATTTGACCTCTTAGGTTCTGAAAACTTCTTCTTCTCATTCTGAATTATATTTTCTGTTTCTGTGCATCTATCATTCAAGGAATCATGATCTGAAATACTTTCCCCATCAGAACTCTCTTCCTTTTGGAGTCTCTTACTAGACTCTCCAACTTGTTCCTTGTGAGGCTTAACAAAACCAAGGCCTGTTTTATCTATTGTCTTTCTTTGACCTTTGATGAGAGACTTAACATTTTTGGAGCTATCTTGAAACCTATGAAGCTTATCCTTGTACCCTTTAGTTTCCTCTTTCAAAGAAGCCATTTTCTATTCTAACTCACTATACTCAAGAACCTTAGACTCTAACTCATCCTTGAGTTCTTGTGTCTTAGCTATAGAGAAGTCAAGACTTTCTATAAGATCATCTCTCTCCATACAACATTCATCTAACTTATCCTTGAGTCTAGCATTCTTCTTTCTTTCCTTTTTAAAAGCACTAAGAGCACTAATAAGTTCACCTTTAAGATCTACTTCACCTTCCTCTATATGTTTGCTTTTTGAATCATCAAAGCCTTTTTCGATTTCTTATCACTAGAGGTGCTACCCTTTTCAAAAACCATACATGCATCTTCCTTATAGTTTTTTGAAGCATCCTCATACATACTAGAAACCAAATCATTATTTGTGCAATCATCCTCAAGGTGACCAAAGTTTCCACATCTAAGACATTTCATGATAATGAATCTATGTTTCGGTTCTTCCTCTTTTTCTGATATGAACAACATATCATTTTCATTATCACTTGAAGAACTTTCACTATCACTACTAGAACACTTACTTGCTTTGTCTAGGTAGAAACTCTTCTTGTGCTTGTGAGAATACCTCTTTCCTTGATTGTTGTGCTCATCTTTGTTTTTCCTATGATGCTTGTGCTTTTCAAAATCCTTTCTCTTACAGTCTTGTTTATCTTCATCACTTTCATCCTTGGCAACAGTGCAGTTAGTAGCATAATGACCAAACTTTCCACAATTGAAACATCTTACATTTTTCATATTTTTGTGCTTTCTAGAGAACTTGCCTTTCTTGCTGTAATATGCCTCTTCATCACTAGAAGACTCATCACTCTCTTGAATCTGTTTACCCTTGGATTTCTTGGTAGCCTTGAAAGTCGCCTCCTTCTTGACATCAACCTTCACTTGAGTTCTTAACTCAAATGCCGCAAGTATACTATGGAGCTCATCCTTTTTCAACTTATCCAAATCTTTAGCTTCCTCAATAGCAAAAATATTTTCACTAAATCTATTAGGAAGAGATCTTAAAATCTTATCACAAACATCATTTTTAGCAAGCTCAAGACCTAAGTCTTTCATGGAGTTAACAACCTCATCCATACGAAGCATGTAGTCACTAATATTTTCATCATCATTCATCTTGAGTTGTTCAAACATACCTTTGAAGTGTCTCAACTTTGCCTTTCTGACATTTGTATCACCTGTATGAACCACCTTCAACCGATTCCACATTTCACTAGTTGTCTTGCGGTGAATCACTTTGGTGAGATCTGCTTTCTGTAAGCCTTTCAGGATTGCATTCATTGCTTTTGAATTGTTGTGATGTAGGAGCCTTTCTTCTTTAGTATTAGGACCATGTTCAGGAATAGTGTACTCATCTTCAATCACTTCCCAAACCTCATTCCCAAGTGCCATTAGATGAACCTTCATCCTTGCACTCCAAAGACCAAAATATAACCCATCAAGAATAGGTGCTACATTGCCACTTGAATGATCCATTGTGTTCTTTACTAGCTTTTCCTTCAAGTTGTTAAACTTTTCGAAGGCACCCGCTCTAATACCAATTGAAGAACACAAGCTTATACTGAGAGGGGGGTGAATAGTATAAGACCTCTTTTTACTTTTTCCTTTATACTTCAAAATAGTAAAGCAATATACCCAAAGCAATATCAAAACAATGCACAATATCATCCACAAAGTGACACCAGTTTTAACGTGGTTCACCCGAAAATCCTGGGCTACGTCCACAAAACTTTTCTCTAAAAGTTATCTCAAAGTTCTTTGGGAAACCTTCCCAATTACAATGTTTATGAGCCTCGGCCCAAAGGAGACACCTTCCCCCAATCTAAATTTATGAGCCTCTGCTCAAAGGAGATACCTTCCCCTCTACTCTGGAAATGATCCCTCAGAAGATCAACTACCTCTACCTCTTGCCAGCATGTGGAACTCCTTTCCACTAAAGACCTCCTGTCCTCAATGCTTAGCCTAAGAGACCTCTACCTTCTATGATCATGTCCACAGCAGCTCAGCTACTTGTACCAAACATAGTCAGTTGGTCTAGTACAAGTCTTCCTCTGTCTATCATATATGTCCAACTCTTTGAACAAATCAATCCTCTGCACACAAGCCTTCTCAAAGACTTGCCAAATCTGTCCTCAGGTTCTTCTCAAAGAACCAATGCACCTCTGTCCTCAAGTTCTCTGATAGAACTCTCAAAAACTCAGCTCACAAGTCCTCTGCTAGGACCTATCCAAATATGCTCACAAGTCCCCACCGAAACCTATCCAAAACCTACTCACAAGTCCCCATCGAAACCTGTCCAAAACCTACTAGCCTTTCGCCGCTTGTCCAAAACCTCAGCAAGCTCACCAAGAAAAACTTGCTTAGCATGAACCCACAAAGAGAATTGTTAGAGACCCAATGTGATTCATAAACCTCATAGAAGCATAAAGAGAATTGTTAGAGACTCAATATGTTCTATACTTAACTCCCAATATCAATCTCAAATCTCATAGAAACATAAAGAGAATTGTTAGAGACCCAATATGTTCTATACTTAACTCCCAATGTCGATCTCAACTCAATCTCAATCTCAAAAGAATAAGATAGATGTAGTATGCTTTTCTCAAGAATATGAAACACAACCCAACAATTGCCAACCATGCAATATCTCATATAGCAATGATACTCATATTATTTTTACCAACAATTAGGGTTTCAACAACAATGCTCATCAAACAAGGTTTAATCAACCAACACCATTCAACTCAACATCAACCTTGAAGCATTTAACCAATCATCACAAGAAAAGGAAACAAGTAGAAATCCTTTTCCCTCCAAGGATATTTGAACAAAAACAACCACCAACACAATATCACCAATTGCAAATAATAACTTGTTCAAATCAACTCAATGGAGTAAACCCAATATCATGTATCAAGTAAAGCACTAACTTGATCAAAAACAACCTCTATGGAAGCAACTCAACCATCAATATCAAAACAGCCAACTAAAGGTTTTCATCATCTCAATGCAAGTAGTAAGACTTACTAACATAAACCCTAGTGCAAAAATGCTTCCACTTCCTTAACCAGAATTATGCATTCACCCAAAAACTCATCAATGATTTTAATGCATAAACAATCTTCAATATCCAGAAAATAAGATTTACACCAAAAATACCTAGTAGACAACCTTTTCACTCCAAACTCAATTTTAGAAAATATACCATCAACAACATACATGGAAGAAGTTGCCCATACCTTTACTTTGATGAAGAAGGAGAACTCAAAATCTGTCACAACACTAACTCTCAATTTGCCACCAATTAGAGTTAGCAACTATACAATAATACACAATAAAGATCCAAATTAACACCTTATTTCTCCAACTTAGTAAAAACCACTATAAGAGTAATATACATACAAAGTAAAACCTCTTTACACCTTATTACTCCACATAAACATTAAGCATCAATAAAATAATGTCAAAGCAAAATATGATACCTTAACCTTATACCTCCCATGCATTTACAACCGCTATCCTTTGCACACCGTGACCAAAATAAATTCCCAATGAAGAGAATCGAACTCGGCACCTCTGCCATCTAGCGCTTTCGCTTAAACACCATCGTCGTTGGGTCACAAGTGCCCAACGAAGAAATACAACATTGCCCTCTCTTTTATCTTCCTTTGATGCCAAGAATCTAGAAAACGTAAACGTCTTCTACAAGCCACATGCAAATTGGTGAGCGCTGTCCAAAATGTAAGTCACTGAATGCTTGCATTAATCATCTCACAGCATAGTCTAGAAAAATGCAGTTCAGGTGCAATTGCCAATCCACTACCGTCAAGCAAAAAGGTAAGGATGCAGCCCAAGCTCAAATCCGAATATGCCAAGCATGGTTTCCAAGACACAGAACAAGCACGATTTCAAGGACGTCAATCGAAGATTCGAAGACACAAAGCGCTGTTCGAAAGAATAGAGAAAACGCAAAATCATAGATGCCAAGTGCAAATCGAAAGATACAGAGCAAACCGCAAATCACAGATGTCAAAATAATCGATGGTAGCTCACTTTAGAAAAACATCCCCACTTATATAGCCATTTCTCCTTAATGTTTGACGTCGGCGCTCCTCCAACGATGGCAACATATCGACAAAAGAATTCTTTTTCCTTCCGTCGCTTAAGGGTTGAAAGACCCTTTAATAATAATTAAAATAATAATAATTATTATTTTATTAATAATAAATTAAACTTGGACCTTTGACAAAGGTTTGAGTTAATTTAATTATTAATAATAAACATGGACCTTTGCATTAAGTTAAGCTTGGTTTTAATAAAAACCCTTAATGAGTCCAAATGGTTTTAAGAAAAACCTTTAACCTTGTCACCATGGTTTTAATAAAAACCCTTTTTGATATCAACACAAAAATGCCTTTTGACATCAATGACAACTTATACACTTGAGCAAAGGCAATGTACCCAAAGTACCCAAAATTGCCAACAAGTAAAGTCTTCATCTTATGTAAAGGTGCAAAGAAAAATTATAATATTTAACTCCTTGGATATTTAGATTGTTATAATAATTAAAAATAAATTATGAACACCAAAATTTTTTTTGGAAATCAAATGCACCGACATCAAGGACCATGTCAACAATTTTATATATATAATGCAAAGCTAAGGTTGAAAAATATAATTTATGTATTATGCATCCAAGTTTTTGTTCATTCATGACAGAGGAGAAGAAAAAGAAAAAGTATTTTTTGTATATTGAGGTAGAGTGTAAAATAAGGATAAGGGGATCTAAACCTTATTTCCACCAAATAATCTAGCTCAGACAACATAACCTATGGTGCTAAGGCATAGCAGAAGAGAGGTCTTGATTTCAAGATGTGATGAAAACAAGAAGATAAGTTTTTTTTATTCATGGTGAAGTTTAGGTATAAAGGACATCAATCACATTTTGGTGTTGTATGAGTGTCTAGCCCATGTGGTAGCCTGGATGATGGCTAAGGTGTAGGGCTAGTAGGTGGTGTAGGTTTGGAATGCAACGACAATAGCAAGGGAATGTTTTTTTGGTTGAAAATTAATGGTAAGGTATGCACACGGGAGTCATAAGGTTAATTATTATTTTTTAAATTAAAAAGAAGTTGTAAAGTGGTGATTTGTTTTTGAAGTAAAAGAACAAAGTCGAGTTTTTTCTAAGTACTATGAGTAGGGTATGAGAGAAGGTAATGTTATTAATGGTCTCTTTAGAAATTTGAAGTTCCTTAGTTCATTTGTGCCAAGAAGGAGGTATAAGGTGTAAATGAAAAATTTATATGTGTAACATTTGACTTTTTTGGATTGAATTTTATTACACAAAATTAGGAGTAATAAGGTGTGATGAGTTGCTTGATTTTTTATTGTGATTCTTGCATTGTGAAAGAAAAATAAGAAAGTTTCTTGCAATCTAACCCTTGAAGTGGCATTAGAAAAATTAGTTATTTGTGGGATAGGTTTTGAATACATGTCTCCATAAGAGCAAATAAAGAGGCATGGGCACATCAATCCTTGTTTAAAGTGTTTGTTAAAGTAAATATAGTGAAACATAAGGTGGAGTGAAAAGGATTGTTTGATAAGAATTGGTGAAAATATTTGAGTTAGGATTTGTGCTTCATGGTTGAATTTTTTGGAAATATTTGGGATAGAATTTGAGAACAATATGTGCTTCTATTATTGAAAGAGTTTAAGACATTTGTGCTAGATTTTGTGAACTACTTGTGCTAGGGTTGAAGAAAAGTTAGTGCATCTTTGTAAAATATTTTAAGCATTGGTTGAAAGATATTGATTGCAATTGTGGAAGTTATTGAGAATAATTTTGTGAAGGAAAATTATGCATTAGTGGGATTGATCTTTGACAGAAAATTTACAAGAAATATAGATCAGTTTTGTGAAACAAGTTATACATTGTTTTTATTTGATTTGAAAGAAATTTTGCAAGAGAAAGAGATTGGTTGATTGAGTACAAGATTTGTGAGTGTGAAACATATTGAGTTTTTGATAGATCATATCATTCTCTATATGTTCTAAAGGTTAAAAAAATTCTAAGTAGAATTTATCGATGTGAAGAAAGTTTTTCTAAAAAATATTTAAGTTGTGTTTTGTATGCAATATTTGGAAATATTTAAAGTAGGTTTTGTGAGCAGCTTTAAAGTTAGATTTGAGCAAGTCTTTTGAGAATAATTGAAGTTATATTTGAGAGAGTCTTTTGAGAAGACTTGAAGGTAGATTTTAGAAAGTCTTTTGAGAAGACTTAAAGGCAGATTTGAGCAAGTCTTTTGAGAAGACTTAAAGGCATATTTGAGCAAGTCTTTTGAGAATACTTGAAGGTAAATTTGATCAAGTCTTGTGAAGACTTGAAATAGAATTGAGAGTATGTTTGATTACTGATTTTTTCAAGTTTTTTATTAAGGCTTGGGGCATATTTGAGATAGATTTTGGTGTAGAGTTGTGAGTAGAGTTAGAGTATATTTGTGCTAAATTTGGGATAGAGTTTAGTGCATATTTGTAAGAAGAGTTAGAGTAGATTTTTTCTAGACTTAGAATATATTTTGGTATAAATTTGAGATAGATTAGAGAGCAAGATTTGGATATGACAGAGCAAAGAGGATAATAGTCTCCACTGGATAGAGGTCCATAAACCAGTGTAGTGGTTATAGAGGTCTCATGTGGAGAGAGATACACAAGCTAGAGCAATGGGAGAATAAGTCTTATAGAAGTTCGCCAACCAAAGCAAGGTGATAGAGTTGTCCCATAGATAAAGATCCATGAATTATAATAAAGGGGATAATGTTATCCTATGGATAGATATCCACAAACCAGAGTAAATGGGAAATATTTTTCCTATGGAGATATATCTGTGAACTAGTAGGGAAGATAGACTTATTTTGTGAAGAGAGATCTATGAACCAGTTGAGGAAATATAGTTCTCCTAGATCAAGTTCCATGAAATAGAGCAAGGGGATATATTTATTCTATGGAGAGAGATCCACGAACTATAGCAAGGGGATAGAGTTCTCTTGTGGAGAGATATCCATAAATAAGAGCATATGGGATTGGTATCTCCTTTGGATAGAGGTCCATAAACATTGTAATAGGGAATTGATTCCCAAGAGGTTTGTTGAGAAAATTTAAAAGATATATTTTCTCCATGAAGTAGCCCACATTGGGTGAACCACGTTAAATTTGTGTCTCTCCTATGTATGATGATTTGTGCATTGTTTTAATTACTACTATTGATAATGCCATTTATAAAATTGGATAATATTGTTTGGTAAAGAAAAGTAAAAGTTGATCCTATACAGTTCACCCCCCCTCTTAGTATAATCATGTGTTATTCAATTGGTATTATAGTGGGTTCCTTCAGGTAAGCCTAATAGCTTGAAGGAGGATCTACAAGAACACACATGGCAAGAAAAGACAAAATAAGAACCATGAGATCTAAGAAGGAAGGAACATACATGGCCATGAAACAAAAGGAAGAGGAAGCCACAATTGAGGAATTTTTTAAGTTCAAAAGGGAGAACTCAATATTGAAAGCCCAAGTACAAGAGGATGAGGAAATAAAGGTAAAATTTCTACAAGATCTCACCAACCTTATGGTTAAGGTTGAACAGGTAAGGAAAATTGAATAAGTTATGGCTAAAATTTTAGAAGCAAAAGATTTAGAATGTGAAATATTAAAATATGAAGTGGTTTCCCTAAATATGGAAGTGAAAGATTTTAAAGATAAGATACACAGGTTTGGAAAAATTTCAAAGACTTTGGATAAAATTATCAATGCACAAAGATCTTAATATATCAAAACAGGACATGGATTTGAAGAAGGATAAGGGAAATAGGAAGAAGGGTCAAGTTCAAGCTCAAAATAAGAGGAAGTTTTAGAGGAAGAGAGTGAACAAGAAATTGAGACTTATGAGGATAAGTTGAAGAATATAAGCTTCACTAAGAAAGGAAATAATGTACAAACAAAAAATAAATATCATCACAAGGAAGGCAAAAGAAGGAATAAGAAACCAGAGGATTCAAGGTAAGCTTTCTGCAAAGGACATTATTTTTATGTAACAAGTTTGGTCACAATGCTATGAATTATAGGGCTCATGGAAAGAAAGAGTATGGCTTAACTAAAGGAAATGACAACTCTTTCAAATATGGACATTTATTTCAAGGGTATTGCTACTTTTGTAATCGCTTTGGTCATAAAAAAATCCATTGCAGGGTTCATGACAAAAATGATTATGGCTTCACCAAGAGGATCTTCAAGACATTTTATCCTTCCAAGAACTAAAACATTAAGTGCTATAAGTTTAATAATCTTAGGCACAAGGATAAGTGGTGTAGAATAGATTTTCCATAACTTCCAAAGATAAGCAAGAATAGGGACACTCAAAAGGCTCAAAAGGCTATGTTGAGAAAGAAGGTTGACAAAGAACAAGAGCATTGTTTACTAGGAGAAGAAATACTCCCACCCCAAAATTAATCATGTCAAGGAGAGGAGGTGGGAAGGGAGCTAATATATGAGTCTTATATTTAGCCCTAAAGGAGTCCCTTTGCCATTGATGTCAAAGGGGGAGATCATTCAGTTATGGGGAGTATATTGGGAATCAAGAGTTTTGAAAAAGAAATTTTTAGAAAAGGGTTACCATCAATGACAAAGTGGGATATTGTTGGAAATTTGAGCATGTTTATTTTCCATTGATGTCAAATAAAATATGTAATATTCAAAGGGAATATGTAAAGGATAGAGAGAACTTTTGGTGTTTTCTGGGTGGCTAAGGTGTAGGGTCAGCAGGTAGTGCATGTTCAAAACGTGATGGCAATAGCAAGGAATTTTTTTTTTTGTTGAAAATTAATGCTAAGGTATGCATGCGAGACTCATAAGGTTGAATATTATATTTTAAAATTAAAAAGGGGTTATAAAGTGGTGATTTGTTTTTGAATTTAAATGATGAAGTGGAGTTTTTGTGAAGTACTATAAGTAGGGTATGAGATAAGGTAGTGTTTTTAATGGTATTTTTAGAAATTTGAAGTGCCTTAATTTATTTGTGTCAAGAAGGAGGTATAAGGTGTAAATGAAAAATTTATATGTGTAATCTCTGACTTTGTTGGGTTGAATTTTATTTTACAAAATTAGGACTAGTAAGGTGTGATAAGTTTCTTGATATTTAATTATGACTCTTGCATTGTGAAAGAAAAATAAAAAAGTATCTTGTAATATAACCCTTGAAGTGGCATTAGAAAAATTAGTTATTTGTGAGATGGGTTTTGAAGACATATCTCCATAAGAGAAAATTAAAGAGATATGGGAACATCAATCCTTGTTTAAAGTGTTTTTTGTAGTGAATATAGTGAAACATAAGGTGGATTTAGGATTTGTTCTTCATGGTTGAATTTTTTGGAAACATTTAGATAGAATTTGAGAACAATTTGTGCTTCTATTATTGAAATATTTTAAGACATTTCTGCTAGAGTTTGTGAACTACTTGTGCTAGGCTTGAAGATAAGTTAGTGCAAATTTGTGAAATATTTTAAACATTGGTTTGAGAGATATTGATTGCAATTATGGAAGTGATTGAGATCAATTTTGTGAAGGAAAATTATGCATTAGTGTGATTGATATTTGAGAGAAAATTTGTAAGAAAGATATATCAGTTTTGTGAAACAAGTTATACATTGTTTTGATTTGATTTCAAAGGGATTTTTCAAGAGAAAGAGATTGGTTGATTGAGTAAAATATTTGTGAGTGTGAAACATATTGAGTTTTTGTATAGATCATATAATTATCTATATGTTTTAGAGGTTAAACAAATTATAAGTAGAATTTTTTGGTGTGAAGAAAGTTCTTCTAAAAGAGATTTAAGTTGTATTTTATATGTAAAATTTGGAAATATTTAAAGCAGGTTTTATGAACAACTTTGAAGGTAGATTTGAGCAAGTCTTTTGAGAAGACTTGAAGGAATATTTGAGAAAGTATTTTGAGAAGACTTGAAGGTATATTTGAGCAAGTCTTTTGAGAATACTTAAAGGTAGATTTGAGCAAGTCTTTTGAGAAGACTTAAAGGTAAATTTGATCAAGTCTTGTGAAGACTTGAAAAATAATTGAGAGTAGTATTGATTGTTGATTTGTTCAATCTTTGTGTTAAGGCTTGGGAAATATTTGAGATAAATTTTGGAGATGAGTTGTG
Organism: Wollemia nobilis; assembly: GCA_028583015.1. Classification (NCBI taxonomy): domain Eukaryota; kingdom Viridiplantae; phylum Streptophyta; class Pinopsida; order Araucariales; family Araucariaceae; genus Wollemia; species Wollemia nobilis. Next base: position 1,679,617 of record JAQPPZ010017229.1, on the reverse strand, counting down.
AGCATAGTTAGAGAAAATTTATGCTAGAATGTGGATAGAGTTTGGTGCAAATGTATGAGCAGAGTTAGAGAAAATGTGTGTTATACTTGGGATAAATTTTGGTGTAGATTTGAGATAGAGTATAGAGAAAGCTTTAGAGGTGATATATTAAAGAGGACAATAGTCTCCAGTGGATAGATTTCCATTAGCTAGTGTAGTGGGGATAGAGGTATCTTGTGGAGAGATATCCACAAGCTAGAGTAGTGTGGGAAGAATTCTTCTAGAATTTCACTAGCCAGGGCAAGGGGATAGAGTTCTCCTATGGATAAATATCAATGAATTAGAACAAAGGGGATAGAGTTCTCCTACAAATAGAGATCCATGAACTAAAGCAAATGGAAAAGAGTTATCCCATGGAGAGAGATCCATGAACCAGCTAAAAATATGAGTTCTTATGTGGAGAGAGATCCACAAACTAGTTTAGGAGATAGAGTTCTCCTGGATCAAGTTCCACGAACTAGAGCAAGGGGATAGAGTTCTCTTGTAGAGAGAAATCCATGTACCAGAGTAAGATGATAGAGTTCTCCTTTGGATATAGGTCCACAAGTTAGATCATAGGGGATTGATGTCTCCATTATATAGATGTCCATAAATATTGTAATAGAGAATTGATTCCCAATATTTTTTGTTGAGAAATTTTAGAAGAAATATTTTCTCTATGGAGTAGCCCACAATGGGTGAACCACATTAAATTTGTGTTTCTCTTGTGTGTGATGATTTATGCATTTAGAATTGTGCTAGAGTTGTTGAGAAAGAATCAACTCTACGAGAATATATCAAAATGTGATTTCTATGTTCTGTAGGGACAATAATTGGGACATATTATCTCTATAGATGGGATTTCAGTAGATACCAAGATAATAGAATCCATTTTGAATTGGACACCCCCTACAAATGTGATTGAAGTGTAAATTTTCATTGGTCTATCTGGTTATTATAGGTGATTTATGGACTACTCCAAGATAGCCTATATAATAACAAATTTGCAAAGGAAAGGAAAGGAATTTAAGTGGATAGAAAAGTGTGAATATACGTTTGAAAAACTTAATTAAAGGCTCACTTCAACTCCTATACTAAAAATTACAGATCCTGAAGGGAATGTTTTAGTTTGTAAAGATGCTTCTTTAGAAGGATATGAAGGTGTTTTATCCCAATACAATGTAGTGTTAGCATATGAGTTAAGGAAACTGAAGAAAAATGAATTCAAGTATGCTACACATGATCTAGAGATAGATGCAATTTTGCATGCTCTAATGATTTGGTGACACTATCTAGTTTCTAGACCATTTTAACTAAGAACTAACCATCAAAGTTTGAAATACATCTTTACTCAACCTTTGCTTAATGCACTATAGAGAATATGGATTGAGTTCTTGGTAGAATACGAATTTGGTATTGATTATATCAAAGGAAAGGAAAATAATATCACCTATGCACTAATCCAAAAAAGGCATATAGATAATCTAACCCAATGTTATGTAGACCAAATGGATTAGGTCAAAATAGCATAAAATCAGGATCAACATTGTAATGAAATTTGGGCTATGATGGAAAGGGATCCTAGTGAAAATAAGAATTATAACTTCAAGTATGGACTCTTATACTTCAATTATTAGGTGATTATTCTTTATATTGGCAATATAAGGAGACTAATCATGTGATAACCATATATATCTCCATATTATACTCATTTGATAGGGGTCAAGATGAGGGAAAATATGAAGAAAATTCTACTAGTCTGGTATGAATAAGGAAATTACTTATTTTATTGCTCGATGCTTGGAATACTAGAAAGTGAAAGCTAAGCATAGATACCCAATAGGGAAATTATATCCACATGATATTCCCAAGCAAAAATGGTAGGTTATATCTATGGATTTCATAGCATGGTTACCTAAGACTAGGTACCAACATGATGCAATACTTGTTGTGGTTGACAAGATGACCAAGGTGGCACACTTCATAGTAAGGAGCACCAAGAATGATGCTATAATATTATTCAGTAGATTTTCCAAAGAAATTTTTAGGTTGCATGGATTTCCTAAAGCAATAATTTCTAATAGGGATTTTAGGTTCACATCTAATTTTTAACATGTTATCCATCATGCAATTGAAACAAATCTGAATATAAGTTTTGTATATTATCCTGATATGGATGGAAAAATTGAAATGGTTAACCAAGTCTTGGAATACATGCTTCACATGTATTGCATGGATGAAAGGTCTAGATGGAAATACTTCTTGCATCTAGTAGAATTTACCTATAATAATGGGCATCATGCTTCCTTGAAGATGGTCCCTTTTGAAGCCTTATATGGTAGAAAGTGTAGAACACCATTATCATGAGATAATCTAGAGGAAAGAGTTTTCATTGGACCAAATATAGTCCAAGAGATGAAGGAACAACTTAGGGTAATCCAACAAAGGCTTAAGGAATCCTCGGATCACCATAAAATTTATGTTGATTTAAAAATGACACATAAGAAATTATTTTTTGGGGATAGAGTGTTATTGAGGGTGAAGCCTATGAAAAGAACCATCAAATAAACTAAGCTAGATCCTAAATATAATTAACCTTTCACAATCATAGAAAGGATTAGTCATGTTGCTTACTAACTTGACTTGCCACCTAATTTGCAAAGATCCATGACTCTTTCCATGTGTCCCTACTTAAAAGTATATTTTTGATCCTAACTATGTGTTGGATATTTCCAAATTGTATATGGAAAATCCCTTTATCATTGAGGTAATATCGATAGAAATCCTAAAGTTTCACTCCAAGATAATGAGGAATTGAAACATAGAGCAATGCAAGGTCTAGTAGGACCTATAATATGAAAGAAATACCACTTGGGAAAAATTGGAGGACATGGTAAAACACGTTTCTTATTTATTTAAAAATAATTTGTAATGCTATTAATACTACATGACCTTACTATAAACACTATGCATTGATATATGTTTAGAAGCTATGATGATATTTATGTATTAATGGATGTTTCAATACTTGTTTTTTATGCAATATGGATGTCTTATTGCATGTAGGACATGGTACTGCTGATTTTTTGTTGCATTAAGGGTCAAGGTACTCTCATGGGTGGAAGGAGAGATCAACCATGAAGAACAAGATATTGGTGATGAGTCCAAATAATGCCTCATTTTTACTATATTTTTGACATAAAAACTTGTCATAAAATAATATATAATATGGTTTGTTGTCAATTATTTGATTAAAATATGTAATTTTTTTAGTGTTTACAAGATTAAGTGTGTAAAAATACTATGCCCTATTTTGACTATTTTTCTACACATTATAACTTGTTTTTGCATGGTTTTAGTGAAGAATTGCATAATAAAATTGATAGTAAATAAAATGTGCTAACATTTGTGATTGGTTGAAGCATTTCATATGTTTTTCCTACCTTAAATATGATTTTTTGAAGTGATTTGGTGCCAAAATAGCTACTCTATTTAAAAATGAGGTAGTACAACTATAAACAACATACAAAAACTAGACCCTTGCAAATTTAAAAGAAGTCATAGACCAAGTTAAAAGTGGCAATTCCAAATCGTTGGAATGTGTTTAAAATGAAAAGAAATAACTTATTTCACAACTAGAAGTGCTCCCATGTGATCTAAATTAATGGTAACAATATATTCCTACAATTTTGACTGATATTTTAGAGCTCTCTGAAATGAAGTGTAAAAATAGTCTATTTCAATAGAAAAAGCATAGTTTACATTTATTTCACAAGGAATAAAGAATATAGCATGATTATAGGTGTAAAAACCATTTTTAATGTAATTTTGAGTTATTTCCACTATTTATATGATGCATGGATAGCTACTATTATAGATTTTATCCTAAAATAGACTATGTTTGCTATAATAGAATAGTAAACCATGCATGGAAAGCACACAACATTGAATTGGTAGTTGAAAAAATATAAGTAAAAAATAATATGAAGCAGATCAACCAACATATAACAAACAATAAATAGGAGTTTTTCCTTTTATCATGTTAGATGAACCAAAAATTTCCTTACATTCCATTCCAAAAAGAGGATACAAAAGAAAGAGCCCCATTTACAATTTTGAAATTTCTCCAAATGCCCTGTTTTCCCCTTTTCCCGACTAAAACAATGCATTTGAAATTTAAATTTCAGAGGAAAACTTCCCAAGGTCATAACTTCACGTTCGTTTCTACGATTGACTAGCACGAGACCTTTTCGAAAAGGGCACGAGATGAACTAAATTGGGAAAGAATTTCCTCAGTCTTGCATCTATTTTAAAATCCTGAAATTCATCCTCTAAGACCCTCAAAATTCACTTACAAGTTTGGGTATCTAGATTTTCACTATTTTTGGTAGGTTTTTGCCATAAAACGTACATATCTCCCAAACCGTTTAGGGTATTGGGGTGATTATTTCACCAATGGCTCTAATTTTCTATCCCCTAGAAAAATAAATACACTTAGCAAATAATTAAATCAAATATAAATTTTTGATGATGCAATATCACTCTTACACCACTGGATGCTATTGCATCAGACACCCAGGGTAAATTGAGAAGTGACCATCACTAATTTGATGTTGAAGGAAAACCAAGGTGGTCAACCTATGTATTGGACAACCAATTTGAATATTCCATAGGCCTGCCCTTCCACTTGACCAAATATTCTTCATATTACCTGTGTCTTGTGCTTTTGTTGATGTGGGTATCTAGGATCTCTTCTATATCTTGTCTTTGGAGTAGATGATGGAATAATCCACAATTATGTGACTGGTCCATCATTATTTTCACCTTCATGATACTCTACCAAATAAATTTTTTTGAACACAAGCGATATGTTTAGCCCACTTGGAAATTCAACCTCATATGCATTTCCAAAATCCTGTCTCTTTATGATTCTGCATGGTCCAAAATTCTTCATTTTTAGCTTATTATAAGTTTTAGTAGGAAACATTTATTTTCTTAGGTGAACCATAACTTCATATCCCACATGGAATTACTTAAATCGTTGCTTTTGTTCTGCCTTCATCTTGTACTGAGTGTTCATTTTATGAATATGCTTCTTTACTTCCTCATGAAAACTCTTCAAGTGCTCTGTAAAGTTCTTAGCCTCAACACTACTATTTTCTCCTCTATCAAATATTTATCAACTCAAAAGTATTTCTTGGGCTACTCCCATATATAATATAGAATTGTGACTTATTAGTACTCACATTGACAAAATTATTGTATGCAAATTTTGCCTATGGCAAAACCAAATCCCATCCCTTGGGCTTATCTCCTACCAAGCATCTCAGTAGATTACCCAAAATCCTATTGACCACATTTGTTTGCCCATCATTCTATGGGTGGTATGTAGAATTGAATTTAAATATGTCTTCAACTTCTTCCACAAGGTTCTCCAAAAATACCCAATAAACTTGGTATCTCTGTCAAAAACTATACTCTTTGGTAGACCATGAAGTCGTACCACATTTTTTGAAAAACAACCTTGCAACATGAACTACATCATTATTTTTCTAGTAGGTAATGAAATGTGCCATCTTTGAAAACCTTTCAATCACCACAAATATGGATTCATTCCCCCTTTGTGTCCTTTGTAGGCCAAGAAAAAAATCCATGTTGATGTCCTACCATGGTCTCTGTGGTAAAGGTAATGGTTGATATAATTGAGTGTTTTGTCTCACATCCTTGGCAATATGGCATACTTTGCAATTTTATACAAATATCTTCACATCTTGCTACAACTATGGCCAATAGTAGTTCTCACTAACGAGGGTAATAGTCTTATCTCAACCAAAGTGTCCAACCAACCCTCCACTATGCTTCTCCTTGACCAGATTCTCCCTCATCGAACTCCTTGGAATGCACAACTCATTACTTCTAAACAACATTCCGTCTTGGATTAAGAAATCCAACCACTTAGTTCTATCCAAAGTAACTAGTTCTAAACAATCTCTCAAAGCCTTTGCAAAATCAGGGTCTTCATGGTACAAAATCTTAAGTTTTTCAAACCCTACAACTTCCACCCTCATTTATGTCAACAAACACTACCTTCTACTTAAGGAATTTGCAACTCTATTTCAATTTCCTCTCCTATGCTTCAACACAAAGGTATAACTCTCTAAAAAATCAACCCATATTAAATGCATATGATTCAATTTCCCTTGACTATTAATATAATACAAGGCCTGATGATTAGCATACAAAAAAAACTCTTTTAGAAAAAAATAGTGCCTCCATTTCTTTAGATCCTGAACTATAGCATAAAACTCTTGATCATATACTAAATACTTCTTCCTAGCATCATTAATCTTCTCACTAAAATAGGCAATAAGTTTACCTTCCTGACTCAACATAGCTCCTATGGCACTACCACTAGCATCACAATCTACCTAAAATACCTTATTAAAATATGGAAGTGCTAAAATAGGTTGCTCTATGACCTTCCTCTTCAACATATCAAAACTATTATCTTCTTCTAAATTCTTTCTTATCCCCTCTCATTGTTTTCATTAGGGGTGCACAAATACTACTGAAATTTCTAATAATTTTTTTGTAAAAAAATCCTAGACCTTGAAATGATCTTACCTCATTTATGCTCCCTGGGATAGGCCATTCAATTATATCCCTCACCTTTTTTGGATCTATTATTAGACCTTCAGCTGAGATGACAAATCCTAGATACACCAATAAACTACACTTCTTCAAATTAATTAGAAAACTACTCCTCCCTCAAATTCTCAAAAACTCTTATGATATGCATCAGGTGCTCTTATAGGGTCTCTCTAAATATTAAAATATCATCCAAATAGACAATGACAAATGTTCCCAAAAACTCCTTCACTACCTCATTCACAAGCCGTATGAATGTGTTGGGTGAGTTGGTTAGCCCAAATGGCATGACCAACCACTCGTACAGACCCTCTCTGGTTTTTAAGGTTGTCTTCCACTCATCTCCTTATCTGATATAGATTTGATGATACCGACTCTTTAGATAAATCTTAGTGAAGTACTAGGCTCCACTCAAATAGTCCATGATATCATCCATCCTTGGTAGTGGAAATTGATATTTGATGGTGATATTGTTAATAGCTTGGAAGTCTATAAACATTCTCCACTATCCATATTTCTTTGGTGCTAGTACTGAAGGTATTGTACATGGCCTCAAGCTCTCTTGAATCAATACCTTCTTTAGAAGTTCTTGGACTTGCCTGTTTAGCTCCTCAATATCTATAGGAGTTATTTTATGGGTTACCTTATTAGGAAAACTAGCTCCTGGTACCAAATATATTTGGTGGCTGATCTTCCTCATTGGTAGCAAACCCTCGAGAAAATTACCTAATATAATATCTATAAATTCTTCTAATAGACTTGATACTTCTATTTGGACATTATTACATTGCTATTATTTAACTCTAGGAATTAATGCATAGCACATATGCTCATACTTCAGACCATCCAAAAACTTCCTACCATTAACTAAACAGATTCTCGCACTACTACATATATTTTTTTCCACCTCCTTCAATAGATTTTAGCTTATGGTGCATTCCATCCTTTGTTAGGGAGTAAGTTTTGGCAGGTCCATCATGTATTGCACACCAACCAAACTGCCATGGCCTTCCCAATAGCAAATGGCAAGCATCCATAGGTAGGGTGTCACAGAGGTCCTCATCATAGTAATTCCCAATATTAAATTTTACCAAGCATTGCTCACTGAATAGAGCCCTATGTTCCTTCTACAACCATGCAATATCATATGGATGCGGGTGTTTCTTTCTCTCTAAGTGTAGCTTGGTAACCATTCCTTATGAAACTAGGTTATCTGTGCTACCATTATCTATGATAACGTTACAAACCTTACCTGCACATTTACACCTTGTGTGAAATAAGCTCTTCCTTTGATTTGGATGTCTCTCCTCATTCAACAAGGTTCTCCTTGTGATCAAAACTTCATCTCTTTCTTCTTATTTAGAGTGCTTATATTTAGCACCTTCATCTAAAACAATAGCTTGGGCATTACCTTCAAGCCTCTTATTTTTCCTCTCTTGGTGTTGTGGACACTCATATGCTCGATGTCCTTCTTCCCCATAGTTGAAATAGGTTTCAAGAAATACTCCTCTTCCAGGTCATCGTCCAGACCTTCCTCTTCCTCTCTAGTAACCATTGTTCTAATCATGAGGACAGTAAACATTATCCCCCTTTTGGTCCTGACTATCACTGGCTTCTCCATTCTTCTTTTGATCTTCATTTTTTTCTCCATTTGTTCTCCCACTAGTTCTTCCACCATGACCTCTTCCTCTTTGCTTGCTCTCAAACCTTATGTTCATATTCTCCTCAACCATTAAGGTAAACTGGTAAGTATCCTCTATGGTAGTCATCTTGACTAGACTTAACTCCTCTTGTATACTAGCTCTTAACCCATTAATATAATGGGCTACCTTCTCCTTTTTGGCATCAGAATGGCCTGTTCTAATTAAAATTTTGTAGAACTCCTTTGTGTATTTATTGACAAACTTACTCAACTGTCTCAAACCATGCATTCTCTTCAATAAATCCAACTCATAATCTATTGGAATGAACTGTCTCTTCAAATTCCCCACCATCTGCTCCAACCTTATTATCCTTTCTTTTTCTCTTTTGTTTTTGTCTAGCTGCACTCCATTCCACCATATGATAGCATGACCCTTCATCATGGTATTAACAAATCTAACCCTTTCAATATCTTCTACCTCATCATACTCAAAATATTCCTCTATATCATTGATCTAGTCTATCAACTCTTCTAGCTTAAGATTTCCAAAATATGAAAAAAAATCAAACTTTGGCATCTTTCTAATTTGGGATATGGCTTTATACAATCTATCTTGTGCGAGATCTACTTCCTCTTATTCTTCCTCAAATTGGGCCTCTTCTTCCTCAAATTCATCTTCACTCCCATATTCTCTTCTGGGCTCAAACCCTCTACGTAGCTCCTCTTGCAGAGCTTTAACTTACCTCTGCAAGGCTCTAAAATATTCTTCTAGCACCATAACATTTATTCCACCACCATGATTGCTTCATGGAGGTATTTTTGCTCTCATTTATCATAGATCCTAACCACAAATCCTGGTGTAAACTGCCTCACATCCGGCAATCTATTTACACACTCAGGAACTCCTACTCTGATACCACTTGAAGCAGATCAAGCAACATGAAACAAACAATATATAGGTGTTTTTCCTTTGATCATGTCAGATGAACCAAGTATTTCCTTAATTTCCATTCTAAAAAGAGGATTCAAAAGAAAGAGTCCCTTTTACAATTTTTAAATTTCCTCAAATACCCTATTTTCCCCTTTTCCCACCTAAAAAAATGCATTTAAAATTTAAATTTCAGAGGTAAACTTCCCAGGGTCATAACTTCATGCTCGTTGTTATGATTTACTAGCACGATATCTTTTCAAAAATGGCACGAGATGAACTAAATGGAATAAGACTTACCTAAGTCCTACGTCTATTCTAAAATACTCAAATTCATCCTATAAGACCCTAAAAATTCACCTGCAAGTTTGGGTATCTAGATTTTCACTATTTTTTGTAGGGTTTTGCCATAAAATGTACTTATATCCTAAACCATTTAGGGTATTGGGGTGATTCTTTCACCAATGGCTCTAATTTTCTATCCTCTAGACAACTAAATACACTTACACCATTGGATCCTCTTGCATCATAATATAAATAGAACTACTTCCTCATTGGTTGATTTAGTTATAAAAATAGAAAAGGAATTCAAAATTAAGAAAGTACAAGTTGTAAAATCTAAATTTGTAACAATAGTTTTTAATAAAGTATGGTATTATTCAATTGCATTGATTTATGAGTGAGAGAGAATTTAGAGCTTAGGGTTGAAGTGATAAATACCTTATACAAGACCAAGTATCAAGGAACCATTCTCGTGGATGATTGAAGGAGGCACTTTAGCAGGTTTTTATAAATTTTTTATTTTTATAGTTTTTTCTAAATTCTTGATTGTTTCTTGTAAACAAAATTTTCCCTATTTTTAGCATATTTTTTCATGTTTTTAAAGTGTAATGTGTGTGTGTGTGTGTATTTGCATATATATGACCTCAATTTTTGTGTGCATTTATTACTTGCATTTTCTATAAATTTAGCCTTAGCAACTTTTAAAAGGTATTTTAGCAATTTTTACAGTTTCAATATTTTTTTTCCTGTTTTAGCAATTTAATTTCAGCAACTTCAAATTCAGCAATTTTTAAAATTGGTTGGATTAAATTTAGCATTTTTATTATTTTATTTTGATTAGCAAGTGTAAAATAGTTCTTTCTTTAGCAATTTCAATTCTACAATTGTCAATTCTATGACTATAAATTATGCGTTAATTTTGTAAATTTAACATAATTTCAATTCTACAAGTTAAGTTAGTTTTAATTTTGAAAATTAGGAGTTATGTGACCTTGAAAATTTCAAATTAACCTTTTTTCACTGAATAAATCTTGTGAACTAATGATTGAATTGTAACTTTCCAAAACCTTCTATTGTAGATAGCCTTGGATACCACCCTGGATTCGACAAACATTGAAAATTAAATGATGAAAATAATGACACTAATAATTTTTGGGACCATTTCAAGGTATCATAGGTGTTGTTAGAGGATAAAATATTTAAAAAAATATTTATTATGCTAAGTTGTGAAATTTTAATTAAAATCCTAAACATAACAAATTTACATGAAACATAGTTGTTAATCTAAGAGTTGCAATTCAAAAAGTTAGAAACCTAACCATAGTAAGTATGACTAGATTTAGAGGATTCAAAACAAAATTTTCACAAACCATAGTAAAAAAATTCATGACAAGAGGTTGAAACTATGCCAAATTTATCTAAACTTATGATTCCCAACAATGTTGGAATTTTCAAATAACCACAATTATCTATATAAAGAATTGTAGGATACCTTGAGAAATTATTACAAAGAGGAAAAATCAGTATTTCAACACCACCTTCTCTTGAAAAATCCATACAATCAAGATAATTTAATAGGATTTATAATTGTTGTTGGGAACCCACAATGGTAGGCTCACAAGGGAATCCAGGGAGCGCTAGTAATGTGCTCCACCATAGGGCAATTAGTACACCTACCAAAAATCTTCAAAACCCCATTCAATTAGATCCTAATCAAAAATATCCCATGAAAGTAATTTCACCTTCTATGTTATTAAATTTTAAGGGAGTTACATCTGAAGACATTGATTTATTTCTATTTGAGTTTAAGATTGTATATCAACCTTATGGCTACACCAATGACAATAAAAAGCTCAAATTATTTTCTTTCATTCTTAAAGAAGCATCCCTACAATGGTTTATAACCTTAGCACCTAATTCAATTTGAACCTATGATGAAATGGAAAATATATTTTTGGAGAGACCAAGAATATTTTTAAGTCAAGAATCAAAATGATGAATTACTTAGAATGAAATAAAAGGAAGATGAAATTTTAGAAGACTATATGGATATATTTTCTTTTGTTCATAAGAGATGTGGGTGTTGAAATTGAACTTACCAAATCCATATTCTTGAGAGGACTACAAGATGAATCTATAGATGTACTGGATCTTTTAGAAAGAGTATATGCGAATACACTTGAATTTTAGGAAATCATTGAAATTTGTAGAAATTATTTTTGTTGAAGGCATTCAAATTACAAAAATGGTAACAATAAAAATGATTTAAAAGAATTCATGAAAGAATGTGTTAATCTAAAAGTTGATATTTTAGAATATCTTGACACAACATTAGATAAATAAATACAAATAATGAATCCATTGTATATTTAGCCATTTGTTGTTCAATATGTAAGAAGAAGCACTTTCTTCATGAATGTCCTTTGAATAAAATATTTATATCTACTATATGTAGCATTTGTGAAAAAGGACACCCCATAGAACAGTGTGTTTTGTTATCAGGAATCAAAAGTTTCTTTGAAAAATATCTCAACCTATGAAAGAAATCAATTTTATAGGATAGAGACGAGGGGGTAATTCTATTAAATTTCCATATCAAAATGCTTCTCAAATTTCTATAAATTGGAAAAATAATCCTTGGTATATGTCATGGGATACTTTAGGTCCATTTAAACCACATTGGAGTCAACAACCATAGGCATATTCCTAAGAGTGGTCTCAACCTATATGTATGAATCAATAATTAAATCAACAACATCCAACATGGTTGCAACCAAAAATGCAGGTTCAATAATGGGAACAATGAAAACATGCAAAACTACCTCCACTTTCAGTCCTCCCTATGGCCAATTCAAGTAATGTTAAATAGGTAACCCATATCTCTATGGCTAAATTATAAGATATAGACATAATAAATGTGAATGATTGTGGCAACACTTAATCGTGTTCAATAAAAGCACTTATTGAACCTATTCCACTTATCAATATAGAAATGGGAGTTGAAGAAAATAAACATAAAAATTCATATACATTGAAACAACAAAACTAAAATAAAAAATAAAAATAAATAAACATGAAAATCCATATACATTGAAACAACAAGAAGAACATCAAAAAGAAAAATAAAACCTCTCTCAAAATGATTTAATGGAGAAAGTATCATATCCTGAACAATTTGAGATATCAAAAATAACATCTTCAAAATTATATTTGGTAAAGAAATTAAATAATTTAATTGTTATAATATATTTACTTCAAGCTACTATAGATGTACCAATAATTAATAAAATTGTTTAGGAAATGGATTTTAACAAACCAACAAAAAATAAGAAAGTATATCCTAAAACCATACAAGTAGGTAGAAAATTAGTAGACTTTATTTAAGGAAAACTTAATCCACTTAAGTATGGTTTTATAGGAAGCCAATGGTTTCTTAAATCATATAAGTAAAATGAAAATTACATTTGAACTTTGGCAACCATGGTTATAAATGATAATGTAGAAGAGTTGGATTCATCCAAAAGGATTATTTTTTATGAAAATGTTCTAATCAACAAATTGAATTATTTAGATATTAAAGTAGAATCAATTACTATGTAATAAGAAACAAGGACTTAAACATTTGTCACTCATTCCAATACAAGATAGTCTATTTCATTTACCACATGGATGACATCATAATATTTTCTCATATTTTCATTTTCATCTATCAAATTTAATTCCTTCAAGAATTGTTTTTGATAAAGATACACAAATCTTACAGTATCTTCTACCTCACAATTGCTCTCTTAATTCATTAATGCATAATTTTTAAATAATCAATTAAATACATCTTGATCCAAAACAAATTGAAACACAACCCAAAAAGCCTTTGAATATTAGTAGCTGGTTGACTAACGAATAGGAATAAAATTTATTAATGCATTGATCCAACATCCTAATGCTTTACTTATAGTTAATACATCTTTAGAAGTTGGCATTGAGTTGTTGTAGGTACAAAACAAAAAAAAATTATAATTGAATGCATTCAACTAACTTTGGTTGGATGTACTTCACCAAATAGAGTTCATTCAACAACAATAGAAAATATGGTATGAAGATCACATTAGAAGCCACAAGAATGAACCAAAAGTGTTTAAGAATGGAGTTTTTCAACTTTCTTCAATTGATAATTCAAGGAGGACATTAGTGGTGAATGGAAATTGTTTGTGATGGTACCATAAACCACTAATAAAGGTGGAATTTGCATGATATTTCTCAAAATAAAACTTACATGTGATATAAAAACCTTCCTCGTCTGATAAATATTTCAAATGATCATATATTTGAATCATGTAAAAAAAGATAAAAACAAAGAGAAATAAAAGAGAGAAAAAAAAATGAAAAGAGAGAAAAAATAAAGAGAAAATAAAAAAGAGAGAAAAGATAAACAAAAAAGAGAGAATAAATATAGTTATAGCATAAAGAATGTCGCACAAAATGAGGATGTGTGAGGGCATGCATCAATTTCAAAAAGAAGGAGGAACAGTGAAGTCAATAATTAATTTTGAGCAATAAGGAGAAAAATATGACATAAGAAGATTCTTATTACTCATATGGAAAGAAATGTTGATGCATTATTGTTGATGTTTTCATGCAAAAAAGATTGATATGTTTTTTTGTAAAATAAGGATTGTTCTTATCGAAATAAAATATCCATGAGATACATTCTATATCATTGAATATCCATGAGAGATATTATCTCTCATTGAATCTCTTGAAAAAATAAAAAAAATTAAAAAAAAAGGAAAGAAAAAATATGAAAAAATGAAAAGAAAAAAAAATAATAATTCAATAGTGAAAATATTTTCAAATGTGCTATTGAATTAAGGCTTATATGAAAACTATTTTTTGGCATGTTTACCTTATTGGTACTATCCATAACTGTATAAAACTCACCTACTACACAAATATTATATTTTTGATTTCAGATAATCTGCTAACAATCATCAAAAGTAGCAATATGGTGTATGATAAATGTGTAAGACAGTAAGGTATGAATTTGATATCGATTAGTAGTACATGTTTTAATAAGTTGTTATCTATGGATAATAATTATTTAATGTGTTCTTATTCGTTGACATATCTTGTAATGTCTATTTATAGGCACCTTTTGGTATGATAATAATGAATTTTTGGATTGTCATTCATATTTTTTATCTATTGTAAACTGATTCCTCATAATTGGTATCAGAGCAAGTTATAGATAAAGGTTAGTATCATATTTCCCTAGGCCAATATTTATTCAAACAAGGAATGATAACATTCCTCATAGGTCTATCTAAGAAGTGGTTTACTTTTGTTACAAACACTTTGTTTATATGGTTTATGAAATTGTTTTTGAATCTGTACGTGGTTTCATCTTACTTTGACCTAGAATACTTGACCACTTCCAAAATTCATTCATTTTATACTCATTCAAATTATGTTCTAGTGCACTTGAATATTTATTTGTTCATGACCATCATCTATTTCCATCTCTGATAGAATGATGTCGAGTTTAACCATTTCACTCGATGAGGTGTCTGCTCGAATTTATAATATTACCTTGATAATTCAACAAATACATGCAAAAATGCTTTAGTAGCTTGTCAAATATCTCATTCATACCGATGAATATCTCATTGAATAAGGTCATGATTTAAAATCTTATACAAAAATTATAAAATTTATAGCAACACCTATATTTGAACTAGCGTTTTTAGGTGACATGCCCAACATCTTACCACTAGATGATGTTGCTTCTCTTGTAAATTTGAACTCATTTGAAGATCTTGTTATAGATCATGCTACTTAAAATATTGCAAATAAAATATCTCTCTATGTTACTACCATTGTACCTACTATAATTTATGGCCTACCAATATGTCCACAACCTCTCTGCTATCCATTTCTTGATTAGTGGTTCCTCTATCGAACACTGGTTACTAGTTTTTAGCCACCATTACATCAATTTGTCATGTATTTATCCATTTCATGCCTTGATACAATGTATTTGTAGCTTAGTAATTTTGACATCCTCTTTCCAAATGTTGATCCATTACTATCACTTCTTGATTTGGTACTATCTAGTCCCCACAACTTTTGACATTTGTTGCTTGAAACTCATTGCCATCAACCTTTTACAATCACAGCCATCACTACTTCACCTTTTTATGGTGATGATCTTCTACTATGCAATGACCAAACTACACATTTAGTGTTTGCACCCAATCCTATTTCTCTTTCTCATGAATATTTTGGTCTTATAGCTCTTCTCTTTGGATTCCATGTTGTTTTAACTAGCTTGACATCACCTATTTTACATCCTTATTAGTGCACTCCACTACTACTACCATTGATGCACACACCCTTCTATTGCTTTATGCTTTATGAGATCTATAATGTTGATCAGTGGCCTCCACCATCTCTACCATTAGTTCTTGCATATCACACCAACCACTTGTGTTTTCTACCATTTTTAGCATTTAAAACATCGATCTATAGCTTTTATTGGACATATTGTGTACTCTTTTAGCCACAATTTTTGTTCAATGCTTCATTGCTTCAAGTTCAACATTCGAAGACACTATCATCGAAACTATTTTATTCAAAGTAAATTTATCATCTCCTCTTGTGTGTCATTGTTGTAGATCACAAGTTTCCAATAATATTTATCTTGCCACTATGCATCCTCTACTAAAGCCGCCACCAATCCAACATTTTCATCGCCTACACTAATTATCTACATGCACACTATCCATTTCTATGTATTTCTAGAGCTATCCAGTGTCATCCTCCATTTTCTAGCTTCTACTTTCCATTGTAGTTGCTTCCATAATTTGGCTGATATCCCTCGTGTGCCTCCATGGCCACCACCTCTCGTGCCATTTTCGTTTCCACAACTTGATTCCGTATACTCAAGATCCGACATGGTCTCCATCATTCCATAATTAAATTAAATTAATTTTTTATTTAATTTAATTTTTACATAACCATTTTTAATTTTACCCACTTCCATCCTCCAATGACCACAAAATATATATTCATTTTCAACCATAAATTAAATTATTTTATTTTTAATATAATTTAATTTTTCTCTAGCCTTACATCACTCCACTAAAACTTGCATTCAATTTTCCACCATAAATTAAATTATATTATTTTTAATATAATTTAATTTTTCTCCACCACTTAAATGCATATCACCCCACCTTCATTCAATGCATGCCCATTTTTCATTAATGCATGCATCCACTTTCATTATGCGCACTCAACCAATTAAAACCAAAAATTAAATGCATCCGTAGTTTCCAACTAGCATCTTTGGCACAAAACACATTTTATTAAATGATGTACTTATATATGTAAAAAAAAGAAAACATGTTTTTGATTTTTTATTGATTTTTTTTATTTTTGTAGTGGTGAAAACCACTATTTTTGCTTTATTTACATATGTTACAAGTTGGCTTATGAAATGGCTTAATGAAATGGATGTGGAGGTTAACCAGTAGGGGTATCTCATTCTTGTGGAAGAATCAAGTGAAATATGGGCTCATGGATGGGAAACATGTTGATATAAAACTCATCTTGTTCGATATGGGGAATGATGGGCTTCGATTATTCTTTAGATTCATCTAAAATTATTGACATAAGCTCAAATTATTCATATATTTCATTGTTATAATTATTGAGATGGAGGGCATTTTCTCCTAAATTGAGGTTAAGCCTTTGGAAGACTTGTTCAAAAGAATAGGTTGTAGGAAGTGGGTGGAAATCTAGACCTAAACGCTCATGCACCTCTTGATATGGAACATCTATAGGTTTATACACACCTTGTTCATGTGACCCTAGGCCATGGACTTGCTAATTGACAATGTGGAAGTATCGATATGGGAATCCTATCATGTTTGAAATATTGAAAAGTTTTGATCCTTGGGCTCTTCTATGGGTGTAGGACTTGATGAATAATCAAGACCCCATATACAAAATTAATGCTATTTGGAGCTAAACCCATATTGTAAATTGCTCCTATTACTAACGGTGGGTCACGTGGGTGACCAAAATCCATAGCACTAGGAATGGTGATGGGTTTGATGGTAATGTCATCAACCATGTATTCACCAATACCAGGATTAGTGAGATGGAATTTGACTTAGGATGATATGGGAGGATCATGATCAGGTGAGGGAGTGGGAAATGGTGGAAAAGGAGGTATATCACAATCCATCCATTATACTTTTCAAAAATTAGGTGATGATGATAGATTGACTTGGTAATGCTACTAAATGGATGATTATGATGAAGTGTATGGTAATGATGTTGATGATGTGGTCTGACTATGACCATATGTGCATGAATTCATTGATGTCGATGATGAGGGTATTGTGGTTTGATGATTGTTGGTGATGGGGAGATCTTCAAAAATGGGATTCTTTGATGAAGATATTGGTAAAGTACTGGATGGATTGGATGATGGCGATATGAAAATATGATTGGAAGGGAGCATGGACTCATAAGGATTTGATATGAGATTGTAATACTTAAATGACTCAAATTTTGTTGGTATGCAATGTACTTGTCCCTCATGAATGTATTTCAAGCATTGATGTAAAATGGATGGGACACATCTCATTTCACTCATCTAAAGTCTTCCAAGGAGTACATTATATGCTATGGATTCTTCCAAGATGTGGAACATTGTGTGCAATGTTTTGAGCCCTGATTCAATAGGTAAAATAACAATACCAATTGTGGAACACAAAGCATCATTGAATACTTTGAGGGTGAAGGATGACTTGGTTATGTGATATGAAGGAAGATTTAAATTATAGAGAGTGTATGTGGTGATAATGTTGATAGAGAAACTGGTATCAATGAGGACTCTCTTGAAATATTTCTTGTCAATTAGAGACATGATATGCAATGGAGGGTATACTGATCCCTATGATATTGGATTGATCTCAAAGTCATAAAATATTATGGAGGGTTCCATGCATGTTTGAATGCTTCCCACAAAGTTGTTGAAGGTATTAGGATCTTGCGATTGTAATTCAATGGATTTTAAAATTTCCATTAATGCCTCTCGATGTGGGGGAGATTGTTATATTAGCTCATATATTGATAATTTGGTGGATGTTATTTTCAAAATTATGGTTCATTGGCTACTGAATGAGATGACTAGTCAGGGTGGACGATTAATGGGTGGATTTTATGGATTTGATTGACTAGGTATATGAATGGATGATTATGGAATTGGGTAAAATTGGATGTGTGGCAATGTAGATGGTTGCAAGACACTTTATTGAGGTGGTTGTCATTGTTGGTTATTCTGTTGACCTCTAGTGACCACATGAATGGCCCCTACAAACCATTGGTATTGTTGGACATGATTGAATTGGTTAGGGGGGGTTTTAGTATTAACTCCCTCTACATTTGGTTGCACCTCCTTGTGATGAGGAAGTGGTGTCTGAAATATACCAAGGTCTTGGTTTTGTTGAGAAAGGGGGCTATTAAATTTAATTATCCTTGAGTCAATAAGGTCTTGTACTACATTTTTGAACACATGGTAATTGTTGATGTTATACCCAGTTTACCTATGATAAGGGCAAAATAAGTATTCTCGGTAATTTTTACTCCATTTGGTAGGATCATCCAATGTAATATCAGGAAGAGAAAGTTTATTTTTCTCGTATATCCTTCTAAAAAGAGAGGCATAATAATCATATAATATGATATATTGGTAGTTTTATCGAATAGACTGTCATCGAGGATGGTTTTCCATAGTTGGCACTATATTTTGAACTGTAGGATCTTGTGTTGTTGAGGGAACCGTATGATGGAAAATTTGTTGCGGTACTTTTTGCGTAGGTTGTTGTTATTGAGCCATTAATGGCTAGCTCATGATGACTTGATTTACTTGAATGGATTGGTTGGCTTGGGTAGCCTGTGATGATTTTTATTAGCCTGAATAATTGCTTTTGTATTGGCCCTTGTTTTGCCATTATTTCTTATTGGTCTTAATGATACCTTCTTGTATTTTGATATCCTCAATGACACAAGCCTAAGATAAAGCTTTTTCAAAGTATTGATAAGTTATTAGTTGGAGCATCGAATAGATGGGCTATAAGAAAATATTTGTGAATAGCTTAATTAGCTCATCCATTGGTAGGGTGAATGGCAATTTTGTGATGATAACCCTCCAACAGTTCCCAAAATCATAGATGGACTCATACTTTTGTTATCTTAAGGCATATAATTCAGATAATGAGATATTTTTTTTTATATTTAGGGGAAAGCGGTCAAAGAATTGCTCAATCAATTGGTCAAAGATAAAAATACTAGGGGTTGACAATTGATTGTACCATTGTATGGCATCTCCTCATAATGTTTGAGAAAAAGTATTAAGCATGATAGAATTATCGTCTTGTATTATAAAGCATGCATGAACAAAAGTACTCACATGTTCTTTGGGATCCTCAGTTCCTTTAAATTTTTCAAACTTGGGTACCGTAAAATCTGTTGGATATGATGGGGTTGATACTAAAGTATGAATTAGTTATTTGATCAATTGGTGTAAAGTTGGTTTCTGATTTGAAAATATAGGAGTTAATTGCATCAATTGATCTATTTATTTTTGTGTGGCCTCGATTCTAGGGTCTTCCTAAAGAATGTGAATGTCTTGAATTACCTAATGATCTTATGGTGGAGTGTAGAAATATTGTGGAGTGACTAGATGATGAGGAGATTAATATTGATGATTTGATGAATTATATGGATTGTGATGAATAAGATATTGATGATGAAATTATGGGAAATTATGAAATGACATTGATGGATGAGGGTTATGGCTAGGTTTGCCAATTGGAATAGGATTGTTATTGGTATGGCTAGATAGGGAAACATGGATAGAGACCACATCAAACTATGGTGCCCATGATGGACCTTGGTTGATAATGGGAGTCTGAGTAGAGGTAGGTAAAGGTTTAGGGTTAACATGTACCTATTGTTGAGTGTCTTAATGCTATCTAAGCAATTTATTTAGATAATCCCATACCTCACTAATTTATCTATCATAGGCTAAGGGTATGGAGGTAGAGGTTATGGAAGATGTGGCTTGGGAATAAGTCACACTAGGCAGGGTGACTTGGGAGGTTGCTATTTGTGAAGCAACAGTCACATGTGCTTCAAACAAAGGATTTATGTAAGTGGAAGTATATGATGTATTAGGAACACATGAAGGTTGGGGAATGGGTGCATGGGAAGGTGCAACTAATGCATCAAATAGAGTGTTAGTATACACCTAGGTAAAGGTAGGTGGTGGTTGAGAATAGATAGGTTATTATTGTAGAATAGATTCCTATCTAGGCGAGTTGGGGATAGACTCTAAGACATAATTAGAAGACTTCATGAAGGCTTCTACTTTGGCAATATCTAAATGGGTGATATGGTTGTGGATAGTGGGATAGGATGGCTCCTCTTGGGACATAGACATGTGGAAGGTTATGGATGGAAAGGAATGTGAGGGACATGTAGACAAGTATGCTTGTGTCACATTAAAGGTATCTACCACTAAAGTGGTGGGGAAGGTGGATGAAGGTTCCATTAATTTTTCATGAATTATTGCTTTCTTTTCATTACGAGTTAATACCATAAGCAAAAATAAATCAATATGTAAACTAAAATACCAAATGTAACACAAAACTGGAATACTTAAGGAAATAAACAAATAATGCTAAGTCTCAAGCAATGTGGCTTACCTCATTCATTAATTATCTCCTTTTAGTGTATATTCATTTTATGTGCCAGTTTTGTGTGTTTTGATTTTCTAATCTCTTTTAACAAAAAAAAGGTGAAAAACTATGGCTAGGATAGGAAAATGAGTTTCTTGTTGGTGATGAAATCCAACAAGTTTGCTCAAGGATATTCCTAAGGTGTCTAAGGTCAGGTATTTGTGTATGGATATGAATACCACCATCACCAAATATCAAGCAATGGTTGGTGATGAAATCCAACCACTACTATTTTGCATAAATCATGATGTGTGTGAATTCTTTTTAAGTTTTATGTTTTCTATTGTATAGAAACAATCTTAAAAATAATTAATTTTATAAATCTAAATTAGAAGCCACAAAAACATTTCCAAGTTCTTCAAAGGGTGTGAACTACACCGCTTAATATCCCCTATCTAAATAGCAATTGAATGGTTCATCCACCCCTCTACCTGGAATCACCCAACTAGTAGGGATACTTTTGAAAAATACAATATTTTTCTAACTTAGATAGAAGAAAGAGAATTTTTTCTAACCCTAAAATGCAACACTAAGTTATGCAATTTACAATTCAAATGCAGACAAAGTGCAACAATTTGCATCCAAAAAACAAAAATACTAATCTAAATGTGAGGATGAAATACAAATATAAAATGCAAAATTAATATGCGTTAATTTCTAGATTTCTTAATTATGATTCATTATATTTATCAAAGTCTAAAACATACAAAATATACTAAAGATATTTTTGTTGCTGTTCCACAACGTACCCCAAAATTGGGGACCCACATTTTTGTTTTGATATCTGGATATTTACATTTCATTTTTAGTGTCTGATGCTTTCGTTTGTTATGGGCTTGTAATTATTTTCAATTTTGATCGACAATTTTTATTGTCGACAACCTTTTCTTGTCGATGATTTTTTATTGTCGACGATTTTTTATTTTCGACAATTTTTTTGTTGTTAGAAACTTTTTGTCGTCAATTTTTTGTTTACAATTTTTAGAATCATTTTGTTGTTGATGATTTTTATCGTCAATGTTGTGTTAGCAATGCTATTGCTAATATTGTGTTGTTATTGTTATCATGTATGTGTAATGTGCTTGTGTCCTATCAATTCAAGAGGAAGTTCTAACAAAATATATGTCTATATGAATATTTCATATATATGTATAGATATATGAGAATAAAAAGAAAAATAAAAGTAAAAGCAAGTAATAAATTATCCAGCTATTATTGGAGTTTAATGCCCATGATAGATGTGTATAAGAAGTATTAATTTAAATAAATAAATAAATAAATAAATAAATGAATTGATTATTTTGGATTACTAAAATGATAGGTTAGTTTGTGTCTAATAAAAGGGTTTTGTCATCTTAATTATTTTTGCAGAGACCTCGATCAAGCATGGTGAATGCGGCAACTTCGGCAATGGATACCCAACAGGCGACGACGGGATGACCATACAAGTGACACTACGAGTTTTGTGGTAAACCAATGATGGTCTACGAACTCACAAGCGAACATGGGTGGAGACCCAATTCTAGATGATGACCCGTTTACCACCCGGGAGAGTTTTCACCGACAGAATCATACATGCCGAGCAATGAGCTAGTTTGGACGTGGTGTCGAAGACTCGGATTCAGATGACATAGTGCTTAAAGGGGCTTAGCATGGACATGATTATGATAGCTAAATGAAGAGAGAGTTTTTAGGTTTTCAAGCCTGTAAGTGATGATGAAAATAGTATTTCAATGTTGTTACATGAGGCAGCCTCCAACGAGGATCATGAAGTTCAACGGAACTGATGTGGATGAGTGGTCATTGACCTAGAGTAGATATTGTCCCAATGCTACAAGGACATGGGGGCCACTTGATATGGACCCACCATACACATGGAGGAAGTTCGAGGTGGTGTCGAAGACCGTAGGCATTGAAGATAACCACACATTGCTGATGAGGCTCCCAGTGGATGACATAGGAGGTCGAAGCGATGAACATTTTTTAACGACAACAATAGGAGATCAATTATTCTATGCAACAAAAAGGCCACGTCGAGCAGACATGTACAGATGGTGCAGTTAAGCTTAATGGACATATCCACTAAATACGACATGAAGGAACATTAGCAGTGTGATAGTGAACGAAATTCAGTATGACGGTTACAAGGGCCATTATAGAGTGAAATCATCGAGCGGTCATGAAATACCGAAAACATCAATCTGGTTCATAACTCCCAAGTGCTGGTGATAGGGTGTGCTCCAATTGATGATCCCACATGCTGATGTGATAGATAGAAGCGATGCCACAATGATATCAAGTAGAGAGGTATGTGGGGGAGTTTGATGTGCGAGACGAGACGCTACACATGAGGATGTCGATAACACCACGCCTGCATGCTAGACCTCACCTGATGTTGGATGAGAGGCAAACGACGTAAAGGCCAAGGAGATGACATGTTAACCTAGACACAGGCGGCGAGATGGTGCACTAGCATCGGTCAGGCGCGGTGACTTGGATCTAGGTGCAAGATACTTGAAAATTTAGTTTTTTTGTAGGCGCAGTGGGAGATTCATCTACCTAGTGTACCCAAACATCGTCGACGTGGACTCTATAGTGATGAAGCTAAAAAAAGTGAAGACGTCGATGCCAAAAAGCATCTAGCATCGTCTAAGTTTTAGGATGACGTGTAGTGTTTGTATTCAAGATGACCATCATGGTAGCCAACTTAGATCCCACTCGGACACCATGGCCATGGAGACTCATGACAATATTTGACAAGTAGGTTTCGAGATGGCCGTCGTCGAGAGTGGTCACCGAAGAGTACATGGAGGAATGCGTAAGAGATGAGGGGTCTAACAAAGAGCATAGACTCGACAACCCGGAGGCTATCAGCGACGGCATCGTGGACCAATCTGCGGATGGGCATTTAAAAGATATTAGCAGAAAGCTTGGGTCCTAGGTTTGATAAAGGGAAAAATAAAAAAAGGGGCCAGCGAGTAACGCTTTACCATGAAGCGTTACTAATATTCAAAGGGGTGGCCATAGTCACGTGTATTTTTGATGTAGGAGAATTCGGCGGGAGAAGAGCAATCTTGCATCCTCCAAATTCTTTTTTATTATTATTATTATTTTTATTTTCTAAGTACTTTGTATTCAGTTTGGTTCCAATATTTCCCAAGGGGGAAGTTTTGTAAAAAGAAGGGAAGGTTTCAGAGAAGTTTATAAAGCAAGGGCAAAAGTTGGGTTGGGGTCGCGAAATCGTGACATGTCGCAAGATCGTGACCCCAAAGCTCGACAAAGGCAAAGTCCAATTTGTGTCATGATATCACGACGTCGTGATATCGCGACAACAGTTAACAACTTCAATAGTGAGGAGTCTCCATCGCGATATCGCGATGTCGCGATATCGCGACGTGATATCAATTCAAAAGAAAGGCACGGTGCAGGCTAAGGAGAGGGGGGGATAGTTTTGTCATGATATCAGGACCAAACTATCCCCCCATCTATCGTGATGTCACGATATCATGAATTGATTTGCAAAATAAGAAGAGTCAACCATTGGGTTGCAATATCGTGACATGTCATGATATCGCGACATTATTTGCCAAAGTGATAACAGGGGGACAGTGGGTCACAATATCATGACATGTCATGATATCACGACAGATAAGAAAGCAAGATTTGTGAACACGTGGAGGGATAAGAAGATAAGCCATAGTGACACGTGGCCTCCATGTGTGTTAAGGTGACACGGCTAGTTAAGGACAAAGCCAGAATTGGACGTGCGGGCTACCACGTAAATTAAAATTAGAATTGGTGGCCATGTGCATTAAAGATGGGGATAGCCATCATGGCAGTTACAGAGCATGGACGATATGGGTGAGACAGAGGCTCAAAAGGACAGTCTGACCGAAACGGTGGGTGTAGGTTAGTAAGGCCATTAATGCAAGTTACACGGTAGATCGAGAGATGGCCATTAATGGCAAAAATTTGAAAAACTCGACCGAAGGGAAATTAAAATGGGAATTTGATTAGGTGGAAGCATTGATGGCCGGGAGGATTGAGGGTTTCGATAAAACAAGGGAAATTGTAAGATAAAGGGATGGTGAGTTCGGGATTATGGGAGAAGTATGCTGAGAAAATTGTAACAGAGAACTGTATTAATGAAATTTACTGCAAATTTGTGAGAACTTGTTTGTTTGAATCTCGACCTCGCCATCAAGTGGTATCAGAGCGGGAGCTCCTGAGCGTGTAACAGATTTCCGGAGAGAGGTAGTTACACCAGGATCTGTGGAATAATTAAAATATATATATATATATATATATATATATATATATATATATATATAATGCCTCCACAAAGAAATTGTGGCGGAGTAGGAAATGTGGTGCCGGCCAAAGACTTCCGAGCCTTGCAAAGACAAGTTCAGGCCCTGCAAGTAGAGTTACGCAGAAGGCACGAGCCCATAAGGGATGAGGAAAGTTAAGACAAAGTCAAAGAAGAAGACCAATCTGAGGAAGAGGAAGAGGCTGTGGATCCTGCACAAGCCCGGTTGTACAAAGCCATCTCTCAGATTGGAAAACAACCGAAAATGGAAGTTTCTACATACTCGAGAAACCTAAATCTAGAAGAAGTGATTGACTGGATAAATGACTTAGAAGAATATTTTGAGTACGAGGAGGTTGAAGACCCTAATCGGGTCAGATTTGCTAAGACCAAGTTGAAGGGTCATGCCAGCATTTTGTGGAGGGGAATACAGTTGGAGAGGAACAGAAGAGGAAAGGAGAGAATAACAAGATGGGATAGAATGGCGGATAAGCATAAAAGACAGTTCATCCCGGTAGACTACAAGTTGGATCTGTTAAGAAAGATGCAAAGTTTGAGACAGACGAACAGAACTGTCCAAGAGTACACCGAAGAGTTTTACAAGATTTCCATTAGAACTGGGCATTTAGAGGCAAATAAAGAGAAGGTAGCCCGTTATATCAATGGGTTGAGACTTTGCATCCAAGAAGAGCTGAGCCTAGTTCGGGTAAGCACCATTGAGGATGCTTACCAGTTTGCCTTAAAGGTAGAAGAAAAACTGAATAGGCGATTTGAAGGCAAGCAAAGAGGAAGGGGCCGTGGTGGAAGAACTGGTGGGAGAACCAGTGGAGAAAAGTATAAAGACCCGAAGAAGACTGATGAAGCCAGTGGAACCAAGATCAAAGGGAGGAGGATGTTTATGAACCTTGAGACCAGAACAGCTACCCAAGAGGATGGGTTGGATCTGGATGAGGATTTGGAAGAGGAGTATTCTGTGGAACATGTTTCCACTGTGGTGAAGAAGGACATCGTGCATTCAAGTGTCCACAATACCAAGAAAGAACAAACAAGAGGCCTGAGGGTCTGGCCAGAGCTGCTATGGTAGAGGAAGATGCTGAGTCTGAACATTCAGAAGAAGCAGAGAGAGGGGAAGCAATGATCATAAGAAGAGTATTATTGAATGAGGAGAGGGACACAGATCAGAGAAGAAGTTTGTTCTGCACAAGATGCAAGTGTGCGGGCAAGGTGTGCAATATAATTATTGATAATGGTAGCACGAACAACCTGGTTTCAAAAGATATGGTTACAAAACTACAGTTAGAGAGGAATAAGCACCCGCATACATACCGGGTCGCATGGTTGTAGAAGGACCATAAAGCTTTGGTCAATGTGCAGTGCTTCGTTAATTTTAAAATTGGAAATTATTGTGATGAGGTCCTGTGCGACATTCTACCTATGGATGCTTTCCATATGTTGCTGGGGAGGCCCTGGCAGTTTGACCGGAGTGTTGTGCATGATGGTCGTGCCAACACCTACTCATTGACAAAGAATGGTGTACGACACAAATTAAAACCCTTAAAGGAAGCGGGTGAAAATGTATGTAACAATTCCAGAATTTGTTTAGTTGAAGGGAGAAAGTTCTTGTACGGGTTGAAGCATGAGCATTTATGTTATGCAATAATTCCTAGAGTTGGGGAGAGGGAATGCCAGGAAACCCCAGTAGAAGTCCTAGATCTACTGGAGAAATTTCCAGATATTGTGTCTGATAATGTGCCTGAGGGTTTACCCCTAGTAAGGAAAATCAGCCACCATATAGATCTGGTGCCAGGATCGAGTTTGCCAAATAAAGCTGCACACAGGATGATGCCTGTAGAGACTGAGGAGTTAAATAGATAGGTCTAGGAATTGTTAGAGAAGGGATTGATTCGAGAAAGTTTGATCCCATGTGCAGTATCGGCAGTGCTGGCACCAAATAAGGATGGGGAATGGAGGATGTGTACAGATTCACGGGCCATCAACAAAATCACTATTAAGTACAGATTCTCGTTGCCCAGAATGGATGATATCATGGACTATTTAAGTGGAGCTGAATACTTCACAAATATTGACCTGAAAAGTGGCTATCATCAAATCCGTATCCGAGAGGGATATGAATGGAAGACAACCTTCAAGACAAGAGAAGGCTTGTATGAGTGGTTGGTCATGCCATTTGGGCTGTCCAATGCACCAAGTACTTTCATGCGGTTGATGAATGAAGTACTGAAGGAATTCCTAGGAAAGTTTGTTATTGTTTATTTAGATGATATATTGATATTCAGCAGGACCCTGGAGGAACACCTGATGCACATCAGGAGAGTTTTTGAGAAGCTACGGGAAGAGCAGTTATTAATAAATCTGAAAAAGTGTAATTTTGTCAAGAAGGAGTTAGTATACCTGGGGTTTGTAATCTCAGTAGAAGGCCTGAAAATGGACCCAAAGAAGGTAAGATCCATCATTGAATGGCCTACCCCAAGAAGCACAACAGAAGTAAGATCCTTTCATGGTTTGGCCAGCTTTTACAGGAAGTTCATAAAGAACTTCAGCAGCATTTGTGCACCTCTCACGGAAACAATGAGGGGGGATAAAAAGGAGTTCAAGTGGACATCAGGGGCTGAAAGGAGCTTTGATGCATTAAAGAGAAAAGTTATAGAACAGCCTATTTTGGCACTTCCATACTTTAACAAGGTATTTCAGGTGGACTGTGATGCCAGTGGCAGTGCAATAGAGGCTGTACTGAGTCAAGGGGGCAAACCAGTTGCTTATTTCAATGAGAAGTTAAATGATGCTCAAAAAAAGCATTCAGTTTATGACCAAGAATTTTATGCTATAGTTCAGGCTCTAAAAAAATGGAGACACTATTTATTGCCAAAGGATTTTTTTCTATTTACTGACCATCAGGCTTTACAATACATTAACAGTCAGACAAAACTGAATCAAAGGCACATGAAATGGGTGGAGTTCCTCCAAAGTTATACCTTTGTGCTGAAGCACAGAAGTGGGAAGTCAAACAGAGTTGAATATGCCTTGAGCAGAAGGTAGACTTTACTGATTAAACTGACAGTGGAAGTAGTGGGGTTTGAAGAACTGAAGGGTTTGTACCCTGCAGATCCGGATTTTGCAGAAGCTTGGAAGGCTTGCTTAACACCTGTTATGGTGGACCGAACAAAATGGTTGGATTTCCTAATCCAAGATGGAATGCTGTTCAAGGGAAGCAAATTATGCATTCCAAGGATCTCTATGCGGGAGAACTTGATCAAGGAAAAGCACAACGAAGGATTGGCTGGACACTTTGGTAGAGATAAGACTATTGCCCTAGTGGATGAAAATTATTACTGGCCACAACTTCAGCAAGATGTGAGGAAGTTTGTGCAAGGATGCAGAATATGTCAGATGGCAAAGGGCATAAGGCAAAACATAGGATTATACCAGCCATTACCCTGTACCTGAGAGGCCATGGGAGGACATAAGCATGGATTTTTTTCTTGGCTTGCCAAGAACACGAGAGGGGAAATGACTCAGTATTTGTGGTGGTTGACCGATTCTCCAAAATGGCACATTTTATTCCCTGCCAGAAGACAAGTGATGCAGTTCACATTGTTGGGTTATTCTTCAAGGAAGTGGTATGACTTCACGGTCTACCAAGAAGCATAGTTTCTGACAGAGATACCAAGTTTTTTGGGTACTTCTAGAGAACTCTGTGGAAGAAGATGAAGATAGATCTAAAATTCAGTTCTGCATACCATCCACAGACTGACGGATAGACAGAGGTGGTGAACAGAAGCCTGGGTAATTTATTGAGATGTTTGATAGCAGATCAGCCCAAGGTATGGGATTTAGTCTTACCACAGGCAGAATTTGCTTATAACAAATTCAGTTAATAAGAGCACCAACAAATCTCCATTCCAGATCATATACGGGAATAGCCCAAGGAATGTGTCTGAACTGAGAAAGTTGGACAGGAAAGAAAAGTGTAGTGCCAAGGCAGAAGAATTTGTAGAACATATGAAAAGTCTGCATGAAGAAGTAAGGAAACAAATTGTAAAGATGAATACTCAATAAAAGGCGAGGGCGGACTAGAAGTGGCAGTTCAAGGAGTTCAAGGTAGGAGATGAGGTCATGATGCATCTCAGGAAGGAGAGATTTCTTGCCAAGACTTATAATAAATTGAAGATGAAAAAGTTTGGACCATGCAAAATACTGGGAAAGCGGGAATCAGGAAATGCGTATGAAGTGGAATTTCCAAGTTGGCTTGATATTTCACCTATTTTTAATATTTTAGATTTAGTGGAATATCATGAGGGAGATGCTAAGTGCAGAATTGTGGCCAATTCTAGAATCTACTCCGACCACCAACGAGATTGAACAAATATTAGACACCCATGAAGGCAGAAGCACCCAAAACAGACAATATTATGAGTACTTGGTAAAGTGGAATGGCAGGCCTGTTGAAGATGCGACTTGGTTGTCAAAAATGGAGGTTGATCGCCTGGGTCTTCCCCCAACAAAGCAGAAGTGAGGGTCACTTTTAATCTACCCCGGGTGTCTGATGCAGGAGCATCCAGCGGGAGAAGAGCAATCTTGCATCCTCCAAATTCTTTTTTTTTATTATTATTATTTTTATTTTCTAAGTACTTTGTATTTGGTTTGGTTCCAATCTTTCCCAAGGGGGAAGTTTTTTAAAAAGAAGGGAAGGTTTCAGAGAAGTTTATAAAGCAAGGGCAAAAGTTGGGTTGGGGTTGCGAAATCGCGACCCCAAAGCTCGGCAAAGGCAAAGGCCAGTTTGGGTCGCGATATCATGACAACAGTTAACAACTTCAGCAACGAGGATTCTCCGTCGTGATATCGCGACGTCATGATATCACGACATCGCGATATCATGATGTGATATCAATTCAAAAGAAAGGCACAGTGTAGGCTAAGGAGAGGGGGGGATAGTTTGGTCATGATATCGCGACGTCACGATATCGTGACTTGATTTGCAAAATAAGAAGAGTCGACCATTGGGTCGCGATATCGCGACATGTCACGATATCGTGGCATTATTTGCCAAAGTGAGAATAGGGGGATAGTGGGTCGTGATATCGTGACATGTCGCGATATTGTGACAGATAAGAAAGCAAGCTTTGTGAACACGCGGAGCAATAAGAAGACAATCCATGGTGACACGTGGCCTCCATGTGTGTTAAGGTGACACGGCCAGTTAAGGACAAAGCCAGAATTGGATGCATGGGCTACCATGTAAATTAAAATTAGAATTGGTGGCCGCGTGCATTAAAGATGGGGATAGCCATCACGGCAGTTACATAGCATGGACGATATGGGCGAGACAGAGGCTCAGAAGGACAGTCTGACCGAAATGGTGGGTGCAGGTCAGTAAGGCCATTAATGCAAGTTCCACGGTAGATCGAGAGATGGCCATTAATGGCAGAAATTTTAAAAACTCGGTCGGAGGGAAATTCAAATGGGAATTTGATTAGGTGGAAGCATTGATGGTCGGGAGGATCGAGGGTTTCGATAAAACAGGGGAAATTGTAAGAGAAAGGGATGGTGAGTTCGGGATTATGGGAGAAGAAGTATGCTGAGAAAATTGTAACAGAGAACTGTATTAATGAAATTTACTACAAATTTGTGAGAACTTGTTTGTTTGAATCTCGACCTCGCCATCAATTTTTTTATAACGACACATTCTAATATTAATATAAGCCTTAATAAAAATAGAGTGTTACACAGCGAAGCCGACAATGTGGAATAGCATTGGAAACCAAAGGAAAACGAAAGCTAGAAATAAAAAAAAAAAAGAGGGACCAGCGAAATTTATTTTTTTGTTTGTTTTTGGAAGGTGAATATGGAAGCGAATGGTCAAATAAAGAAGGAAAATGAAAACGAAAGGTTGTGTTTTGCAATGTTAAATACTTCTTTGAAACAAGGAGTAGGGGTTGGAAACTTTTCAGAGAAGATTGCAGGAATGAAGGCAAGGCCTTGGTATTGGGTTTTTTTGGATATTTTCCTTCCATATTGGATTGGTTCTTTGAGAAAACCAGATTTTTGCCATGTACAAGGATATATTTTAATGCAGAAAATTTTAGAAAGTTGCATCTTATGGGTAAGAAAGGAGGAGTCATTTTTTGCATGCAAGATTAAATGTTTATTTTTTTTTATTTTTCAAATTTTAGGCTTGTAAATGGAGTTTATGCAAGTTTCTTGGTTACTTCATGCGAATGTTTAAATCTGAAAACCTCATTTAAAACCCTAGAAGCCAACACTTAGATTATACGGATTGTGCTTGTTTTGCAAGTCCAATAGGTTAGGTTGCATGCATGAAAACCACACATCTTCGGTTTTGCCAGAATAGGATAGCATCAAACTGAATGTATCATGCGTTTCATTTTCTGCATTTCAATTTTCAATTTTTTGCATTTTATTTTTTCAAAAATTTAAATTTTTTTAATTTCCAGGCATTAAAATAAACATTTAAAAAGTTTCAAAATCCAAAAATAATTTCACCATTGCATAGGTTATACTGCTTTCAATATGCACTTTGAAATTTCATTTTTGGAGTTGTTTAATATTTTTAAAAATTCACCGAAGTTGCTGTTTTATTACAGATTTTAAAAAATCCGAAAATAGAAAATTTCCATTTTTGGGCCGAATTTCATTTTTTTAGTTTTGTTTTGCACTCATGATCCTATGATGACATTCCCTTCATGAAAATTCCAATTTCATTGAAGGATTTATGTTTTATGGCATTTCACAAATTTCCATTTTGGGCCTAAAATTGCCCTCTTCATAAAAATTCTAATTTTATGAAAGAGGGGTAATTTGAGTATTACATTGAAGGTCATTTCTTCAAAGAACTTAATTGTTCATCTAAATGAAAATTTGATTTCATTTAAGAGGGGTAAGTTAAAGTAACATTTAAATCCCTTTATTTAAGGCCATAAATTATTGCTTCTTTGTGAAAACCTATTTCACCAAAGAGGGATGGTTTATCTATCACATTGAAAGCTATCTTCATCTTCATGATAAGAATCCATATTTGGACTTAATAAAAAAGATAAAATCTACCTTAAAACTCTCCAGATAAAAGGAATTAAGGCACTACATCGTGGTCATATGAGGGCCAACTCACATTTGCTTTATTTCGGTTCAATGAACAATCACTAAAGTTTCATGGTAAAATAAACCAACATTGCCCCTTGTTTACACTTACTTGCAATCACTAGGGTGTTCCAAGCATTTAAATTGATACATCTTTATTTGATATTACTAACACACATATGCAAATGCTAATATAGCGGAGACCTTGAAGAAGTTTTTTGTTTAACTTCTTTGCAAGAGAGGATTTGGAACCCAAACCCTAAGGGAGAGTGTACTTTCACAATTGGGTGAAAATACCACTCTACATATACGTAAAGCAAAAAACTAGGGTTTCAAAATAGTCGACTTACTAAAAATCCTACGCTTTTGTTCCTAACTTTTTAAAAACACACCTACACACTTTTGAACACTATTGAGACACCTGTGGGCACTTTTGGATAGCTATAAACTCATATGGGTATTTTTGGATTGCCCTTAGATGCCATTGGGTGCTTCGTGCACCTTATACAAGCTTTTGTAGACTTCAAAAACCCTAGATCCAACAAAAAATTACAAAATTTATGCTTCTAAAAAACTATGAGATGACATAAAATAGAACACAAATTAGTAAAAAACATCATAAATGTAAACCCTTAGGGGGTTTTACCATGATCACCATTTGAAATATACAAAATGCAACACACACAGACAATGCTTTAATAAAAAATAAAATGCAATATAACACAAGTTTACACAATAGAATACAATATTTATTGATGGGCAAAACCTAGAAACTCCATTGTTACAAGCTTGGATCCTTGAATCCTTTTGATACAATATTACAACAATTTAGGGTTCTCCAAAACCCTAATAAGTAAGGTCATGGTGTTTTCAAGCACATATTGATACAAACAATGTTGAGTGGGCTTTTTGTTATCTAAGATTGGGCCACACCATATGCTGATGTAAAGTTCCATATCTACACATAAAGACACAAAAAATAGTTAGTAGTATATGCGAGGGCTCCATAGTGTGAGACCCTCTGTATGTAATAATAAAACCCTAACTAGATACTGCAAGTATAATGAACAAAAACAAAAACATATGCAATGAAATAATTAAATTTAGGGTTGATCTGTCTTAACTCTTCACTATCTTCTACTGCATGATGTCTAATGTAGATGGCTAGTGCAATGATGCCCTAGCATAATTCGAAGGCTAGGAGGTATGAATAGGAGCGTAAAATGCCTATGGGAACCTATAGCTATAGAAAATTCCCATGGGTAGTTATGACTGGTAAAGAGATGCCTGTGGGCACCTAGGACTAGTAGGGAAATGCCCGTGGGTACTTGGTGACTGATGGGAAATTTTGTAGAAGTAGATTGGGTGAAGGTGAGGGATGCAATTATAGTAATGGTGAGCAAGGATATGGAATATGAGGGATGGAATAGGGCTATGGAACAAAGGATATTATTGCAAGGTCTTTCTCACTTAGGGAATCTAGGAAAAATCAAGGAACTCAGGAACTTAGAATCAGGTAAACATCTAGGGTTTGAGCCATAAAAATAACTCCTATTTATAATCTAACCTAGGACATGCTAGGGTTTCAATGATACTAATTGTGTGGCTGATATAAAAAGCACATATAAGGGTAGATAATAAATCTAGGGTGTGGCATGGATTAAGGTGGATGAACAGATGATATTAGATGAAATCTAATGGTTGGGATTAATTCACTTAAATAAATATATATTTATTAAACATATATTAAAATATAATATAAAATATTATATTTAAACATATATAAAATATATATATAAATAAATGTGAATAATATTTGAAAAATGGTACGAAATAAGAAATGGTGGGAAAATGGCTATGGTTTGGTGGTGGAAATGGTGGGAAAGCCTGGATGGAAGGCAAATGGCTAGGATTTGGTGTGTACACATTCCATTATATAGACATCATAAAATGAAGCTATGCAATTAAACATTCACACTGGTACATAGTTCATTATCAATGAAGAGTTCTACCAAGGAGGGTTTTTATAGGAGTACCTATTCCACAACCTGAACAACCAAGTACAAGTCCACTAGAATAGAGAAGGATGTCAATGCGGACATCGACCAAATAAAATTAGAGGATAGATGTAGACACTAGTTTTAGATATAACTAGAAATAGAAATAATATTATAGTAACGTGCATTAATTTTTGTCTAAGTGAAATATAATGAAATAATTGGCTAATTCCAATTAAATGTAACTAAAATGAAATGCAAAATTTGTATTTTAGCTATCGTAATTGTCATAGGTTAAATATTTCAATAATATAAAGTTAGCACATAGGTTAAATTAATCACTCTCTATCTCTTGTAGAATCCATTTCAAATAAAAAAAATGCATAGCCAATTTTCTCTCAAATATCAATCACACGAATGCATAATTTCCATTATTAAAATTGATATAAGACACTTTCTCAATTTCTATCAATATCTCTCAAATCAACGTTCAAAATATTTCACAAAGATGCACTAACCTTTCATCAACCCTAGCACAAGTATTTCACAATATCATTCTAAAATTACTAACCAAGGATACATAACTTGATCACTTAACCCTAATGCAAATATTTCCAACAATGCTTATCAAACAATCCTTTTATCTCCACCTTATGTTCTAGAAAATCATGCTCAACAACACACCTCAAGGAAGTGAGAATATGCCCATACCTCTTATATGCTTTGATGAAGATATGTCATTTATAAACCCGTCTCAAAAACAATCAGTCCTTCTTGTACCAATTCAAGGGTTAGATAGAAAGATTCTATTTCAAAACTTCTACATAAAATTTCTTTTCAAATATGCTCAAAAATTTCTATGACCCTTTTATTTTTTTCAAATATGATGCATTAAAATTCAACAAAAATCTCTCATAGTCCTTTTCACAATGCAAGCATTACAATTAAGAGGGACTTAATTTACACCTTATAACACCTATCATATCCTTAATAAACACCCATAAAAAAAAATATAAATTACCATAGAAACCTTATAACTCCAAATTTGTAGCTAATTAAAGTCTTCAATCACCCAAAAAAAATCATAAGGCAAATATTTAACTTATTAAAACTTACCCTTATGCATCCAAAAAATAATGGCACCGCACTTTCTTTCGACAAGAAAATCACTTCTTCCTTCAAAATATGTACTCAGTGGGATTTGACCCACATATCTTTTTTCTCCCAAAGCACCTCATGACCACTTGCATTAGCTAGGGAGATGAGACTTAGCTTGTACCATGTCCTATTTCTTCCTCTATCATGATTTCTAAGAAGACATAAAACTTAGAACAACTATGCGGTGCATTTCCAACTGCGAACCTACTCTCCACAAAACCTTAACACAAAAATAAGTATTGTTTGGTCTATCTGATGGATGATGTTAATGGTTGAAGATGTTAATATTCTTCCTTATGCTCTTTCTAATATGTTCTTCCACTCCTCAACCTAAAATCCCTCAGTGCTCATGAAAATATGCTTCACAATTTTGTTTATCTCCTTTGTTTCTTGTTCTATAATATTTGTCATGTGTATTCTTTCATTAGTCATCTAATCATATTGAAGCTTCTCCATTCTTGCAAAAAATCATTACATTCACATATCATAAAAATAAATAATTCATGGAATTTTATAAATATATACCTTCCCTAAATCATATGTTGGTGCACTCGAATTTTCTCCATGGTATTTGACGTCGATGCATCTTGGTTACGTCGAGCGCTCCTTCAAATTAGACATTTGATCATCAATTATAATTTTAAACATATTATTATTAAAAAAAAAACTTTGGTTACATCGAGTGCTCCTTCAAATTAGATATTTGATCATCAATTATAATTTTAAACATATTATTATTAAAAAAAAACTTTGGTTACGTCAGGTACTCCTTTGAATTAGACATTGGGCATTTAATTTTAATACTAAACATATTATTATTAGAAGATATTTTGATGGCCACTTTATTTAAAATGTTTAAAATAAACTTAAATTTTTTTTCAATAATTTATTTAGCTTGCATAGAAGAACATTTTCCTTCATAACCTTTGACATCAATGACAACTCAAATATCCTCAAGTTTCTAAAAATCTCGCATGTTATCATTGATGGCAACCCTTTTCTAAAAACCATTCTACTACCATTTGATTCTAAATTTGCTCCCCCCATGAGAAACTACTTCTTCCGACTGAATTTATGCAGGAGCATCCACTAGTGTAAGAGTGATCTTACATCAGCAAAAAAATTGTAATTGTTTAATTTTGTAAAACTAGTAAAACTAGTTTAACTTGCAGGTGATTTTTGAAGGTCTTAGAGGTCGTATTTGAAGATTTTAACCCACTTAGTTCATATCATGACCTTTCTGAAAACATGTTGTAATAGTCAATTGGGTCAACAAGTGCGAATTTATGACCTCGAGAAGTTGCCCCCAAAATTTCAAATTTCAAACTCATAGTTTTAGGCGGGAAAGGAGAAAATAGGGTCAAAAGGGGGGAATTTCGAATTTGTAATTAGTTAGTCTCTATAAGATCTATCTTTGGGAAATAGAAGGTAAGAAATATTTTGCTAATTTGGAATTTTGGCTATCTTTTTTGGATTGTATGTGCTTGTTTAATGCAGCTCTGCTTTAAGTGGTATCAGAGTAAGAGTTCCTGAGTGTGTAAACAAAGCA
Source organism: Wollemia nobilis (assembly GCA_028583015.1). Classification (NCBI taxonomy): domain Eukaryota; kingdom Viridiplantae; phylum Streptophyta; class Pinopsida; order Araucariales; family Araucariaceae; genus Wollemia; species Wollemia nobilis. The sequence goes on along the minus strand of JAQPPZ010017229.1, from coordinate 1,642,160 downwards.
CCGAGCATGAGGTAATTTACACCAGGATCTATGGTTAGGGTTTGTGAGAGAATTTATTAGAATGCCTCCATAAAGAAAGCATAGTGGTTGGAGAAATATGGTGCTAGAAGAAGATTTCAAAGCTTTGTAGAGGGAAGTTTAGGCCCTGCAAGAGGAGCTACATAGAGGGTTTGAGCCAAGGAGGGAATATGGCAGTGAAGATGAATTTGAAGAAGAAGAGGACCATTTCAATGAAGAAGAAGAGATAGTAGATACTACACAAGCTAGGTTATATATAGCTATATCTCATATTGAAAAAAGACTAAAGATAGAGGTTTCTACGTATTCTAGAAATATTGATCCAGAGGAGTTGATTGAATGGATCAATGATTTGGAAGAATACTTTGAGTATGAGGAGGTTGAATATCTTGATAGGGTCAAAGTTGCTAAGACCAATCTAAAGGGTCATGCTAGAATATGGTGGAAGGGAGTGTAGCTAGACAAAAACAAAAGAGAAAAAGAAAGGATAACAAGGCGAGAGAGGATGGTGGAGAAGTTGAAGAGGCAGTTCATTCTAGCTGACTATGAGTTGGATCTGCTAAAGAAAATGTAAGTTTTGAGGCAGTCGAGCAAGTTTGTCAAAGAATACATAGAGGAGTTCTAAAAAAATTTAATCATAACAAGCCATTATTGGGACAATAAGGAGAAGGTAGCCCATTATATTAATGGGTTAAGAGCAAGTATTCAAGAGGAGTCAAGTCTATTCAAGATGACCACCATCAACGATGCTTACCAGTTTGCATTGAAGGTAGAAGAGAAGCTAAATAGGAGGTTTGAAATTAAATAGAGACGAATATGTCATGGTGGAAGAACTAGTGGAATAATAAATGGAAGATGGAATTAGGACCAAAATAAAACTAGGGAGACAAGCAACAGCCAAGGCCATAAGGGGGAGAATGCTTAATGCCCCCGTGAGAAGAATAATAACTACTAGAATAATAGCTACTAGAGAGGAAGAGGGAGGTTTGGACGATGACCTAAAAAAGGAGGATTTCATGGAATATTCTTTCAATGTGGAGAAGAGGGACATCGGTCATACGAGTGCCCACAACACCAAGGAGGAACAAATAAGAGACCTGAAGATAATTTTTAAGCTGTTATTATAGATGAGGGTACTGAGTCTGAACACTCTGAAGAAGTAGAAAGAGGAGAATTTTTTATCACAAGGAGAGCCTTACTGAATGAGGAGGGATATCTATATTAGAGAAAGAGTTTATTTTTCAAAAGGTGTAAATGTGCAGGTAAGGACTGTAATGTTATCATAGATAATGGTAGCACAAATAACCTAGTTTCAAAAGGAATGGTTACCAAATTATAGTTAGATAGGAAGAGACACCGACATCCATATCATGTTATTTGGTTGTAGAAGGACCATAGGGATTTGGTCAGTGTGCAATGCTTGGTAAAATTTAATATTGGGAGTTACTGTGATGAGGTCCTATGTGACATCCTGCCTGTGTATGCTTACCATTTTCTATTGGGGAGGCCATGGCAGTTTTATCAGCATGCAATACATGATGGGCATGCCAAAACTTACTCCCTGAAAAAGGATGGAGTGCACCATAAGCCAAAGCCCCTAAAGGAGGTGGAAAAAAAGATATGTAGTAGTGCCAAAATCTGTTTAGTTGATGGTAGGAAGTTTTTGGATGGTCTGAAGCATGAGCATATGTTCTATGCATTAATTCCTAGAGTTAAAGAAGAACAATGCAAGGATGTCCTAGTAGAGGTATCAGGTTTATTAGGAGAATTTCCAGATATTATATTAGACAATGTTCCCAAGGGTTTACCACTAGCGAGGAAGATCAGTCACCACATAGATTTGGTACCAAGAGCTCGTTTACACAATAAAGCAGCCCATAAAATGACTCCTGTAGAAAGTGAGGATCTAAATAAAAAAGTCCAATATTTACTAAAAAAAGGTACTAATTCGAGAGTTTAAGTCCATGTGTAGTACCTACAATTTTATCACCAAATAAATTTGAGTGGAGAATGTGTATTGACTCCTGAGCTATTAACAAGATCACCATAAAATATAGATTTCCACTACCAAGGATAGATGATATAATGGAATTTTTGAGTGGAGACCAGTACTTCACTAAGCTTGACCTAAAAAGTGGGTACTGTAATATTCGTATCCAAGAAGAGGATGAGTGGAAGATAAGTTTCAAGACGAGATAGGGTTTGTATGTGTGGTTGGTCATGCCATTTGGGCTAACCAATGCACCTAGCACATTCATGCGGCTTATGAAAGAGGTATTGAAGGAGTTTTTAGGAAATTTTTCATTGTCTATTTGGATTACATTTTACTATTTAGAAAGACCCTAGAAGATCACTTGATGCATATTAGAAGAGTTTTTGAGAAGTTGAGGGAGGAATAGTTGCTGATTAATTTGAAAAATGTAGCTTTGTGAAGAAAGAGTCGGTGTACTTGGGATTTGTCATCCCAGTTGAAGATATAAAAATGGATCCAAAAAAGGTAAGGGCTATCATTGAATGACCTAATCCAAGGTGCATTACAAAGGTAAGATCATTTCATGGTCTAACAAGTTTTTATAGAAAATTTATTAGAAATTTTAGTAGTATTTGTGCACCACTAACAGAAACAGTGAGAGGGGATAAGAAAGAATTTAAATGGACCTTAGGGGTAGACAAGAGCTTTGAAATGTTTAAGAATAAGGTCATAGAGCAACCTATTTTGGCACTTCTAGATTTCAATAAGGTATTTTAGGTAGACTACGATGCTACTGGTAGTGCCATAGGAGTTGTATTGAGTCAAGAACGTAATATGTTGCCTATTTTTAGTGAAAAGCTTAATTATGCTAGGAAGAAGTATTTTTTATATGATCAAGAGTTTTATGCTATAGTTCAGGATCTAAATAAATGGAGTCACTATTTATTTCCAAAAGAGTTTGTTTTATATACTGATCATCATGCCTTGTAGTATATTAATAGACAAGGAAAATTGAATCAGAGGCATTTAAAATGGGTTGATTTCCTATATATTTATACCTTTGTTTTGAAGCATAGGAGTGGGAAGTCAAAAAAAGTTTCATATGCCTTAAGTATAAGGTAGTGTTTGTTGACAAAAATGAAGGTGGAAGTCATAGGGTTTGATGAACTTAAAAGTTTATACCCTAAAGATCCAGATTTTGCAAAGGCTTAGAGATCTTACATGGCACTTGTTACTTTGGATAGGAAAAATGGTTGGATTTTATTATCCAATATGGAATGTTATTTAGAGGAAACCAATTGTGCATTCCAAGGATTTCAATGAGAGAGAATTTGGTCAAGGATAAGCATAGTGGAGGGTTTTATGGACACTTTGGTTGGGATAAGACCATTGATATTGTTAATGAGAATTACTATAGGCCACAATTGCAGTAAGATGTGAAGATATTTATACAAGGTTGCAAAGTATACCAAATGGCCAAGGGTATGAGACAAAACATAGGATTGTATCACCCATTACCTATACCAGAGAGACCATGGGAGGACATCAGCATAAATTTTTTTCTTGGCCTACCAAGGACACAGAGGGGGAATGACTCCATATTTTTTGTGGTTGACATATTATCAAAGATGGTACATTTTATTACCTTCTAGAAAACTAATGATGCAATTCATGTTGTAGGGTTTTTTTTCAAAGAGGTGGTATGACTTCATGGTCTACCAAAGAGTATTGTTTCTGACAGAGATACCAAGTTTTTTGGGTATTTTTGGAGGACCCTATGGAATAAATTAAAGACAAACCTAAAATTTATTTCTACATACCACCCACAGACTAATAGATAAACATAGGTTGTTAGTAGAAGTTTGGGTAATCTACTAAGATGCTTAGTAGGATATAATCCCAAGGGATGGGATCTATTTTTTCCACAAGTAGAATTTTCATACAATAATTATTTCAATAGGAGTACTAGCAAGTCTCCATTCCAGATTGTGTATGGGATCAGTCCATGAAATACTTCTGAATTGAGAAAAATGGATAGAGGAGAAAAGTGCAGGTCTGAAGCTGAGGACTTTGTAGAGCCCCAGAAGAGATTTCATGAAGAATGGAAGCAACATATCAACAAGATGAACACTTAGTACAAGACAAGAGAATACCAGAAGCGATGACTTAAGGAGTTCAAAGTGGGAGATCAAGTTATGGTTCACTTGAGGAAGGAAATATTTCTTGCTAAAATCTATAATAAGTTAAAAATGAAGAAGTTTGGACCATGCAGGATCATAAGGAAATGGGATTCAAGGAATACCTATGAGATCGAATTGCCAAGTGGGCTGAACATATCACATGTGTTCAACATTTCAGAATTGGTAGTGCATCATGAAGGTGATAATAATGTTGGTCCAGTCACATAATTATGGAGTTTTTCAAAATCTACTCTAGATATAGAAGAGATATAAGAGATAATATATACCCATGTAGGAAAAATCAAAAGAAAAAGGTAGTATGCAGAATATATGGTTAAGTGGAAGGGTAGGCCTGTTGAAGATTCATCTTGGTTGTTGAAGTCTGAGGTTGAACACCTTGTTTTATTCCAAAAAAAGAGAAGTGAATTTCACTTATCAAATTACCATGGGTGTCTAATGCAAGAGCATACAATGGTGTAATAATGATCTTGCATCACCCAAAAAAATTTGTAATCGTTTAATTTTGTAAAACTAGTAAAACTAGTAAAACTAATTTAACTTGCAGGTGATTTGTGAAGGTTTTAAAAGGTCAAATTTAAATATTTTTAGTTCGTATCATGAAATTTACAAAAATATTATGTAATAGTCAATCGGTTCAATGAGCGTGAAGTTATGACCTCGGCAAGTTGCCCCCAAAATTTTAAATTTTAAACTCATAGTTTTAGGTGGGAAAGGAGAAAATAGGGTCAAAAGGGAGGAATTTTGAATTTGTAATTAGTTAGTATCTATAAGATCTATCTTTGGGGAATAGAAGGTAAGAAATATTTGGCTCATTTGGCATTTTCTCTATCTTTTTTGGATTGTATGTGCTTGTTTAATGTAGCTTTGCTTCATGAATTCTCTCCCCCTTACTCAAATATCTCCCTATTTGACATAAATGGCAAAGGGATACCTTTGGGAGTAAGGATAAAACTCTTAGCTCATCCCCCTCACCACATCTTCTCTTGAGTTTATTAATTTTTTGGTGGGAGTATCTCTTCTCCCAATATACAATGCTTTTTTTCTTTGTCAATCTTGTTTCTCAACATAACTTTTTGATACTTTTGAGTGTCCCTGTTATTTCTTCTCTCTGGAAGATCTGGAAACTTTGTTCTACACCACTTGGCCTTATGCCCTATAATATTACACTTTTAACACTTAATGTTATAGTTTTCAGAAGGTGCAAGTGTCTTGAAGTTCCTCCTGGTGAAGCCATAATTATTTCTCTCATGAACCCTGTAGTGGATTGCTTTATGACCAAATCAATTACAAGAGTAGAATTACCCTTGAAAGATATATTCATATTTGAAATTTATCTTAGTAAAACCATACTTCTTATTTCCATGAACCCTAAAATGCATAGCCTTGTGGTCAAACCAATTACATGAAAAATAATGTCCTTTGAAGAAATCATGTTTTGCTACCTTTGGTCTCTTAGTCCTTTCTTTGTCTTTCCTATGATGATATCTATATTTTTATGGTGTATTATTTACTTCCTTTTTGCTGCTATCACCTCTCAACACATCAACATAAGTCTTAGGTTCTTCTTCAGTCACTCATTTTGATGCTTCCTTTGAGACTTCCTTTTATTTTGAGCTTGAATTCCCTTTCTGTACCTCTAGACCTTCTTCATTGCCTAGTCCTATTTTGATAAATGAAGATATTTGTGCTTTGGTAATTTTATCCAAATATTTTGAAATTTTCTCAAACATATGTATCTTATCATTGGCATATTTCACTTCCATCCTTAGAGAAACTACTTCATGTTCTAATCTTTCACACTCTAGCTCTTTTGCCTTTAATTTTTTAGTCATACGTTCTTCAATTTTCCTTACCTTTCAAGTTAGATATATTTTTTAGAAGATTTGTATTAGTTTTCTCATCCTCTTGAATTTGAAACTTTAATCATATGTTCTCCATTTTCAACTCAACAAGTCCCTTTTTTATCTCAACTATGAATTCCCTTTATAAAACTTTCTCTTTTTATAGATCTTTGACAACAAGAGCATATTCATTCTCTTCACTACTACTGAACCCATTACAATGATCTTCATTGTCACCAAGGATACCATAAGAAAAATGTTCCTCTTCTTCTTTACTGCTACTATACCCATTTTGCAGACAATAAAGTGCCATTTTACTAATTTTACCACACTCAAAACATCTCACACATTTTCCTTCTTTCCTTATTTTTGTCTCAAAATCAAGTTCATCTTACTTTTCTTCTATGGCCATGTGTAATCCTTCCTTATTAGGAGGATATGATATCGTGGTTCTTATTTTACCTTTCCTACCCATGTGTGTTCTTGTAATATCTTCATTCAAATTGTTAGACTTTTTTTAAAGGAAACCGCTCTGATACCAATTGAAGAACAAAAAATTATACTGAGAGGGAGGTGAACAAAATAAGACTAAATTTTCCTTTTCTTTTCCAAAAAATATCTTTCCAAAGCAGTATTAACCAATATCATAAATAGCAGTAATAAATAAATGCCTAAAATCACCACACACATGAGAGAAACACATTTAACATGGTTTATCCAATGTGGGCTACTCCACGGAGAAAATATATCTTCTAAATTTTCTTAAAAAATATTTTTGGAATCAATTCCATATTACAATATTTATGGACCTTTGTCTAAATAAGACACGAATCCCCTATGCTCTAATTTATGTATCTCTCCATAGGAGAACTCTTTCCTCTTTTCTCTGGTTTGTGGAACTTGATCCAAGAGAACTCTATCTCCTCAACTGGTTCACGGATATCTCTCCATAGAAAAACTCTATCTCCCAAACTGGTTCATGGATCTCACTCCATAGGAGAAGTCTTTTCCCTTGCTCTGGTTCATGTATCTCTCTCCATAGGAGAACTCTTTCCTCTCTACTCTGGTTGGTGATCTTCTAGAAGACTTTTGCCTCTATTTCTTTGGCTTGTGAATCTCTCTCCATAGGAGACCTCTATCCCCACTATAATATCTAATGGATCTCTATCCACTAGAGACCTCTGTCGTATTTTATCTATCACCTCCAAAGTTTTCTCTCAAATATATCTCAAAAACTATCTCAAATATGCACCAAACTCTATCCCAATTATAGAAAAAATAATCTCTAAATTTGCTCACAACTTTGCACCAACTCTATCCTAAGTCTTGCATAAATCTACTCTAACTCTTCTCATAAATTTGTACCAAAATCTATCTCAAATATGTCCCAAGCCTTAACACAAAGCTTGAAAAAATCAGTAATCAATCCTTCTCTCAATATTATTTCTAGTCTTCACAAGACTTGCTCAAATCTACCTTCAAGCCTTCTCAAAAAACTTTCTCAAATCTATCCTCAAGCCTTCTCAAAGACTTGTTCAAATCTATCTTAAATGTTGCTCACAAAACCTTCTCACATAACTCCAAATCTTGCATACAAGACAAAACTTAAATTTATTATAGAAAAAATCTCTTCACACATACAAATTCTACATAGAATTTTTTTAACGTCAGGAGCATATAGAGAATGATATGCTCTATCAAAAATCCATTATGTTTCACAATCACAAATATTCTACTCAATTAATCAATCTCTATCTCTTGCATAATTCCTTTCAAATCAAAACAATGTATAACCAATTTTTTATCAAATATCAATCACACCAATGCATGATTTCCCTTATTAAAATTGATCTAAAACACCTTCTCAAATGCTATCAATATATCTCAAATCAATATTCAAAATATTTCACAAAGATGCACTAACTTGTATTCAACCCTAGCACAAATAGTTTACTATATCTATCTCAAATTACTAACCAAGGATGTGCAACTTGATCACTTAACCCTAATGCAAATATTTCCATCAATGCTTATCAAACAATCCTTTTATCTCCACCTTATGTTCCAGAAAACCTCTCAACAACACACCTCAAGGAAGGAAGAATATGCCCATACCTCTAATTTTCTTTGATGAAGATATGTCATTTAAAAACTTGTATAAAAAATAACCAATCCTTCTTGTGCCAATTCAAGGGTTAGATAGCAAGATTCTATTTCAAAAATTCTACATAAACTATCTTTTCAAATGCACTTAAAATGTTATAGGACCCTTTTCTTGTTTTCAAAGATGATGCATTAAAATTCAACAAAAATATCTCATATTCCTTTTCATAATACAAGAATTACAATTAAGAGGGACTTAATTTACACCTTATACCTCCTATCATATACTTATTAAACATCTCATAAGCAAAACTATAAATTATCATAAAAACATTATAACTCCAAAGTTGTAGCTAATTAAAAACTTCAATCACCAAAAATAAATCGTAAGATAAATAGTTAATTTATTAAAACTTACCCCTATACCTCCAAAAAAATAATTACCTTGCTTAATGTAACCGTGAGTTCTTTTGACATGAAAATCATTGTTTACCTTCAAAAGATGTACTCAGTAGGGTTTGAACCACAAATATATTTTCTCCAAAAGTGGCTCATGACCACTTGCACTAGCTAGGTAGATGAGACATAACTTGTGCCCTATCCTATTTTTTCCTCTATCATGATTTTTGAGAAGAAATTTTTTTTAGAACAACTATGCAACACATTTTGAACTACGAACCTACTCCCCATAAAAGCTTAAAATAGATCTGACTACCATCTAGTCTATCTGATGGATGATGTCAATGGTCAAAGATATTAATCTTCTTCCTTCAGCTATTCCTAATATATTCTTCCACTCCTCAACCTCAAATCCCTCGATGCTCATGAAAACATGCTTCACAATTTTGTTTATCTCTTTTGTTTCTTGTTCCAGAATACTTGTCTTGCATATCCTTTCATTATTCTCCCAATAATATTGGAACTTCACCATTATTTTTGCAAATCATTGCACTCACATATCATAAAAATATCACTCATTCATGGAATTTTATAAATATATGCCTTCCCTCAATCATGCGTCGGTGCACTCAAATTTTTTCCATGTTATTTGATGTTGTTGCATCTAGGTTACATCAGGTGCTCCTTCAAATTAGATGTTGGGCCTTGAATTACAATTTTAAACATATTATTATTAAAAAAAATTGTTATGTTGGGCGCTCATTCGAATAGACATTGGGCCTTTAGTTATAATATTAAACATATTATTACTATGGCCACTTTATTTATAATGTTTAAAATAAACTTTATAATATTTTCAATAATATTTTTAGCTTGCATTGAATAATATTTTCCATGATAACCTTTGACATCAATGATAACTCAAATATACTCAATTTTCCAATAGGTTGTTCATAAACCACTTGCTATACTCAAGAGGACATGAGTATGGAACAAAGTGAAAGGGGTGCAAACCCTAGGTGGATTCAAGCATTGTAGGAAGAGTATTGTTTGTATCCTGCTTGTTATACTTAGTGGGACATGAAGAAGTAACAAATAAAAAGGTATGAAAACCCTAGGTGTAGTCAAACATTATAAAAAGAGGGTTGTTCATAGCCCAATCATTGTACTCTGAAGGATATTAGTTGTTATTCATTCTATGAGAAAGCCTCTTCAGTTAAAAGAAATGTCTCTCAAGTATATATGGGTTCATGTATGGAGCTTTATGATGAACCTTTACCCTCTATCAAGGTTTTGGAGGATGAATTTGGGTTATATTATATTGATCATGAATCTCAAATAGCTATATGCAAACTCAAGGGAAAAAAACTAGGCTTGGAGGAGCTCAAAGGATACATAAAACTTTGGTGGTCTAGTAAATTCCAAGTAACTTTGCTACTCAAAAAATTCTTTTTCAATTTCCTTTTATGATTTAGTGGATAGAGATAGGGTAATCTATTATATATACAATTGGTTTTATGAAAAAGGGGTGTCTATATATGACGTTAGACTCCCAATTCCAACCTCCTTTAAAAATAAGATGATGAATTATCAATCTAGATGAATGTATATGCTCTCCCTATTGATTTTTTGGAGAGAAGATATTCACCAAAATTGGTAATATCATTGGTGCATTCTAGTAAATGGATGTCCCAAATAAAGAAACTTTTTTCAAGAAAATTAATATGAGTAAAGCAAGATTGGTTGTTTGGATCAATGTTTTAGTTCCTTGGCCTCTATCCATTATTATCTCCTCAAGAAAAGGGGAATAGATAAGCTTCTACCTAAGATGTTATGGTTATAGGTAATATGACCACCTAAAGAAGAGATGTTCAGTCATCCATGTAAATCTAAGGTTAAGGTAAGCTTAGATTAACATTAGCCAAGGTAAAAAATTGACACGAATAACAATAAAGCCAAAATTATTCATTAAACTAACAAATTCAATATTACAATAAAATAAAACTTATATAGGCTTAGAACATGTGCAATAGTAGGGAAGGGAATGTTGAGGAATATCAGGGAGATTAAAGAGAACGGAGGAGTAGGAAGTGGAGTGGGAGGTGGCAACGAGCATGGGGAGAGGAAGGGAGTGGAGTGATAAGGGAAAATGGACAATAGGAAAGGAGGAAGGACAATGGAGGGATAAGGAGAAAATAAAGGTAAGGGAGAAAGAATATCATGTCGACCATCCGATAAGATTAGCCGATAAAAGGTAAGTGTGTTCAAACTGGGCTTAGAAAACCTAGATTTTTCTAAGCTGTTTCAAGCTAAGTCCTGTTCACACTTGCTACATTCTCCCATTTAAAGTTGAGAGAACTGACTATACAGTCTCTCAGATTTACAAATTGAGCTTTAGCCAGTGCCTTGGTGAAGATGTCAGTGACATTCTCCAAAGTGTGGCAATAGTGAAGCTCAACAATATCAGTTTCCACCATATCTCGGATGAAGTGGTACTTCATATCAAAATGCTTTGATCTACTATGGTGGACATGATTGTATGCCAACTGAATTGCACTGATGTTGTCATAGAATATTTGAGTTGGACCACTTTTCTGCTCTCCAATATCTTCTAATACCTTTCATAGCCATAGAGCTTGAGTACTAGCATGAGTAATCGCTATATACTCATCTTCTATTGAAGATAGTGCTACTACTATTTGCTTCTTGGAACTCCAAGTTATTAGGCCCGAACCAAGACTAAAACAGTTACCCGATGTGGATTTTCTATCATCAATATTGCTGCCCTAATCACTATCACTAAAGACTACAAGCTTGATAGTATCACTTTTGGAGTACTAGATTCCAAAATCCAATGTACCCTTCAGATATCTCAAAATCCTCTTAGCTGTCTACAAATGTAGCTCAGATGGATTAGACATAAATCTATAAACAAGAGATACAACATACTGAATGGTTGGTCTGGTGTTGGCGAGAAACATCAAACTCCCAACAATGCTTCTGAAATTGGTCACATCAACTTTTGGTGCTCCATCATCCTTGCTTAATTGGATCCCATGTCCAATTGGAGTTGCAACTGATTTGCATTGCTCCATAGCAAACTTATGAATCATATCTCGAGCATACTTAAGTTGACAGATGAAGATCCTTGAATCTGTCTGATGTACTTCCATTCCAAGAAAGTATTTCATTAAGCCAAGATCCTTCATCTCAAATTCTTGCATCATGGAGTGCTTGAACTCCATGTTAACTTTTTCATTACCACCCATAAAAATGAGATCATCCACATACAAAAAAACTATGAGGATGTCATTTCCTTGATTCAGATAGTAGAGCGTGGGTTCATTTTTACTTTTGATGAACCCATAATATTTAAAGTACTCATCAATGCATGAGTACTAAGCTCTCGGTGCCTGCTTGAGGCCATAAAGAGCGTTCTTCAGTTTGTAAACAAGATTTTCCTTGTCTTTCTCTTCAAATCCCTATGGTTGCTCAACATACACTTCTTCTATCAAGTAACCATTTAGAAATGCACTCTTTACATCCATGTGTTGGACTGTCCATCACTTGTGTGCAACTAAGGCAAGAACTATTTTTATTGTCTCCTATCTGGCGATAGGAGAAAAAGTCTCTTCATAATAAATTCCATATTTTTGAGTAAATCCCTTTACAACTAATCTTGCCTTGTGCCTCTCGATGCTTACATCAACATTAAACTTGGTCTTGTAGACCCACTTACATCCAACATGTTTCTTTCCTTTAGGAAGCTTCACCAGCTCCCAAGTGTCGTTTTTTATAGAGGTGATCTCCTCTTTCATGGCATATTGCCAAATATTTTGAGTACAAGCCTTCTCATAACTAGAAGGTTCAAGTTGTGTATTAGTTAACAAAGCATAGTTAACTAAATCTCCCCTATGTTCTTGTCAGGAAACATCATCACCATACAAGTGCATATTTTCTAATATTTGTAGAACAAAATTTATTTCACTAGCTTGACTCCTAGTGTATCTTTTTGAAAAATTCTTATCCAACATCTGATATGATGGACGATTTTGTAGAGTTCTCTTACCTCTGGATGGATAATCGATGTCCATTGGTGAGGAACTTACTGATCTCTGTAAAGAAGGACTTGGTGAAGAAGTTGAATTAGAAGATGAACTTGTATCTCTGGGAGGAGACTGCTTACTTTTTTGTGGTGTCTACTGTTGCACCTACTTAGAACCTACATTACTAGATTCATTATCACTAAAAATCTAGGGCTTACCCCATTCTTCCCCTTCATCAAGAATCACATCTCTAGAAAGCATAAAATTTCTAGTCTTGGGATTATAGACTTTGTAAGCTTTTGTATTCTCACAATATCCTACAAAGATGCATGCCTGAATCTTTGGATCAAGCTTCTTTCTTACATCATCAGGAATGTGAGAATATGCCAGTGAACCAAACACTCTAAAATACTTAACATTTGGCTTTTTACCATACCAAGATTGGTAAGGTGTCTTTCCTTCCAAACTTGCAGTAGGACTTCTGTTCAAGATATGTACATTGGTCTTGGTTGCATCTGCCCAATATGAATTAGTCAAATGATTCGTTTGAAGCATAGACCTTGCCATATCCACAATGGTGCGATTCTTCCTCTCTACAACACCATTTTGCTGTGGAGTGTAGGCAGCTGTGAACTGCCTCTTAATGTCATGTTGCTTATAGAAATTCAAGAATTCATTAGAGGAGTATTATCCTCCCCTATATGATCTAAGAAATTTTACAAAATATCTACTCTCACTTTCAACTCTTGTTTTTAAATCGACAAAGCATTCAAATGCTTCATCCTTATATTTCAAAAAATATATCCAACACATTCTACTAAAATCATCAATGAGGAGTAGGAAGTAAGAGTTGTTACCAAGAATTTTGGTCTGCATCAAAACATAGATGTCTGTATGCACTAGCTAGAGTGGATAGTTGGCCCACCATGCTTGTCCATGAGAAAATCTTGATCTCGCATGCTTCCCAAGAGCACACCCTTCACAGACTTCCTTACTATCATGAACCTTAGGAAGTTCGGTTACCATCGCTTATGAAGTTAGCATTTTAAAACTAGCTAAATTCAAATGACCATATCTCAAGTGCCATAGGACACTTGGATTAGAAATAGCAACATTTCCTAACTTATCTCCCCCTGGCTGGCCAAAATTTAAAGGAAACAATATATTCTTTGACATTGGCACTTGTGTAATGATTCTATTACTATTATTTTTATCAAAAATAGTGCATTTACCCTCATAAAAAAGAAACTTGTAGTTTTTTTCTAACATTTGACCAACACTTAAAATATTGTGTTGAATATGGGGTGTGTAATAGATATCACTTACATGTTTGATGCCTTCTATAGTTGGAACTGCCATGGCTCCAATGCCTTCAACTGCCAATGATTTATCATCTCCCAATTTGATGATGGATTTGTATGAGGAGTTTAGAGTAGCAAAGAGATCTTCTTTGCCACTCATATGGTTTGAACACCCAATGTCCAAGATCCATGTATCATTCATGTTCTAATCTGCCTGACCATAAGAGAGAAAGAGATTTGTGGCCTCTTCCTCTTCTCTAAAATTTCCAAACTGACTGCTCTAGCTACTACTAGTTCCTTGTGAAGTCTTTGTCCAACAGTCACGAGCATAATGGCCAAGTTTGCCATAGTTGTAGCAAGATTTTTTTGACTTATCTCCTCATTTGCATCTGCCTAATTGTTTTCCTCTATTTTGTTGTCCACCTCTATTCTGTTGTTCACCTCTGTTTGAGAATCCTTCTCTATTTTGAAATTCCTCCTCTATTAGGAGTTCCACCTCTCTTATTATTTCTACCTCTACCTCTATATTTTCCTCTGCCATGACCTCTACCTCTACCTTCTTGTGAAGTAAATGCTTTATCATATCCTCTGTAACTTGTGGAAGAGTTTGCTATAACCTCTCTTCATGTGAGAGAAGTTAGCCAATGAGGGATTCAAAAGATAGAGAATTTAGGTCTTTGGATTATTCTATAATTATGGCAACTTAATTCCACTTATGAAGAAGTGTCCTCAACACTTTCTTCACTATAAGTTCAGGCTTTACATCTTCTCCTAAAGTGACCATCTTATCTACTATGACTTTCACATGCACATAGTAATAACCAACCTTTTCACTCTCTTGCATTTTAAGAGTCTCAAACTCTCATTTCAAGGTTTGTAGTTTAACTTGTTTGACTTTGTCACTACCCCTATAACTTTCTTTTAAAGCATTCCAAGAAGATTCAATAGTTATAAAATAAGCTATTCTAGGAAAAATATTTATGTCAAGGGCGGCTTGGATATGATAAAGGGCAGAAGAATTATTCTTTTGTGCTTTCTTTCTAGCCCTTTTATTAGCAACATTCAAAGCTTCCCAATCAGCAGTAGTAGGTTCAGTATATCCCTCTTCAATCACATCCCAAAGACCTTTTCCTATCAAAAGAGTTTTCATTTTAATTGACCAATACTCGTAATCACCACCATTGAACTTAGGAATTGGTAGACTAGTATTGGAAGCCATTTTAGAAAGCAAAATTTATTGCAAATTCAAACAAGTAGGACAAGTAAGTACAAAATAGATCACTGATTTACTGATTTAAATCAAATCTAGCTTTCTTAATATGCTCACTGATTTTGCGTTCTTCTTCTCGAGGATCACCCCAAACTGGAAAGGTGAAATTGTATGATTCATCATCACTAATTATAATGACTTCTTATGCTGTTGCCGATTCAAAACTTCATTTGAGAACATTTCGTTCTTTAGTTGTAGGTTTCACCTCCATTGGTTCTTCTTCCTCTTCTTCTTCTTCTTCTTCTTCTTCTATTGGTTCTAAATCAAGAGAGCATGGTGTATAGCTCTCACTTGTTCCTACTTCAAGCACTATAGGTGAATAACTGTCACTTGATTGTCCTTCAGGTACTATTTAAACTGTCTCAGATTCAACTATCCTTTGCTCGAAGATATTATCTTTAGAATCTGCCTCGTAGCCAGAATTTGGTTTCCTCAGATGAGAAATCACTTGATTCTCTAATTGGCAAAACACTGTATGAAGTCCATACTACTGGACTTTCCCGTCAAAGGAATTAGGAGTCTATCTTCTCAACAGAGAGATTAATGCATTATAGCATCTGGTTGACCGGATCATCTACCCAGAATCACACCGTATGAACTGGGTTACAACTTAGTATGATGCCAAAAAAAAATTTATATATCAAAATATCTTTGCACCCTTTTTAAAAAAAAAAAAATTTCTAAAATTTGTTTTAATAAAGACCCTTTAAATTTTTTTTTAACAATTTCCTTTATATATTTTTAATTATTATTTTTAAATAAAATGGATATTTAAAAAAAAACATAATAAAAAATATATAGCAATTACTAAATTTTTTTTAAACCTTTTTAAAAAAACAAATAATAAAAAAAAATTCAATAAAAATTAACCTTTTTTTTTAAACCCCCGACGAGAATCAATCTGAAGACCTCCGCCGTCTACTCGGAAGTCTTAGCCACTACACCACACGGCTACTGATGGTAGCACAAAACCAAAAAAAAACTTTAAACCTTCATTAATCATGAAGAGACAAAAATAAATAAAAAACATTTTTTTTACCCTGGTGAGATTCAACCGCGGGTCTCTTCTCTGCAAGGCGGGGGACTTGATCGCTAGACCATTCTAGCCGGATGGATAAATAGAGGAAGGAGTTTATACTTGATATGTGAAAGCACGAGATTTCGGGCGAAGGAAACACTAATTGCGATGCATTCAAAATCAAATACGCTTAAGTCCTAGAAATGTAAAATGCATGAAACGAAAGAGACACATGTAAATGAGATACAAGCAAATGGAGAAAACACAGCCCTTTCATTAAAATCTCTTGATCTCTGTTACAATGACGCCTCCTCCCTTTTCAGGGGCTAGGAGCATTAAAAGAATTTGATTACAATCACTTAATGTTCCTCTTTCCACGTGCCCACGATTGAAATGGGCGGGCCAAAACGCTGTCGTCGCTGATGTTGATGAGTCTTTGACCTCAGCTGCTCTTCCTGCGAACAAAGAAACAACGAATATGTCAGTAGCATCTGCTGCAAAGAAAAGATGTTTGTTCTCTAAAATCATCAAAGATGCATGTAAACATTTGCTTGAAACAGTAAGTACAGTGAGTCCAAATGGCTTAAAAACCTGACAGAAAACAGAAGATATTACCAGAAAGCCATTACCACTGAAACAGTCGGCTAATCTGCCTTCACCTGGAATTCGTCCCTGGGCAGGACGAATTCTAACTGCAATTTGTCCCTGGGTGGGACGAATTCTTCTATGTTGGAAAAGCCGAAGTGATCTGCTCCAATGTCGGCTCTCGAGACCTCCAAAACACCTGCAGACAGAGGGGTTATATAATTGGGGCCATTTTGGGATGACCCAGATGGTCGGATTCTCCCAATTTGGCCTCTATCCTCGGGAATTTGATATCTCCACCTGCAAGTTAGTGAAACAACAAAGCGACACAAAACATACTAGAATCTGATCAAAAGTTATGAAATTGCAGCTATGAGTTCACCAAACAAAATGACATAAGATGCAATGCGAACAAATAATCTAGAATGCTAAAAATAATGGAACTTGGGAAGTGCGGGGGTGCCCAAGTGGGCCTCCCACTGTTGGCACTTGACTTCGGTGCCAATCCACTAGGGATGGGCCCAAAACCTCTTAGGATTGGGGGTCGGCGAATTGGTTGGTTCAGGTGTCCATGTGTTGGATTTGGGTCGGGTTCAAGCTTCCAAAAGCCACCCAACAACCTCCCTTGCAAAAGAGATTGGTGGATGCGAGAAGGTGAACCAAAAGGGATGCAAGTGGGTCTTCAACTCGGTAGCACTTCGTTGCTTGAAATCTCCTTCAACCTACTTGTTTTGGGTGAGAAAAGTCCCACCTTTTATAGACCCATGGGGTCTCTTTTGAGAGGGAAGCATAAGCGCCATGTGTTGGTCATAGGTGCCATGTGGCAGTATTGTCTTCCCATGAGGGAGGGGAGTCCTCCATTGACTTGGGCTTTCATAATTGCCCCTTGTGACAGTCCTCTAACGGCCCCTCTATCCACCTACACACGCGTGCGAGAAAGGAGTCATCAAATGACTGTTCTGGGCTGCCACTTGGCACCATTCTTCTTTTTGTCCATTAAACTCAGAATTTGTTCCTACCAGTTACGAATTCAGAATCCATCTCTAGGTGAGACAGATTCTATTTTTGAATTCGTCTCTGGGTGAGACAGATTTGAATTCTTCTCTGGGTGAGACAGATTCTGAGTAAAGTGCCTAAATGTGCCAAATTACCCATTTGACCTTACAAAATTTCTATGAAAGTGGTTAGGACCACTGTTTAACCTCTGAGGGCTGCCCTGAGGGCTGTGTTTGTCAAAGCGATCAGTGTTTGCAGTCACATAATCGGATTGGTGCTATTTTGGTGTCTACAGATGCCCCTTTTTGGGATGCGTTGTGCATGGCGCAGTGCTAAGCAAAAATAGATAACCAAAGCACTAATGATTAGGGTTTCTTGGTAACCTAACCAACTTGTGATGCCCCAAGCATGGAAAGGGCATGCATTCTTGAATCCTTGCTTCTGACGAGCTAAGGAGTTTGATTTCAAGTGTTAACCTATTTTGGTGAGGTGTGACTTGAACTTGGACATTGATCAGTCATGAATAGGCGAAGGGCGTTTTATCCTCAAGGGAACCTTGTGTTCATGATTCACGAAATGCCAAGTGTTTGATTGATTTGATTGTTGCTTGTTTACTGCCCCAAGCAGGAGCGTGATTGTCTTTGTCAATGATTCTTTGAATGCATGTCGTTTTCCTTAATTGGGTGTGTGATTGTTGATTGGTAACTAAGTGTGACTACCCCCTCAAGCGACGAATCGATGAGGGAATGACCTTTGTGAGCAAAGCGACGAGTCGCTTGACCCAAGATGACTTGTGTAAGGGTGCCTTTAGAGGGTTTACCATTAAGCATGTGCAATTTTTCCAACATTTGGACCTGTTTTGGGTGGGTGTTAACCCTTTTGGTGATGTCGTAATGAGGTGAAATCATCAAAAATCTAACTTCCCGTGGAGTGGTCCGGCTATTGTAGCCTTCTTGGGGAAGTAGGAGAGTGATAATTTGAACCCCGAAATCGATTTTCTTTGCCCAGAGGTTAAGTGCAAGAGCACTTGTGTCCGGCAATGTTTATTGCTGTCTATTTTTGTTGAATTTTGTACTGTTTTTGTTGTTTTTTGTGACACGTTTGGAGATGCAATTGTCGAAAATCCATGTTCCCGTGGAGTGGTCCGGCTATGGTAGCCTTCTTAGGGAGTATGATAGTGACAATTTGTGACTCCGATGTCTATTTTGTTTGCCCTGAGGTTAAGTGCAAGAGCACTCCTGTCGAGAAATTTTATTGTCTGTTTTTAGTGCATTTTTGGTGATTTTTTGATGTTTTTGAAGTGCTGGCCTGAATTCGCCCCTGTGTGGGACAAATTCAAGCTGGAGAATTCATCCCTGGGTGGGACGAGTGCTAACCAGAGCACTCATTCCAGTAAAGGATGAATTCTAGTGCAAAAGGCCTATTTAAGGGCCAAAACTTGATTTTGGGCTCATTTGTGTCATTTTTTTCTTGCGATTTTGGAGCTCTGGGAGGAGGAGGTAATTCTGCGAAGCGAAGCACTGTTGGAATTCTCTCTGTCATCATGAGTGCAAAAACTGGTTTGAGCGGCGGAGCTGAAGCAAAACCTGTAAGTGTCCCTAGAGTTTATTTTTTCTATTATTTTGTTGAATTGTTTTTGTGTTGATGCTTTTCAAAATTTTAAGATTTGAACTTTTAAACTTAGATTAGAACAACTGAGATTTAGTGTACACTAAACATAGTTCAAAATGTAAGTAAAAGATTTTTATTTGTTTAACTGAACCTTAGGATAAACTGAATGTAAACCCTAAGATTCCATGTTTTTTATTTTTTGAATTTTTGTGATGTTTTTGTTTAACAGTTAAGGTTAGAAACCCTAGATCTATAAATTTGATTTTTGATTTTTTTTTTTTTGTGTTTGTTTTGTTTTTTTATTGTTTTGCAGGTTGTTAGGAGCCAGTAACGTGTACCTGCTGCTTTTACTGAGGCACGGTTGGCATTGACCGATGATGACTGGGAATGGCTTGATGCCCTTGGGCTCAGGCAAGTGGCTCGACTGGAGCCTGTGGTCCCGGATCAGGCCTATCTGACGACCCTGATCAAGCTTTGGGATCCGTAGACCAATACTTTCCATATCCCAATAGGGGAGATGATTGTGACTCTTGAGGACATCTATCGGCTGCTTTGGATTCCGATAGATGGACTGCCTATTAGGACATCACCGTTTGATCAATGGACTGCTATGCTTACGAGATGCTTTGGTCATGTTTTGGGTGTAGCAAACCCAGTTGAGACAGTCGAGGTGGACTGCCAGGCTGGCAGGATTTTGGTTGGCTGGTGGCAGGAGAGGGGGGTGTTAGGAGTGAGGCACATATTCTTGATGGGCCTCATTTCTAACATGCTTCTACCTGATTCATCAGGCACAAGGTTCCCGTGGAACCTGCTCGATTTGGTATGGCAGTTGGCTGAGTGCCCGATAGAGGCACCGTTGATTTTGAGATGGGGACAGAATTTGTTGGCACAGATCTACGGGGAGCTGTATGGGGTCCGCTGTCGACAGCGAAAGGGTGTCAGTTGCAATTTTTTGTTGCAGTGCTGGGGTTGGCAGCACATAGCTGTTGAGAGGCCTACCGGGTTACCGTGGATGACTCGAGCGGTGATGGAGGATGAGGAGATTGGTTATGCAGTTTTGTGGTGGCGGTCTGCAGAGCAGGGGCAGAGTCGATGATGGGCAGGTGCCGTTGAGCACTACACTGAGGCCTTCTCTCGGCTCACTCCAGGGGATGTGTTTTGGCATCCCTATCGGGACTGTCCAGCCTGGCCGGAGGCTGGAGAGTGGCTCCGACGGGTACGCAGGGAGCGGTGGTTGACTGGGTGGCATGGGACAGAGCATGAGTTCTTTTCATACAGCCGGGTTACACGACAGTTCGGGGTTCGCCAAGGGTTGCCTAGTGAGCCCGTGGTCTATCGACGACGGGGAGATGAGAGGGGATTAGAGCCACCGGTCACTGCGCCATTGGGCGAGGAGTTCGATGCAGTGATTGACGTCCCGGACATGGATGACGTCGGGACTACCACTGAGTATGACTCGTGGTGGGTTTTGCGGCGATGGAGAGGAGATGGGCCACTGGGAGGCGCGGAGGCGGCAGTGGAGGATGCTGAGGCAGCAGGGGGTGATTGGGGGGCTCCATTGGATGATGCGGACATGGTTGATGTGGGTGATGAGGATGTAGACTTGGGCGTTTCGGGTCAGCCGGACATGCAGGACGTGGAGGAGCAGTGGGAGCCCGAGCAGGGTGCTGCTTCGGTGAGTCCTGTGCGTCCGATAGATACAGAGGAGGTGGAGTCTGAGATACGTGTTGAAAATGTGCGACTGACTGAGCTACTACTGATACGAGATTTGGAGTCGGGGGATGAACGATAGGAGCTGGGGGATGCGCTATGGGAGAGGGATCTCCTGCATGCTCAGCTAACAGAGCGGGATAGGGTTTTGGCACAACACGATGATGCGGTGTCTTACTATCATCGGTGAGAGGCAGAGTGGTGTCTGCATCGGATAGACTTGGAGAGGGAGGTCATCCGCCTTGGTGGGCGGCTACCTGAGCCCTCGGGCAGTGGATCTTTGCACCGGACGAGGGATAGTGTGACTGAGCAGTCAGCATCATCTCGTCGTAGGCGATTAGATGAGGGAGGCGGTAGTAGGCATGATGCGGGGGCTAGTAGTAGCCACCCTGCAGGGTCCCGTAGGACCCACACCACGAGGGGTAGTTCCCGTCGCACCGATCCTACGTGATCATGATGGTCAATGCCTTAGGTTGGGTTTTTGGATATTATTGCGGGGTCTACGAACCATTTTTGTAGCCTGCAGGCATATTTTTGGCGATATATATATATATATATATATACTGGTTTTGTACATGTGATGTTTGATTTTTGTTATGCGTGATGGCTAATGACTATGGATGTACGTATGTTTATCTATTTTGATGTATTCAGATGTTAGGATGAATGCAAGTGTTTTTGATTTTTTTTTTTTTATGTGATATGCAAAGTGAATGAATGGAATTTTGTGATGATTGGTTATGGCACCATAGGCTGTTTAAGATGCTCTTTATTGTTATGGTGTATGACTCTTGTATGGATATATGTGGTTTTCTATTTTTGTATTTTCTGATGGTATTATAAGGATGATAAGTAGCGCAGATGGTTTAGGAATGTATGTAAGGTTTTCTGAGATTCAAACAATTTTTACTCACTATCCATGACTGTACTTTATCTTACAAGACTTTTGGACAAGGTATGAATCGGACTTGTTTTTGACCAAGTTATTTGACATCCCTGTGTGTGCAATTGAGTTCATTTAGTGGTATTTGTTAGGATACCGCCAGTGCCAGATGGGCTTTCAACCGAACCTGTATTGAGGATCACCTAATTAGCTCCACGAATTCCTTTGTTGTATGTACTAAGATTAATCTGCGGTGTAATCCAGGATGCCATAAGCTAGCTCATCCACATGCAAACATTGATCTGTATGCAAGTTAATGTGATAGATATATCGTCATGCGGGAGGTTTACTTCTGTTATCGATAGGCTATCAACCAAATTGATACTGAGGCTTGCCTTATGACCTATGGAATGCTGAGAGTTCCACGGATTCAAGGTCAACTCCCTTCTTTTCTTCAATTTTATTGGGATACTTGCTCATTTGTAGTGATGAGATCACTGTTTATTTTGATTTGTTTTTCTTTCGAGCAAGGGATTGGGGATATGGAGTGATGAAAATCACTGTTGTTTGTGCCTTTTGATGTGTGCACTGTAGGTTGTCAAATTTTGGAGTTTTGACATTTTGCAAATTTTTGGTGTTTTGCAACTATTGAGAACTTTAGGGATTCTTAGGGAATTGGGTAGGGAGGATGCTTGTCCTTTTGCCAACTCTCAACATTCTAGGGGTCATTCGCACAGGGGGATGAGCAAGATAACCATTTCACTTGTGGTGACCTAGATTACTTTGCAGGTTTCGTCTTTCGTTCACACAACTTGGGAATTTTTAGTGTTTTAATTTGTGTTGGGATGTTACGTAACAAGGTGTATTTCAAGTATGACTCTACCTTCGTAAAATTTGTTCGATTTGATACATTACATGGCTAAAGAGGAAAATGATGACTGAATCACTGAAACTCTTGGTACATTTATAGACCTTTGACTGTAGTGTGGTAAAAGTTATGCATGGTGTTTTTGTTGTTTTTGTAAAATGGAACAATGCGAAACAAGATGGACTAGCAGAGCAATTGCAGCCTATGGTGCCTTTGACCTATACAACCACAAATATGCAATGTATGGATGCAATGTTTAATGCAGCTACATATTTTTGTATTTTTGATGGATTGATTTTGTGAATGTGAATGTGAGGTGCTAGAAGAACTCTCTATTGATGAATTTGACCAAGCGATTGCGATAATCGTTGGAGCTTTTTAGGTTTGACCAAGTGATTGCGATAATCCTTGGAGCTTTTTGGTGTGACCAAGTGATTGCGATAATCCTTGGAGCTTTTTGGTGTGACCAAGTGATTGCGATAATCCTTGGAGCTTTTTTGGGTTTTGACCAAGTGATTGCGATAATCCTTGGAGCTTTTTGGGTTTTGACCAAGTGATTGCGATAATCCTTGGAGCTTTTTGGGTGACCAAGTGATTGCAATAATCCTTGGAGATTTTTGGGTGACCAAGTGATTGCGATAATCCTTGGAGCTTTTTGTTTTGACCAAGTGATTGCGATAATCCTTGGAGCTTTTTGTGGTGACCAAGTGATTGCGATAATCCTTGGAGCTTTTTGTGTTTTGACCAAGTGATTGCGATAATCCTTGGAGCTTTTTGGGTGACCAAGTGATTGCGATAATCCTTGGAGCTTTTTGGGTGACCAAGTGATTGCGATAATCCTTGGAGCTTTTTGTTTTGACCAAGTGATTGCGATAATCCTTGGAGCTTTTTGTGGTGACCAAGTGATTATGATAATCCTTGGAGCTTTTTGTGTTTTGACCAAGTGATTGCGATAATCCTTGGAGCTTTTTGTTTTGACCAAGTGATTGCGATAATCCTTGGAGCTTTTTGTGGTGACCAAGTGATTGCGATAATCCTTGGAGCTTTTTGTGGTGACCAAGTGATTGCGATAATCCTTGGAGCTTTTGTGTTGACCAAGTGATTGCGATAATCCTTGGAGATTTTTGTGGTGACCAAGTGATTGCGATAATCCTTGGAGCTTTTTGAGGATATGGCTTTCTTAGATGTGGAATGGTCGCAAATGACTGATATTCAAGGGTTATGTTTCCTTGATACCATCAAGAGAAGCTAGCCGGTATGTCCCGGGTCCTATTATGCTATCAATGACATATGGACCTAACCAATTTGCCATGAATTTGTCCCTCATGTGGGACGGCAAATTAGAGTTTTGTTGGTTTTCCTTCAGAACCAAATCACCAACCCGAAAGTCTCTTAGGTGAACTTTCATGTTGTAAGCTTTCTTAAGCCGCTCTTGATAGATACGTAAGTGCTCGAGAGCATTAACGCGTCGTTCGTCAAGCAACGTAAGTTGGTCTAATCGGGCCTATCGCGCAGTGTCATCATCGATGAACTCCTGCATTGATATGCGAAGGGAAGGAATTTCCAACTCGAGAGGCATTACTACCTCTGAGCCATACACGAGTGAAAACGGAGTTGCCCTAGTTGGCGTCCGAATGCTAGTGCGATAAGCCCAAAGGGCAAGTGGGATTTGTATGTGCCAATCCTTATGACTGTCTGCGACCGTATTTTTGAGGATGGCGACTAGCATTTTGTTCGACGCCTCTACTTGCCCATTTTCTTGCGGATAATAGGGCGTTGAAAAGCTGTGCTGAATTTTGTACTTTGTGGTCAAAGCACGCACGTCTTTGTTCTTGAATGATGGCCCATTATCCAAGATTATTTTGGATGGAATACCAAAATGACATATAATGTTATGCAAGATGAACTCCACAATTCGGGGTCCTTTCGTTGAGGTTAACGAAATTGCTTCCACCCATTTGGTAAAGTATTCTAGTGGCCGTTATGATAAACATGTGACGGCCTAACGATGCAGGGGAGATCTTTCCGATTAGATCGAGGCCCCACTGCAAAAATGTCTAAGCAGACTAGACTGTCTGTAGGGCTTGGGAGGGTACGCACATCAAATTGGCATGATGTTGACACTTCATGCACTTCTTGACATATTCGCAACAATCTCGCTCTAAAGATGGCCAATAATAGCCCATGCAAAGAATGCGCTTTGCAATGGCCATACCACTGAAGTGGCCACCGCATGTACCGTCATGCGCTTGGGCGACTGCCCAAGTGGACTCTTGCTGGTCCAAACAACGAAGAAGAATCTTGTCATAGCTGTGACGATACAAAATGTCTCCTATCAAGACATAGTTAGCCGCTTTCTGCTTGAATGTTCATTTTGCGGCATGCATCAATCCAAAGGGAAGATTACCTAACTTGAGGTAGTCTCTTATGGGTAAATACCGATCTCGTTGATCGAAACCTCGATAGTATGAACCGCCAATCCCTTTTGAAGTTCTTCCCTAAAAAATGCTGAATGGGATAGAACTTGTAAGAATAGCGTTGTGTTGCTATTAATGGGAGTGGGGGAAAACAAGGACCCCCAGTTGGCATGTTTCAAATGATCTCAGATTCGAAAGAAATTATCCGAGGATGGTTCAATATGGATCATGTGAATTCCTGGCATCAAATCTAAGCTTGCACGCTCCATCGCAGATTGCGATAATGTTTTGACTTGAATGGTTGTCATATCACCGAAAAGGTCTTGTAGAATTAGTGACCCCAGGGAGGCCATTGTGTCCGCAAAATGATTCGATGATCGAGGGAGTGCCTCGATGTCATACCATTCAAGTTTTGCCAAGAATTTGTCCATGAGGGCTTTATAGGCCTTCAGAACTGGGCATTTGCATTGATATACCCCTTTGACTTGATTGATGATTAACAGCGAATCACCAAAGATGTTCAGTCTTTTGATGTTCATGGTGATTGTTGTCTGAAGACCTAGGAGCAAGGCTTCATATTCTACATTATTTTTGGTGCACTGGAAGTTTAATTTAAATGACAGGGGCATTGGGGCACCCTACGGTGTGAAGAATACAATTCCTGCGCCACCACCTTGCTCACACTTAGAACCATCGAAGAATAGGGTTATGTCGGCCTATGAATCCGGCTCATTAGAATCTGGCGATTCTGAGACATGGAAGACCCCATCATCGGGTAGTTCTATGACCAGAGGCTGATCGTCTTCAAGAGGAGCCTCTGCTAGTTGATCGGCTATGACTTGTCCTTTGATAGATTTTTGTCCGATGAACTCAATGTCAAATTCCGTCAACAACATGATCCATTTTGCCGTGCGACTACTATGATAAGTACGACTCATCATGTATCGCAATGGATTCTCCTTAGACACAACATACATAGTGTTGCTCAAGCATGTAGTGGCATAGCTTTTTGGTAGCAAACACCACTGCCAGCAGAGTTTCTCAACGTATGCATAGTTAAGTTCGTAACTGACCAGGGTGCGACTAAGATAGTAAGTAGCCTATTCTTTGTGAAGTTCATTCTTTTGGGCTAGCATGGCACCCAATGCCACCTCAGTATCTGAGATGTATAAGTAGAACGGCACTCCTGGTCTAGGTGGTGCCAATACTGGCGACAAAGCCAAGTATTGTTTGATTTCGTCAAAGGCTGACTGGCACTCGTCATCCCAATGAAATGTGACCCCCTTGTGCAATAATTTGTTCATGGGTCGGAATTTGTCAGATAATTGTGCTATGAAGCGTTTAATCGACGCGACCTTTCCTTGCAGACTTTTGAGCTACTTGATAGTGGTTGGGGGAGCCATTTCAAGGATTTCCTTGACTTTGTTTGGGTCCACTTCAATGCCTCGCTTTGAGACTATAAAACCCAAGAGTTTTCCAGATGTGACGCCGAATACGCACTTCTTGGGATTCAGTCTAACCTTATGCTCTATGAGGCGATCGAGAATCTTGCTTAAGTCATTGATGTGATTTGAACGCAAGAGAGACTTGGCTAACAAATCATCCATGTAATCTTCCAAAGTTTTGTGCATGTAATCATGGAAGATATACGTCATGGCACGTTGGTATGTAGCGCCAGCATTTTTAAGGCCAAAAGGCATGACCTTATAACAAAATGTCCCCCAAGGCATTGTGAACGCCGTTTTGAGTTGATCCTCAGGATTGATACGAATTTGATTGTATCTTGAGAAACCATCCATTAGGGAGAGCATTTCGTGACCTACTATAGCGTCTACCAACGCATCGATGCTCGGCAAGGGGAAATCATCCTTAGGACTCGCTTTGTTTAGATCTCAAAAATCGGTGCATATGCGAATCCTCCCGTCGGGCTTCTTGACGGGAACCATGTTGGACAGCCATGGAAGATAATCCATGCAGATGACAAATTGTGCATCCAACAGCTTTTGTAATTCATCTTTGACCATCAAGGCCACTGTTGGGTGCATCTTGCATAGTTTTTTCTTTACAGGCTTGATTTTCGGATCAAGCGTTAAATTATGCGTGACTAGCTGCGGGTCTAGTCCTGGCATATCCTTGTACGACCATGCAAAAAATTCCTTCTTCTCTTTGAGAAGGGTAATGTAATCGGCTTGCTCTTTAGGGGATAAGCTTATCCCCAGCTTGATAATCTATGGATTCTTTGTATCTGTGCCGATATCTACGTCAGTCGTCTCCTCGACTGACATGTGGGATCCGTCCTCTAACTGATGTGGAGTTGGGATCAAATGGATATCATTAGCTAAGTTTAGATCTGCGTTTGGAACCTCGGGTCCCTCTTTAGCTTGAAAAATATCCTGAGTTGTCCTTGGGGTAAAATGAAGTATTTCACCGAAAGGCCAGTACTCTGATGGTGATAATGGTGAATTGACGTGATCCCAGTCAATGGCATCTATGTCTAGATGCAATAACCGTGATGGATCGATCGGATTGCGGATGGGTGCAGTCAAATCAATGGAGATCATGTGGATGGAATGAATTTGGTCTCCAGAACCACGGGTGTGATTACTTGATTCTTCTAGATGCTCCCTATACTCTGGATCTGGCTCTACGAGAACGGGCATGAATGGATCTTCCCTAGGTGCGAATTTTGTGAAAAGGAGGGTGGGGTCTTCCCTCGGCACTACTGTCATGATGGGATCTCGAGGTGGACAATGCTCATCTTGAATTTGGAGCCATGGGTCTAACACTTGGTCCCACCTCGCTAGGTCTACTTGCCATTCATGCCCTAACAGTATGCCCATCTGTCCCATTAGATCTTCATGAGTTAAAGTGCGGTGATGTCTTCATGCATGTCTAAGATAGTCCATCTCAGTCTCATCTTCTGAATCACTTTCATAGATCCAAAATTGTTCATCCTCTTCAAAAACTATTGATTGCGACGTTGAGGACTCTCCTTGTTCCAGTAAGTTGATCTGGTCCCATTATTGTTGTTCCACTCTTGGTGGAGGGACTTGATTCTCTCGATGCTGTGTCGTTTCATCTGGAATCTCTAAGCAGGACAGCTTCAGTAAGATGTCCGACAGCCATTGGTTTTCTCTTTGAGGACCATTGTCTAAACTTTCACCTCTCTCAAGCAAAGGAGAGGGATTACTACTATTTCCAGGGGTGTTTTTTGACCATGGGAGGTAGTCTCCCAATGTGTATTCTGTATTTGGATTGGCATAAGGATCTAATGCCAATCCCCCCTTGTTGCCTATTTCTAGGCCTTGCATATTTTCAACCAAGATGTCTAATGGTAGGGGGTGGTTGAACCCTACCCCTGACTTGTCATATGGCATTTGATATCTTGGTTGGCAAAGGATCCGCATCCCTTGCTCATATCTTCCTAGCCCGTATCCATGCCAATTGCATTGGCCGAGATATTTTAGGGCAAAATCTAGGTTTGACAGATAGTTGATGTTTTCAACAAAAGGTTCTTCGTCTGCTTCCTTTTGCTGGCATGGTTCAAGACCATGATCAAGGCCCCCATATACGAAATTCTTCTGGTTTGGAGGGTAGCCTAGAGGAACAACTATCCCTATGGGAAGGCGAGGTCTTCCCATGTCTTGTACTGACTCCAATGCTGGCGTCGCCACAAAATTTTGTACCAAATATTCCCCCAAGCCCGTACTGGCCATTTCAACAGTGATTGTTGATGATTGGGTGGGAGGAAATGGTAGTCCTTCTTGACTCCATTCCATGTTTGGTGTTTTAGGAGTCTTAGTTTCTGTTGTGTTGGGTGTTTCCTCCGTTGATACCATTGAGATTGTGGGCAACCTTTCTTCCAAGGGTTTAACCTCTTCCATGATCTGTTTTCCCTTGTCCTTCTATTGGGCCATGATAGGTGGCGTTGATGATGAAGGAGCAGGTGATGAGGTCTCACCTGGCTAGGATTTTGCCTTGTTGGCCACTAGTGGTGCCTGCGGTATTGGACCCTGTTTAGATGGATTTAATTGGAAATCCAAATGCGTTGAAGGGAGGGTCGATTAAGGTATGAATTGTACCACATTGCAATACTTGAAGGGCTCTAAGTCCATTGGGACTACATGTATTTCTCCTTCATAAGCATACTTTAAGCATTGGTGGGCGATCGAAGGGACACACTTCATGTCCCTGATCCAAGGCCGCCCTAGCAGTATATTATAAGCCATTTCACCTTCCAACACATGGCACAGTGTAGGTATTGACTTTTGTCCTACCTGGATAGGCAGAACAACTATGCCGACTGTCGAGCATATTGCATCGTTAAAAGCTCGCAGTGTGTATGTGGAGGCTATGATGTGAGAGGCTGGCAGCTTCAAATGTTTTAAGGCTGCAGTGGTAATGATGTTACTAGACGAGCCAGTATCTATCAGCACTCTCTTGTACGGAATCCCGTTGACCCATGCGATAACATGCAGGGGTGGATCTGCCATGTCATTTGATATCGTTTTGACTTCCTCTTCTCTAAATGTGATGACCGGCTTCGTACATTGTTTCACATGTCCCACAAATTTGTTGAAAGAATTAGCTTCGTGAGGCTGTAATTCAATGGCTTTTAAAATGTCCATAAGAGCTTCTCTATGGGGTGCTGACTATTGAATAAGCTCGTAAATGGATAGCCTAGCCGATGTGGTCCGCAAACTCTACGTGAGTTTGGTCCGTATCGTGACCTCGGGTCTAGGTGGAGGCAACTGCATTGGGCGTTGTTGAGGCTACGATGTTGTCGAAACTTCCCTCGTAGCTACCTCGGGGGCAACTACTGGGTACCTTTTGTTCCTTGTTACTATGCTAATCATTCCCACAAATCCCTACGTGGGAAGATCCTGTCGCACCTCGTTAATCTGGAGTGGTTTTGTCTGTGCCTCGTGGGTAGGCAAGGGGTCCTTGAATACCCCCATTTGTTGGTTGTTTGGCACGATGGGGTTGTCCACGACCAATGTTCTGTTGTCGATCAAATCCTGGACTAGGTCTTTGAATTTCCAGCACCCATTCAAGTCATGCCCTCTGTGCCTATGGAATCTACAATACAATTCTTCTCTGTACCCCCTAGGCTTGGGAATGTTAGGGTCTATAGTTTTAATTTCTAGCAGAGTGACTAAATTTGCCGCTGACAAGCGATCAAATAAGGAATACCTAGACTCCGCATATGGGGTGAAATGTCGTCTAGGGCGATGTGAGTAATTTTTCTCCTGTCATCTATTATCTCTTTCATAAGCAGGAGGCACTGCCTGGTAATTAGCATTTTGGGGCTACGTTTCTTGCACAAGCGCAGGAACATTTATTGTAACTTGATTGACTGTCGTGTGTTGTGGTTGCGTTGTCCCGATTTTAGTGGTTTTATTCCACTCTTTCTTCTTAGGCTTGGCAATTGCGCCTTCACCTATCTTAATCTCTTCTATGACTCTGGCTTGCGCCAAATCTTCTTCTAAGCTATCGTAATGTCGTAGCAACAATAGACCAAAGATTGATTTTAAGCAACTTTTTGCGAACATCTACGTGAGATCAGACATAGGAGGACGGTAGGGTAACTTAGAAAGAAAAGCTCTCCATCGATTCCCATACGCTGCCATTATTTCCTCCTCAAATTGCTTGAGGCTCGCTAGATCACTCAATGATGCCTTCTTCCTTGTGTTGAAGGCAAAGCGTTCAAGAAACGCATCTACTAATTGATCTAAGTTGCTTATGTTGTGTTTGGGTAGTTGTGTGAACCAATCCGAGGCAAGGCCTACGAATGTGGTTATGAATGTTCTAAGCAACAATGCGTCATTATCTTGGATGCCGAAGCATTGGCTTAAAAATCTTGTAACGTGTTCTTGTGCATCCTCTTCACCTTTAAAAACTACCAATTGAGGCAACTTGAAGTGCTTGGGGTAAAGAGGTGTAGGCACTGAGGGATGCACCATATTACTGCGGAGTTGACGTAATGTGGGTTTTTGATGCCCAGCAGCTTTTGTTTCCATAGATTCTAAATGCTCTAATAGCGCTTGGTATGCGTCGAAAGATTTTATTTCTTCCTCTCTTGTTCGCTCTCGTTGTAAGTTATGATAAACAGGAGGCCTATGGAGGGGTGGCCGAATGGCATCCCTCCTGCCTTGATGGGGAGTTTCAACATATTCTACTTCTGGTTCATACTCCTCATAAAATTCTTGAGGAGTCTCTGGGTGAAACCTATGACCCTGATCAAGCCCTCGCTGAAGGTATCCATCATTGTTTCGGGGAGTTGCCTCCCTCTCGAATCTATGAGGTCTTGGAGGCAAAGCTTGACGAGGTCGTGGAGACCTATCCTACACCAACGGATTATGTCTCACATATTTTTCAGCTCCTTGAATGCGAGGGGTTGGCTCCCTCTCAGGTAATTTATAGCGTAGCTCATCCGCTTCGCGTTGCATGCGCTCTCTATCCAAGCGGTGTTGATACTCTATCTCCTGATGACTTTGTTTAAGCCGCATGATTTGGGCTTGACGGGTGGCATGTTGGGCAACTATCGGGTCAATTTGGTCTACCCTATTTTGCTCAGGAGGTTCGAATGTTCCTCCTATGTGTTTGCCTAGATTTTGATGATCTACAACTTCAAGGGGTCGCTCCCCTCTATCGAGGTAGGCGGCCTGTACTCGAGGTTTTGGCCTTAAGGGGTGATCATGATGTCCAGCTGGTGCGAAAGCACAAGGTTCCCATGTTGTACGTTGTTGTATTTGAGGAATGCGATGATCTTCCTCGTGCTCCCTCTCATAGGTGTAAAGGGGGCAGGTAGAGTCAGGTCGCCTTGTGTAAAGAGCCCTACGCTCTAGATTTTGTCTCTCTGTTCTAATGGGAGGTAAGGAGGGGATACCATATCCACGTTGTCCTTCCAAATGGATGGTGTGCCCGTCTAGCGCTTCATCGCACCATGGCCACTCATGTCTAACCTTAGAAGGTGATTCTCTATTTATATCAAGGTCTACATGTAATGCGCCTTCTCGAAAGGGGCTGCTTTGAATGGGCATACCCCACCAAGGATTCTGAATTGGATTCTTTTGAAGGTTAGACCGATAAGGTGGTATGACCAAATCCTCAAGACTAAAGCGAAGGCGACTCGTGCCTGCTTCTTGTGTACCTTCCGGAGCTTCTACCCTTGATTGGGCTTGGCTAAGGGTGTACACCATTGCGGTGCTTCTCTACTATCTAAACAAATTTTTATCTCTTTTATGATGATTTTTTTTTTTTTTGTCTACACTAAACAGAAATGAACACACGCATATGCAAATCGTGATTATCTCTTTTAAGGATTAAATGGTGTGTCCTAAACTGGTTTAGTGCATTTTGATGTTTTTTTTTGTTTTTGTAGGTTTTGAAGATCGTTTAAATGCATTATGATGGCTCATATAACTCCCAAAATGGTCGCCCCTTCAATATACCAACCAGGTCGATATACCAACCTCTCTATATACCCGCCCTTACGAGAGGGAGACTATAGGTACGTGAGAGCAGAAGGTACGTGGTACGTAGGTGGTACGGAAGGGGGATTGTCCTGTTAATGGCACCTACCATAGAAAACTTATCCTCGTGCGCATGGGAATCACCCCAGTGAAACTCGGTCGACTTTCGTCAGGATTTACGCCTAAAAATAGTTGACAATCGGAAAATGGATGCAAAGCTAAGCCAAGGTGGTGATGAACCCACCGTTGGTCTTGCTCAAGGGCTGGGGTCTTACGACCAGCTCCTTGGTTTAAAATTATTGCGTGATGTGTGTGGGATTCATTTTATTTAACAAAAATGAAACAAGCATAAATGACTTTCCCTAAGCAATGCAAGATAAAATGAAAACAATTAAAGAAACAGAAATAGAAACAAAAAATTTTAACAAAGATTATAAAAATCCCTACCTCTTCTCTACCTGCTCTGATTGCTTCTGAATTTCTGCTCTGAAAATCTATAGGCAGGAATTCGTCCCTACTGGAGATGAATTGTAGAACAAAATTCGTCCCTGCCAGAGATGAATTTGAATTTGTCTCAGGGTCAGACGAATTCCAGTAAAGAATTCGTAACAGTTAGAGATGAATCATAGTCTGCAGCAAAAAATGTACTTATCAAGCACAAAACACAAAACTTTAATCAATTTTCTGTGATTTCAAAAAACCAGGGAACAGGGTCCCACTATGATCGCCACTTAAAGCACGAGATTTCGGGTGAAGGAAACACTAATTGCGATGCATCCAAGATCAAATACGCTTAAGTCCTAGAAATGTAAAATGCATGAAACAAAAGAGACACATGTAAATGAGATATAAGTAAATGGAGAAAACATAGCCCTTTCATTAAAATATCTTGATCTCTGTTACAATGACGCCTCCTCCCTTTTTAGGGGCTAGGAGCGTTAAAAGAATTTGATTACAATCACTTAATGTTCCTCTTTCTACGTGCCCATGATTGAAATGGGCGGGCCAAAATGCTGCCGTCGCTGATGTTGATGAGTCTTTGACCTCTGCTGCTCTTCCTGTGAACAAAGAAACAACGAATATGTCAGTAGCATCTACTAAAAATAAAATGTGTTTTTTCTCTAAAATCATCAAAGATGCATGTAAACATTTGCCTGAAATAGTAAGTACAGTGAGTCCAAATGGCCTGAAAAACTGATAAAAAATAGAAGATATTACCAGAAAGCCATTACCACTGAAACAATCGGCTAATCTGCCTTCACCTAGAATTCGTCCCTAGGCAGGATGAATTCTGACTGCAATTCGTCCCTGGGTGGGACGAATTCTTCTGTGTTGGAAAATCCGAAGTGATCTGCTCCAATGTCGGCTCTGAAGACCTCCAAAACACCTGTAGATAGAGGGGTTATATAATTGGGGCCATTTTGGGACGACCCAAATGGTCGGATTCTCCCAATTTGGCCTCTATCCTTAGGAATTTGATATCGCCACCTGCAAGTTAGTGAAACAACAAAGCGACACAAAACATACTAGAATCTGATCAAAAGTTATGAAATTGTAGCTATGAGTTCACCAAACAAAATGACACAATATGCAATGTGAACAAATAATCTAGAATGCTAAAAAGAATGGAACTTGGGAAGTGCGGGGGTGCCCAAGTGGGCCTCCCACCGTTGGCACTTGACTTCGGTGCCAATCCACTAGGGATGGGCCCAAAACCTCTTAGGATTGGGGGGTCGGCGAATTGGTTGGTTCAAGTGTCCATGTGTTGGATTTGGGTCAGGTTCAAGCTTCCAAAAGCCACCCAACAACCTCCCTTGCAAAAGAGATTGGTGGATGCGAGAAGGTGAACCAAAAGGGATGCAAGTGGGTCTTCAACTCGGCAGCACTTCGTTGCTTGAAATCTCCTTCAACCTGCTTGTTTTGGGTGAGAAAAGTCCCACCTTTTATAGACCCATGGGGTCTCTTTTGAGAGGGAAGCATAAGCACCATGTGTTGGTCATAGGTTCCATGTGGCAGTTTTGTCTTCCCATGAGGGAGGGGGAGTCCTCCATGACTTGGGCTTTCATAATTGCCCCTTGTGACAGTCTCCTAACGGCCCCTCTGTCCACCTACACACGCGTGCGAGGCAGGAGTCATCAACTGACTATTATGGGCTGCCACTTGGCACCATTCTTCTATTTGTTCGTTAAACTCAGAATTCATCCCTACCAGTTACGAATTCAAAATCCGTCTCTGGGTGAGATAGATTCTATTTTTGAATTCGTCTCTGGGTGAGACAGATTTGAATCCGTCTCTGGGTGAGACAAATTCTGAGTAAAGTGCCTAAATGTGCCAAATTGCCCTTTTGACCTTACAAAATTGCTATGAAAGTGGTTAGGACCACTTTTTAACCTCTGAGGGCTACCTTGAGGGCTATGTTTGTCAAAGTGATCAGTGTTTGCAGTCACATAATCGGATTGGTGCTGTTTTGGTGTCTACAATATGGTCGGCTTAAAATAATTAAAAAAAAAAATTTAGTCCCACATTTAGTGGGCAAAGAGTGTGACCAGGATTTATCTAAGCCTACGAACACTCTTTAGGTTGATTGCCTTTGGGAAATCGATCTCATAAACCTTTTGCCTGTTCATTGACTAGACAAACTCTACCACATGGCAAACACCCGAAGCATCCATGTTGTCCATGTTAGCACTTGTCCATGTCTACTTGCACTCTGCCATGTCAACTCCTCTCTACCATGTCAGCTCATGCTCTACCATGTTAGCTCTTGTCTTCCATGTCATCCACATCAGCTCTTGGTAAGCCTCGATCCATGTGTTGCCATCTTTGTTCCATGTTTGCAGCTATCGCCTAGCTCTACCGCCATGTCAGCCTACTATCAGCATCCAATAAGATCCTTAGGATCTGTGCTTTCCTCAGGATTTGTGTGACAACCTCTCCACCACTCCTCAGGATCTATACACTCCTCAAGATCCATGTGATAGCCATTCCTAGAGATCCATGCACCAGTCTCTTGCCAGTCGCACCTCAAGATCCATTGTGCTTCAAATTTCATGCCTTACCTCAGCCCTCGGGATTCGTGCCCCCTCAGCTCTGATACCAGTGTGAATCTAAGGTTAAGGTAAGCTTAGATTAACATTAGCCAAGGTAAAAATTGACACGAATAACAATAAAGCCAAAATTATTCATTAAACTAACTTCAATATTAAAATAAAACAAACCTTATATAGGCTTAGAACGTGTGCAATAGTAGGGAAGGGAAAGTCGAGGAAGATCAAGGAGATTAGAGAGAACGGAGTAGGAAGTGGAGTGGGAGGTGGTAGCGAGCGTGGGGAGAGGAAGGGAGTGGAGTGATAAGGGAAAATGGATGGCAGGAAAGGAGGAAGGACAATGGAGGGATAAGGAGAAAATAAATGTAAGGGAGAAAGAATATCATGCGGGCCATCCAACAAGATTAGCCAACAAAAGGTAAGTGTGTTCACACTGGGCTTAGAAAAACTAGATTTTTTTATGCTGTTTCAATCTAAGTCCTATTCACACTTGCTACAATCCAACCATTCTTTATTTTTTCCTTGGTGGAGAAGAAGACCTTGCATGTCAATGATCCTAAGCCTTCAATATTCCTAGTTCACAAGTAAGAATTTCATTCTCTAGGTCATTAGAATATATTACATTATTTGATACATAAGAAGGTCAAGTGTTTCTTAGCTAGATGTCATAACAAGAATATCAAAGGTCTATCATGAAAGCTATATTATGGACACCAAGTTCCATAACTAGATTGTACAAGTTTCTTCCATAATGAAAGCTCTATATATTATTTCTAGAGTATTAAATTTCGAAGTTTATTTATTATTCTATATTATTATTTTACTTCATTAGCTTGTATTATCTTTTTGATGTGAGTTTTACATTAATCATTAGGCTTCAATAGCTATCAATGGTATCATAACAACATCAAGTTTACTAGCATAAGGTCTTGGTACAATCATCACAATCCTATGATAGGTCTATAAAGTTTTAGACATATTGAGTTTACCTATTCCAAAAGTATATTTACAATAGAAGACGATCTACAATATAGTTTCAGATGTTCAAGATAAACCTTGAGATTGATAAGAATTTGGAGACTCCAAAAGAGAAGTACCATAGAAGGAAGATTAAAGAGAGTTATAAAAGTACTAGTAAAAATTAAAATGGAGATGAAAACCTATTGGAAAGGTCCTTGATAAAGTTTTATTGATTCTTAGTAAGAAAAGAGACCTTTGAGAAAAAATTGAAAGTAGTAAGAAGACATCAAGAAGAATTCAATACAATAGAGAGTCTTGAGGACAATCCTAGGTAAAGGATATCACATAACACATAAATAAAATAACTTAGAACAAAAAAGATAAACAATAAAGGTGATTAAACTATTTTATTAACAGAGTTAGAAAATAGTCATTCAAAGGAGACATCGTAGGAGTTTGGAGTGCAAATTTGTAAGAATCTTGAACCAGAGAATAGAATCACCACTTTTACCTACACTTACATCAAGGATAAAAATAATATTAGAATTTCAAGATTTAAAGTATAATGCATGAAGTAATTTTTTACATAGAAGCATAGGTTATATAATATGAGAATGAATATCTAAGATCATAGTTAATAGATGCTTATGCATTGTAGATATGTTGGAGAATTCAAAGGTTACACTCAAGGAGATGTAAATATAGGTTAAATATCTTGCTTAAGAAGATGTAGTAAATGAAAGCAAGAACAATGATATTAACAAGAAGGAAACCATTAGCAAGGATACTACTATTAGAAAGGATGTATCCAAGTTGAGCTAGTAGTAAAGTGTAAATAAAGAATAAATACAACCATGATAGTGCAAGATAGGATAGGTTAAGGGTGCTTATTTTGCATCTCCAATGTCACCTTAACCTACAACAAAATATATAGCAATTTAGAAGGTAGAAATCTATGCAAAAAATAAAAAGCTCATATAAAGAAGTAAACAATTTAAATGAAGTACCATAGCACAGTATTCAGAATATGAGATAAGATTTGTCAAAGTATTAAGTTTCATTTAGGAAACCAGTGCATAATAGATGACCAAAATCATAGCCAAATATAATACCAACTACAATGCACACTAGATGACTAGCGTCATATCCAAACATAGTAAAAACTAAAAGCATTTCATA
Source organism: Wollemia nobilis (assembly GCA_028583015.1). Classification (NCBI taxonomy): domain Eukaryota; kingdom Viridiplantae; phylum Streptophyta; class Pinopsida; order Araucariales; family Araucariaceae; genus Wollemia; species Wollemia nobilis. The sequence continues at coordinate 1,604,260 of JAQPPZ010017229.1, read as the reverse complement.
GGGTATAATGCCATCTAGGCAACCAACATAGGAACATATGAACAATAGCACAATGTTGTTAGGAACAACATGAAATTAAAGATTATAAAGCAACAAAATTGTAGAGCAACACAAATACCACAAGGAAATCAATAGCCAAACTAAGATAAAGTGAAAATTTTGCATCATACACAACAAAGGATAAGAGTCATGCAAGTCTAACATCAAGCACCAAAGGAAAAATAGTGCAAGAGTTTTTTGAGTATGTTTCAAGTAGTGGAAGGGCAGTTGAGTGTTTCTTGTATCCAAGCTTTAGAGAATTAGTAGTTAACTCATGTACCAACTCACTTTACATGTGTTCTGCCATGTAACATGAAGGAAGTGAACATGTAAAATTTGAGATATTTTGAAGAAATTTTGAAATAATAATTCATGTAAGGAATCCTAACACAAAATATTGCATGGTTGTATCCAAGTTATTACCCTCTCTTCACACACTTGAATACAAGGGAAGAATAGTGTAGCATAGCACCAGAGATCATTTGTCAAGCTACACACCATTAAGGAGGTAAATTAGGGTTTCTAAGAGTTTAGTTAATCTTTGTTAAGGTTAAAAGGAGAAATAAAGAGTATATATATTTAATTAAGTTTTACTAAGATGTTTCAAGTATAATTTAGTACATTTAATGGTTATTTGATTAGTTTAATAAGGTATAATTAAATGTTTGATTAATTATAGAGAAAAATAGCTATTAATGTGTTATTAGAGCATATTTTTTAAGTTAAAAAAAAAGAAAATTTTGGAGAAATAAAGTTTCCTACATCAATTGTATAAACCTCAAACTTTATGTAGGGAGACATAAGAAAGTCTATTCATAGAAATCTCATTAAAATCATGGAATATTGATACATAGACTCTGGAGCTAGTAGACACATGAATGGGAATAAACATTGGTTTAATATACTTCAAGAAAAATATGAGAAACTTGTTATAGTAGATAGTAAAACCTATGAAATAAAAGGAGTGGGAGATATCCTAATCAATCTAATACATGTAAAAAGATTAATTAGCAATATTTTATATGTTACCATTTTCATGACTAATCTTCTTTTTTTCTCTCATCTCATGGATAAAATTATGATAGTTCAAATTAAAGTTATCAATGGAAGGAAACAATATCATATTACAAAATAGGGAACATTGATAGCTTCAGGATCCTATAAAAATAATTTATTTGCGCTAAATACAACTACAAATTTGGCCCTCTTAGTAAAAATACATAAAATTAGAAAAATTTGGCATAAACTATTGGGACATACCAACGCATCATCCTTAAATGAGATGGATAAATATCAAATGATAGAAGGTTTACCAAATATTTTTTAGGAATTTATTATATGTCTAGAATATTTAGAAAGAAAATAACATAGAATCCCTTTCGAACTTTGATAGTATAGATCTAAACAACATTTGGAATTGATATATACAGACTTATGTGGTCTAATAAATACCACTAACATTGAAGGACATAAATATTTTTAGTTCTTTTTTTATGACTACACTAGAAAATGTAGGTACACTTTATGCAATATAAGTCTAAAACTCTTAGTTGTTTCAAATAGTTCAAAATTCAAGTAGAAAAAGAATTAGGGAGAAACATCAAAAATCTTTGTTTAGATAGAGGAAGAGATTTTTTTCAAAAGAGTTTAATGTATTTTTAGAACATAATGGAATAAGAAGACAACTTACTACAACATATTCACCACAAAAAAATGGAATTGCAAAAAGAAGAAACATATCTATAATGTAAATGGTAAGATGTATGTTAACATAAACTCATCTTAATAATAAATATTGGGTGAAAGCAGTCAATACACTTGTATACTTATAAAGTAGACTACCTACAAGGATACTAAAAAAATGCTACTCCAAAAGAAGTATGGTAAAAAAAATATATTGAAATATTTTTTTTTTTTGGATTTAAATCTTATATGGACATTCCAAAACTAAAAAGGACAAAATTAGATGAAAATACTATGTCAAGTATATTTCTTGGTAATGATGATGAATCTACATGATATAGAATCATTGATCCACACAAAATTGAGGAAACAAAATAAAAATCTCAAGAAGAATAGAGTGAAAATATAGAAATTCCAGTCAGCAAGGGTTAGAGGGATTGGTAAGAAATTGGGCACTTACTAGGAGGAGACCTAGGTTCAAACCTCGTAGGCATGCCCACTTTAGCCAAAGGTAGTAGTCTGACTAGAATCCGTTGAGTGTATGCCATCTTTATGACGGTGGTACCAACCTCGAGCCACCGGGGTTCTCTCACTCCGAGCCATGATTACTGAGGTGAGCTAGGGGTTATAGTGGTAGCTCCATGATTTGACACTATGACTAGAGGCAATGTGATTTGACGCTATGACCAGTTGTTCAAAAAGGAAAGGCAATTGCCAATTCCCCTATGTATCAAAAATATATATATACAAAAATTTCTATGATTCGATAAAGAGAGGAACATATTTGGATAAGAAAAATAAAGATTCACTTATAATTAAATAAATATATTAAATAATTATTAAAATAGTAAAAAAGTAAAATTACTAATATTTTTGTCCCTTAAGAGCTAGGTGGATTGGTAATTGTGTGAGGTCACGCACTTACTAAGAAGAGACCTAGGCTTAAACCTTAAAGACCTGAATGTTGCAAAGGTAATATGGCCTACGATTAAAAATTACTAAAAATAATATAAATGCAACCAAATCTCCTATTTATAAAACAGATATAAATAAAACTATTAAATTAAATATTTATAAAATTTTATTAAAACCTCCTATTATTATTATTTTTTATAATATTCTTGTACACATCCATCATAAAGATTGAACCCAAATCACATGACAAATAATGCAAATGACATCCTCATTAGTAAACCACACTCAAGAAGATCTCCTAAGGATTACTTACCCAAAGTACTATACCATTTGCTACTTGCTACAATACTCCTATTTCACCCCAGCTTAGCTTTCCCCTGAAACCTCGATCTTCCCCGATCCATTCTCCGGCGTCCGATACGCACTGCAACTTACCAATTGGCCTTGCTAATCTCCCAGATCTTGGGACCAAAAAAATCTCTTCTGCGATTAGGAGCCGGAAGAGGAGAGGCGACCCCATAGGTAGGTAGTCTGATCTGCTACTTTCAAAATCTCCAGGTCAATTGATTTCAGCTAAAATCATGGTTTAGTCTTTCTCGGTCCCTGCAAATTCTCGGCAGCACAGAAGGAAAGATCTCGCTCAAATCGAAAGTAAGGGAATAGAAGAGCATGGATCAGCTGAGGGGGGAGCCCCGTGTATCGTCGAAAGAGGAACGTCGCGACCAAAAAGAGCGGCAACGCCTCCGCCTTCCCAGCAATGTGGTCCGCTCATCCCACCGCCGAGACTATCGGTGCCCACCATATTCCCACAGGATCGGCCACGGACTTATCCAACATCTGCCAAGGCCTCATGGCGTCTTCCCTAACGACGACGTTGAGGATGATTTCCCGTTTTGTTACAGTTCAACTTACGAGGGGAAAGACCAACGACCTCTTACCCTACCGTAAAATATTTAATGAAAATTTTTAGCGTGCGTTTTCCATGCCTTTTTCCCGTCTAATATTTTTCTTCCGAATTTAGGGTTTCTTCCTCGAATGTATGCGACTTTTGATAGTTGTCACTCTTAGAAATTTTTAACGCAGACTATAACCATTGATTGCTTAATCATTAGTAACATCTAAAATAAATTTATTTATATTAAAGTAATTGCTATTAACATTAGTTTTAATATAATATTTTATTATTAATACTTTAAAATAATTTAATTGTTTTTAATAGCATTTGATAATATTTATTATATTTTATTTTATTATACTTACCTAAAATCTAAAATTATTAAATTATAAAATTTTATTGTTCAAAATATTAATAACTTTAAAAATATCAATTTTTAAATATTATTATAATTAATTGAAACAAGTATGGATGAAAAAACAATCATATGAAAATTAATTACTTTTTATTAAAAAATATTTGGCACTCCCATTGTTTTGTCTTACTTTACAGTCCTATTGACCTCTTCTAGTCACTGATGAACATTAATACAAATTCAAATTCAAATTCAATTTTTACTGATCTTTAATTATCAAGTTTAAGTTTTTTTAAAATTTAACACTCTAAAATTTGAAAAAAAATTCCATTTAATTAACACCTCTCACCATTTAAAAAAAAATTACTCCTTCCAAAAAAAATAGTAAGATGGCAATCATATTATCTTATAGTACTATTTTAAAATTAATTACACATATCATAAATTATAAATGAGTCTATTAAACAATTATTGAAATAATAAAAATATAAATATATTAATTATAACAATTTATACATTTAACTCACCTTAATAAAAATATAAAATTATTAATTTTTAATTTTAATAATATAAATATTTAACTCAGTTGTTGTAGGTGAGTTGAAAAGGGTAGAGCAATCTAAGTTGGAGAGGGTAGGGGTAGGGCAATGGAATCTTAACCTACTAAACACACATGGGTACCCAAAATCTAGTTGATAATGCTAGTGCCCAAAATCTAGTTGATAATACTAGTATGGTCATGATGACCAGAGACTCCCAAATAATTTGACGAAATAAAACCCTTATCATGTACCACAATTTTTTTCCTAATTAAAAAGAACAATTTAAACATTTATAATTATATATTTCAAAAATTTAAACATTTATAATTATATATTTTTAAAATTTTATTAAAAACATCTACCCATAACGTATCCAAAGTAGCATTTGCTACTTGCTACAACTGCTCCTATTTCACCCCCATTTCACCCCTGCTTTACCCAAAAACTTCCATCTTCACCGGCCCATTCTCCGGCATCCGATAAGCACTGCTAATCCCTCAAAAGTTGGGACCCGAATGAAAGTCTCTTCTGCGTTTAGGAGCCGTAAGAAGAGCGGCGACCCCATTGGTAGGTAGTCTGATCTGCTACTTCCAAAATCTCCAGGTCAATTGATTTCAGCTAAAATCATGGTATAGTCTTTTTTTCGGGCCCGGCAAATTCTCGGCAGCATAGCGGTAAAGATGTCGCTCAAATCATCGCCGGTGGCTAAGAAAAAGGATAAGAAGATATGGGAATAGGAGAACACAGATAATAACAATTTTACATACTAATATAATTAATTGAAATAACTATCCATAAAAATAAAAAAAACAATCATATCAGAATGATTAATTACTTAGCCATTCATAATTGCAGATTCCCTTACCTATACTAATGTTAAACTTTATTTGATTATCGTGAGAACTAATATCAAACTTAAAAACAAAATAATAATTATTTTAAATTATAAAAATTTATTATTAAATTTATTAATCAAAAATAACATTAAAAATAATAAATTTTACATCAATATAACTAGTTAAAATCAGGAGACATATCAAAACCGCCATAGGACTATAACCATTGATTAATTACTTAAGCCATTAGTAACATCTAAACGAAGTATAAACGAAATATATTTATATTAGAGAAATTATCATTTTAATATAATATTTTATAATATTTAAAAAGAACATAATAATTAATTAATTATTTATTAATAACATTCAATAATATTGATTATATTTTATTTAATTATAAAATTTTATTTTACTATTACTAAATTTATGATGTCCATATTTTATATGATAGTTAACATATGTATCTAAAAATATTAATTTAAATGGTTGGGAGACTAAGGTTAGAATATTGTTAAAGGATGCATAATTAAATTGATAACTTGTTAGTATTAATACTCTTAAGTGGGGATGATGTAACAAAGTAAGGTCCATTTCAATTTATTTAGTTCAATTGATTAGATTTCTAAATTTTGATGAAAAAAAAGTCGAGTTCCAACATTCCAATCTTACTAAACATACACTTATATAACAAACTTGTATCATTATGTAACTATCATATACCACAAAATAAACCCAAAATAATATTTTCAAATAATATAAAAATAATAATAATAATTTAAATATTTAATAATTAATATTTGTACATCTTGTACATTTAATCATGTCATAATATATAATTATGGTTATAAATTAAATGATTTTTATCTATCTATTCTATATTTTAAAAAAGTTATAAACATTAACATTAAATAATTTAATATATCAAAATTTATTATATAATTTTTTTTTTGTTTATAATTATAATTTTTTTAGATGAAAAAGTCATTATATTAATAAAATAATGTTTAATCATACAAAAAATGGTGGGTAGGATTAGCACACCCCTTAAAGCAATACATTAACCATTGTGGTTAAGAGTATACAAAAATGTCAGAAACAGCCCATAAACTGCTAATAACAATTGCCAAAACCGTATTAAATATGCATTTGGAAAGAAAGAAGTCCAGAAATTACTGCCACGTGGAAGGGGAAGGAAGATGCACATGACTCATAATGCAGGGTGCATTCCCCAATGATCCATGAGGGTACACAAATACTTTAGCTCCATGTACTTGAATCTGTAATCAGCAAGCAATCAAAGAATATATCATATTTATCAGCAACAGAGAAGACATTCTGTTGACATGTCCGACATCTTGCTAAGAAAAACAGCTCTATTCCGAGACTTAGAGTGATTTTTTTAATAATATATACTCATAATTTAAAAAAAAAATTCTTTCTAAGGTTTAAAGTTCAAATCTTGGCTTGGTTAGCCTGTGAGGGGTGGATGTATGGTGCTTTGTGTTAAATTTTTTATTGATAAGTATAGCTTTTGATTTTACGATACTTTTGAATTTACGAGAGATTATAGTTAAGAGGAGACTGTTAGATCATAAAAAAATTCTTACACTAACCAAATAAAAAATAAGCTTCCGCCTCAAAATATCAATTGCTTCTTTATTGTAGAAGATACCAGTTTATTTATACTGAGTGATGCATGTCGATCTTGTAACTGTCCTCAGTTTATGCCGGTTGTAAGCCATGGCCAAAAACCTCTTAAATCCTTTATTTTACTTCTCCTTTATCATGCTTATATTTCATGTCTACCAGGCTTTAACACAGGGAGGTAAGAAATATTTTTAGTTACTATTGCTATTCTGAATTCTGGAACCAACTCAAAACAAGTTTTTAAAATTTGCCATCTGTTTGGTTCTTTGATGCTGTATCTATGAGAAACTTATTGAATCATTCATGCAGGATGCAATTACAAAACCGACATTAAGGTAGACTACGTACAGAGTCGAACAGAGCCCAAAGAGAAACTTGTCGGGATGAGAAATAATTGTAAGTCTTGGGATACCAGTGTCGTTTAGGTAGTGCTTCACCCATCGCGCAAGGGAGAAAAGGAACCTATAGTTGAGATGAATGGTGTCCTTCCTAAAGGAGGTCGAAGAAAGGAATTTAGCATTACTTTGAGTGAAGGATTCGACTCAGATGGAACTGGTGAACCTTTTACTGCACAATTTATCAACTGTAGCACTTAAGGAATCCTTACATTCATGTACTCTTTACATATTATCATCAATAATAGCTTTCCAGATGTCACTGCAAAGCATCTTCTTATTGTTGTAACTTGTAGCTTATTGTTGTGTAGTCGCTGCAAGATACTGTTTGTCATTTATAGCAGTCACCAGTTAGGGATTGCATATCATATAATAATAAGCAAATTGAACTGTGGTTTTTAATATGTAGTGTTGTTGATATGACCGACTTCATTCAAATTCAGATAGTAGTAATTTGCTTTCGTAGTTATAACATTTCAATGGATGTTTTTGAGATCGTGAAGATATATTTTTATTTCTTTCAGTTATAGGGTTTAATACCCTTACCAAAAGGTTACAAACAACATGGATCTATGTGGACATTTAGAAAAGTAAACGTAAATTTAATTATCAAGTGAAAAACATAAATACATTTTCATTAAAAAAATAGTTTAAGGATTTAAAACTTGAAAGTATAGTTTATTTTTCTATTCGCATACATCATTTAAGGAAGTGAGTTTAAATCATTTAAGGTTATTGAGTTTGTGAAGATATATATTTATTTATTTCAGTTATAGGGTTTAATATCCTTACCAAAAGTTACAAACAAAATGGATTTCTGTGATGTAAATTCTTTGAGAAAAAAAATAATAACATTTTTATTAAAAAATAAAATAAAGAATAAAATATTATATTATATTGTAAAGTATTATTTTAAAGATTTAGATTTTTTTTTTTAAACATGGTGGAATCGATAGCTGTCACGAATTCGGGCAGGTTGTTCAACTTTTATGGCCACCACAATATTCTGTGTTATCCGCTTCGAAAGTCATCACACAGATCTTGGTACAATCCACCCTTATGACCGCCATGCCACAATAATTTTAAACCTTTTACACTGCTGAAAAAAAGGAAGAAGCGTTTAGTTCGATGAGACCCGATATTTGAACCTTAGACTTCTACCCTTTATGAGGTTTGGATGAACCAACATATATAATTTTTTAGATGACACGTACATCATTTAAGGAAGTGAGTTTAAATTAAAAATAATTCATAATATCTCATCAATCACCACAAAAATAATAATACATAAGCAATCGCCAACTCATTATGCCATCATTCCATATACACCTCATCAATTACCACCAAAGCATTAGGATATATAAGCAATTATGAACTTCCTATAACATCAACTCAATGCAACACCTAAAAAAGTCACACCTAACATTACACCTATCAACAATGCGTACCTTTTTATTGTTGTATCTTATCTATTATTGTTGTGTAGTTAGTGTAAACTACTCATTGCCGTACAAAATAATTGAACAAATTTAAAAGACCATGTTATTTTGAGAACTTTATCAAATAAATTTTTGTAATATGAAAATTAAAATTTATATGTGGGAAAATAATTCAGATCTAAATAAATTCAAAAGTGCATGTCATTTTAATAATTTTAACAAATAAATTATTATAATATAAATTTTAATATTTGTATATACAATGTTGTTTATATGGAAAAAATAATTAAGATCCAAATAATCGTGATTTTATTGTACATTCATGGTTATATAATTTTTATAGTTATTGTATTATGTATATTCTAGCCATCCTTAAATTATATATATTTAGAATTCTAGTATTTCTTTATATTAATTAAAATGCAAATTCATATGTATAATTTATTTATTAGTTAATTAAAATTAAAATTGATATCAAATAAAATATTGTACCACTTCAACAATGGCCCTAACCAATATTTTCTATAGAATTTAAAATCAATAGAATTTAAAAAAGAAGAAGCATAATGGAGAATTACAGATGCAATAACACATCCTAATAGGTTTTACTTCACAACTCATCTTTCATAGTTTTTAGGACTATATTACATATAACACATAAAAAAATAGTACTTTTTTAAATAAGGATAAACAATCCTTTAAAAAAACAAAAATACAAAAAAAAAAGAGAAGAAAAAGAGTAAAACTTGTTGATTTGTTTATAGCATAAGTTTTGTATTCACAACATTCACCGCACCCCTAACCTTCTCCATATTCACCCCATTTCAAACCCTAGCTTATGGTATTGACCCAATGTTAAGCCAGAGCTCTAGCTAAAGCCCATGCTAACACCCAAGCCAGAACCCAAATCTAAACCCCTTCATCCATGGAGAATTACACCAAAATATCCTAGGCCTCAACCACTCTTGCAAATGAGAAAGGAGTTCCATAATAAACCATTTACGTGGACTTGTTTTCTAGATATACCCATCATGCACCCCCATTAACTAAAGAGCAGTAGATTAGACATGATCTAGACATGATGTAGAGGTCTATACATACCAATCTTCCAAATACCCCCCATATTGAGCCATAAATACCTATTGATCCATGTATAATGCACTTGGATACTAATGCCATTAGAGCTTATTTAAACCTATTTTTTTCATATTTACCCCTTCTGAACATTTCATCCCACTCCATTTCTATATTCTAGTAGGAAACCGCATATTTGCATGCTCAATATATAAACAACCTTCTCATTAATCCCCTCTTTGAATCCACATTGATGACCAAGAACCAAAACCACCCATATTCCTCTAACCAACATCTCTCCATACCATCTACTCATACCATTATTTTATCCAACCCATTTTGTAAAGCACATGTCAAGGCTTCTTTACAAATTTTGATATTGATTTTCCCTCCATTACTACCTCCTATTGAGCATAGTCTTATGCGTAAAGGGTCAACCCCAATTTTTTTATAAAAATTTGGTAAATCAGTGTTGAAATTTAGGTGAATAGTGTCCAAACACATGTAGAATTTTAACTATTATTAAGGGTAATATTCGAAATTTAAACTTAAAATAGGTAAATTATTATAAAATTGGGGTGAAACGATCGAAAAAAATATTTGCATCCAAATTTTTTTTGGTTAATGGACCCTGTCCAAGGGTCCCAACTATTAGTCAATTCTATATTTCAAAAATCCTAATTTTAGACAATTTGGTAATAAATAGCCATTATGCGGCATGTCATCCCGTTCTCGGTCATGATATTATTTACCATGTATCCTCCATCAACATCCATAATTTTTGGTACCACATGTAATGCTCAGTCTTATACATCTTATTTGAATATCCTACCTACATATAAAATCACCATCTAGCAATCCTTACAACACTTGCAATAGATGATTACTGAAAAAATTAATTAATATGTCCATCCCATCTCACAATCTCAATAATAGCTAATAGAATTTAATTATTCCCCAACATTGATGTAAAATACCTCCTTCATGCAAGATCCATCATGGGTATTGTGCCCACCCACCATCACCATAAATATACCACCATTTTAAAATATACATGTTTTTGCATCAACACAATATATCACCATTCCTCCATCCCCTCATCAACAACTCTCACCTTATCAATAAACTTCATCTCATAATCAATACAACAAAACATCACACATCATCAAATTCTAACCAACATCAATCTGCTCACCAATCGAAACCTAATTTCATCCATCCAATTCATCACACAAAAAATATATCTGGACTACATGCAAATCATAAATCTAGATTTTTAACCACCATTGGATGACCCAAATTTTTAATTTTTTAAGAATAGGATTGATAGTTTGGACATGCATACACCTAGAGTGACATATCAAAATCATACTTTATGATAGATAGTCAATCATCCTATTCATCGCTTGGCACCCTAACCACCATATCCTACCAGTTTTTAAGTACTAAAGATTGAAATTTTCAAAGGAGAAGAGGATCCCGAAGAGCATGTAGGCACATTCATCAATGCATACTTTAGAATTCAAGATAATGATCCATTAATGCTCTAAATATTTCCTCAAAATTTTGTATATCTCTCTAGAGTGGTACAACCATTTAGTACATCATAGCATATACACCTCTAAACAATTGGAAGACCAATTTCTAGAGCATCTTTCTCTTATTGTAAAGAAAAAGACTACCTTGAATGACCTTTTTAATCTATAATAATTTGATGATGATTTGGTCTATGATTATGGAAACCATTGGAGGTTAGTTATCATAAAATTACCATTCACAATCCCCATGGTGAAACTCACTTGAAGGTTCACAAGGAGTTGTTCTAAACCAATATCCTTGTTATTACAGATTTATGAATATTGAATATATCAAGAAGCCCTCACTCAAGCTAGAGTTATCAAAGACATCAAAATTTATGAGGGTAAAAAAACTTAAAAAGAAAGAATGGAAAGGTCAAAAATTAGGGGGAACAATCATGGCCAATCAAATAATGACAAAGTAAATCAAGTGGTCTTGAGTACACCTCAACATCCAAACCAACAAACTCAAGTCCAATATCAACATCCCTTGACTCAAAAAGCACCACAATAGTAAGCATACCAAGTCATACCACCCCCATAATAACTAAAAAATATCACTATGACATCAGATAATCGAGCACATCAATAGTACAATAGACCACCTTGCAACTACACTCCAATTTTTGAACCACTATCTACCATATTCGAAGGGTTGTACAAGGCACAATTTATTTCCCTACCACAAATCAAAAATGAAGATCCTAATAAACCCCATGGTAGGTCTTACAAGGAGTACCAGTAGTGCACTTCCATTGATATAAGGGCCATGATATTAATTATTTTTATCACTTCAAGAACATTGTACAAGATCTCATTAACAAGGAAACTATCAATGTCAATAATCCATTAACAACACCAAACCAAAACTTTGAGATCTATCAAACACCTCTTCCTCAATGTGAGGTAACACAACCAACAACTAGGGTGTTAACTTCTATAGTTCCCCAAACTAAGTTAATCACATTAAAAATACTCCACCATACCAATGTTCTTAGGTGTTATTCACATAGTTACCCAAATTTAGAGAGGTGCAAATCAATCATAGTAATTCAATAGTCCAAATATACCAAAACATACTATACCAAATCCTACTACACCAATTTATACTATACATCCTCAACTTGTTTAAGCTAAACCAACCCCTCAAATCCATATTTCAAATTCTACATCAATACCAACCATAACCTTGAGGAGTTGATTAACACATAGCTTAAAATTGACATCCATAAAATTATGAATCTATGAGATAATACAAAAATTCCCTCCACACCATAAGGTAATGATGGATATTCTTAGATCCATTAATGTTTAGACCCAAGAACCTAATACCTTTGTAAAATTTATGTGGAATATTCAAATATGCATGGAATAATCTATCATGTTCTATGAATTTTAAATAAAAACCATGTTGAAGGAGTTACCTGATCCTCCATTACACATATTAGCTCATATTGATCAAAAATTTTACAAATAAGTTCTAGTTGACATAAGCTCCTCAATCAATATTATCACATCCACTGTATTACAACATCTTAACCTACCACCTTCTCATATCACTTCATCTATTTTCATCTTATCGGTATTTAATGATGCCTTACACTCCACGTTGGAAACTATTGTCCTACATATGCGAGTGGGAATTAAAAATATCCATACATTATTCCATATCCTTAACGGTATGATGTAATATAACATACTTTTTGGGAACCCTTGGATTATAGACATGAGATGTGTCCCCTCGATGTTACACCATTGCCTTAAATATGTACATGAGGGCCAAGTTCATTGTATACCAACACAAAAAGAACCATTTGAAATATTACAACATGATATCAAACCCATATGAGATGCATTTACCAACATATTTATACATCACTTCAATCACAACCTCATCAACTTCATGCTAAAATACCTCTTCCAAAGCACATATCTAGGAGGCCCTTCCCAATACTAATCATGCTTCAACATCTCAAATCATCAATCCAAATCATACTTCCTCATATTCATTAGGTTACATCTACCTGGTTTTAACATTCTCACAACTCCTCCTAGAATTGGGATTTTATTTGACTTGGGTCTCAAAAAAAGGGTTATAACCACCCCAAGATAACCCAAACAAAACTTACATTTTAAAAATATAGTTCTAAAGTAAAGCAACATACATCACATCATATAAAAAGCACTTCAAATCAATTCATGATCCATTTAATCCAAAATACTTTAATAGATAAACAAAGATGTCTTTTAACTAAATCCACATATTAATTAAACCACATGCTTGACATAAGCTTCAAAAGACACATTCTTTTAACTTAAAGAAATAACATACATAAACCAAGTATTCAACATAATTTACATTTCAAAATTTGATATATATCTTAATGGTAACTAAGAATAATAGATTATTAAAATAATTTGATGTACAAAACCCAAGGTAACATTAAACCCACATAATATTTTAGTTTATATAGTAATGAAGTTTACAAAAATTATTGAACAAAATATTCTTTTACATAGCCTTTATTTTTTATTACATCTATACTTTCAAATTACTATGAAGCCATCTACAAGAATCTCCATGCCATCTAGAAATTCCTAATATTTTCCATAAAAGAAGTTCTACGCACTTTTCTTGAGGAATATTTTTTGATCAGGAGAACTCCAAATGCAATGCAATGTCTAAATATGCCATAAATATAATTCAAGTAACCATACTTAAGAACCAAACAAACCAACAAGAAGAGAATTACCCCACTTGTGTATCCAATGGCCCCTTTACCAAAAAATAGTTTCTCTTTCAAAACCAAATTAAAAATTAAATATATATAATAGAAACCCATAATTATTTTTATAATGATCCTTTAACCCACATATATCTCAAGAATCATTATAATAGTTTCTCTTTCAAAACCAAAACTAACAATGATCCTAAAAAATAGAATCTCATACTAATTTTTATAATGATCCCTTAACCTACATAGATCTTATGAATCATTATAATAGTTTCTCTTTCAAAACCAAATTAAACAGTCATCATATAAAAGAGAATATCATACTTCTTTTTATAATGATTCCTTAACCCACAAAGATCTTAGGAATCATTATAATAGTTTCTCTTTCTAAACCAAAATAAACTATCTTCATATACATTATGATTCTTTGAAAATTAACTACTAACAAAATTACTCTCAAGGTTCATTCATTTAATTCAAAGCATAATATAATATTATTAAAATACTTTATTAACAAAATATACTAATTTAAATTGCTACACTTTTATAATATAAGGGTTTCACATACCTTAGAGCTTAACTCCAAAATTATTTTTTTTATAAAGCAACCAAATACACATGTGGCTCAAACTGAAACATAAAATAAATTCAAGGGCTAAGGATCCAACTTCAACATGAGAGAGCAAATGATAAACTGCATCCAAATATTATCTATGCTTGCAAAGGTAATAAAAATATATGTACCTCAAGGTGATAGTATGAAATTTTTCTTAAGGTGAAAGTAGGGAACATATCACACAAACAAAAAGAATCAAACAATAATCCTACATTACATTCTTGAGGAGAAAGAATATAATGATTTGTTTTAATAAACCTCAAACATACCTAGATATGATTTTATAAAGTATTAGTTTAAAGGAAAAGCACAAACAAGTTGAAAGCTTTATATAAACAAGCATAATATAGAAAAAACTAAGGAATTGAAGCTAAAAAGAAGACCAAAATGTAATATGGCTAAAAAAGGTTACCAAACTGAAGAAATACAAGATTCACAACTCAATAGAACAATCAACCAAGGCAACAAGAAAAAGCACAAGCATACATGACTAAACTAAATAAATATATTAATCAAAAATTAAAACATCTGGAAGCTACCTGACAAAATATTGGTCAACATCCTATACTTCACTAACATGTTGCACCATTCCAAAGCTTGCAGTGCTCCTTTCACTAGCCAAAATCAATAAAAAAAACCCTCCCAAAACCTTATTCTTAATCAAACAACTTGATAACTCTTTGCATGGTGAAGGTAACATCCATTTTTTAATAAATGTTACTCTTTATTGCTATATCTTGCTAATTAAAGTGCCACCCATGTATAGAAAGGAAGAAAAGATTTATTTTAAACTAACTACAAAGTTAATTAAATTTTATTCCAACCATTAAGAGATATAATTACTTAATAATTCCTATACATTAGAATTCTAATATGATTTTAATTTTTGTTTGTTTCTAAAATTATAATGCCACCAAGTGAATTAATGCTTTACTAGTCTAAAGTATTAAATCCCTTATTTAATTAGCTTAATAACCCAATAATAATATTATTATCAACTAGTGATTCTAAATTATTAATGTTGCTAAAATAATACTTAATAAAACTTGCACACCATGAAAAAACACAAACTTTTGCCAACACTATTTTATACCATTGTTTTATCTCTAAGTAGGCAGCCTCATTTAAGATAGTCTAGTGATATCACCAACCTATTAAGGAGATACATTGTATAAGAAACTTCTTGAACCAATGGTGTGAACATAGAAATAAGCAAAATGCAATGTATCTACACGAAGGATATCTTATTATCCTAACCCATTGATGAGCCAGTAATCATTATCATTTCCTAAAATATTTCTCATTGTAAATGGTTCACCCATATGTTCCCACTAGAGACAGAGAGCATATTGTACTGCACCCACAAATTTGTTAGAAGTACCATATTCCAAGATCAAAATAGTGCAATAATTTCATTATATAGAAATCATAAAATGAAGCTATGCAATTAAACATTCACACTAGTACATAGTTCATTATCAATAAATAGTTCTACCAAGGAGAGTTGTTATATGAGTATCTATTCCACAACCTCAACAAACAAGAACAATTCCCCTAGAATAGAGAAGGATCACAATGAGGACATCAATAAAATCAAAGGGGAGGATAGATGTAGATATTAGTTTTAAACATAACTAGAAATATAAATAATATAATCTAAAAAAATGCTTAATGTAATATACACTAATTTTTGGTCTAAGTAAAATGTAATGAAATAATTGGCTAATTCTAATGAAGTGTAATTGAAATGAAATGCAAACATTATATTTTAGCTATCATAATTTTCATAGGTTAGATATTACACATAATGTAAAGTTAGGACATATGCTTCATGTATGTATGAAAGGAGTAAGTTAGTCAAGAACCACTTGTCTTGGAAACCATTACCAACAAAAACCAATACATCACTATAAATGAAGGCCCCTCTTTCATTATTGCAAAATACCATGCTATGCAATGAGATGTTGTAGAATGCATATAAGAGACTTATTGAAGGATTGTGAGACTATTACCATTGATGGATTATAGGTGCAAGTGCAATAGCCATTATGTTACTGTATGAACTTTACATATTTCACCTTGAAATGAATATTTTTCCATATTTTACATTTGAACATGTCATAAGATGTGGATGATAACCATGGTTGTAGGATAAATAATATTTATCTATCCATTCCATGGTAAAAAATAGTTTAAACATTCATGTATTTTATTATATTAACATTCACATTTGATAATATTCAATATCAAAATTTATTACATGGATTTTTATTTGCAATTTTAATAATATATACTCAAATTTCTAATTTTTTGGGTAAAAAAAAATACATCTCAAAGCTTCTATTACTAATTGTTTCTTATTATAGATTTTTTATTATAGTTACATAATATCCAACAATATCAAATTATGAAATCTTATTGTTTGGTTTTGTAATCATTAGTAATGTAAAAAATAATAGTTTGTATATGTTAATATAATTAACTGAAATAAGTATGGATAGCAAAAACAATCATATTATAATTTATTAATTAATTAGACATTAATAAATTCTATAATAAGGAGAGGAAGATGGGAGTTTGCAACATACTCATTGTACTTAGGATAATATGAGGATGAAACTGAGAGAAATGGGTGCAAACCTTAGATGTATTCAAGGATAGCAAGAAGAGGGTTTTTCATAGCCCACTTGCTATACTCAAGAGGACATGAGGACAAAACAATGTGAAAGGGGTGAAAGCCCTAGGTGCATTCAAGCATTGTAGTAATATGGTTTTTTGTATGATACTTGTTATACTTAGAGGGACATGAGGAAGGAAAAAAGTAAAATGGATGCAAATCCTAGGTGTAGTCAAGCATTGCAAACAAAGGGTTGTTCGTAGCCCACTCATTGTAATTAGAAGGATATTAGTTGCTCTTTAGTATATGAGGACGCCTCTTTTATCAAAACAAATATCTCTCAAGGATATTTGGTTTTGTGGATGGAGATTTATAATGAAGCTTTACCCTCTATAAATATTTTGGAGGAGGAATTTGGGTTAGGTTTTATTGATCATGAATCCCAAATAGTTATATGCAAACTTAGGGGAAATAGACCAGCCTTTGAGGAGATAAAAGGATACATTAAACTTTGGTGGTCCAATAAATTCCTTGTAACTTTTCCACCCAAAAATTTATTTTTAATTTCATTTTCTAATTTAGTGGATAGAGATAGGGTAATCTATTATAGATACAATTGGTTTTTTGAACAAAGGGGTGTCTATATATGACCTTGGACTCTCAATTTTAATCTCCTTTAAAAATATTATGGTGTCTCAATCTGGGTGAATCTATATGCTCTTCCTATGGATTTTTAGGAGAAGATATTCACCAAAATTGGTAACACCATTGGTGCATTCCAGAATATGGATGTCGAAACTGATAAAATTTTATCCAAGAAAATTAATATGAGTAAATAAATATTGGTTGTTTGGATCAATATTTTAGTTCCTTGGTCTCAATCCATTACTATCTACTTAAGAAAAGGGTAATAGATCAAAAATATTGAATATGAAAATTTATCACTAAGATGTGATGGTTGTCGGTAATATGACCACCTAAATAAGAGACTTTTGGTCATCCAATCTTTCTTTGATTTCTCCTTGGTGGAGGATAAGAACCTACATGTGAATGATCCTAAAACTTCAAACATCCTAGTTCGCAAGGAAGAAGTTCATTCTCTAGCTCATTATAATATATTATATTATTTGATACATAAGAAGGTCAAGTGTTCCTTAGCCTGGTGTCATAACAAGAATATCAAAGATCTATCATGAAATCTATATTATGGACATCAAGTTTCATAACTAGATTGTACAATTTTATTCCATAATGAAAGCTCTATATATTCTTTCTTGAGTATTACATTTGTAAAATTCTTTATTGTTCTATATAATTATTTTACTTCATTAAATTGTATGATATTTTTGCTATGAGTTTTACATTAAGTATTAGGCTTCAAACGCTATCAGTGGTAGTAGAGCAACATCAAGTTTGCTTGCATAAGATCTTGGGATAATCATCAATTTTCTATGATAGGCCCATAAAGTTTTAGAAATAATTCATTTACCTATTACAAGATTATATTTGGAATAGAAGGTAATCTACAATATAGTTTTAGGTCTCCAAGATAGACCTTGAGATTGATAAGAATTAGGAGACTCCAAAAGAGAAGTACTATAGAAGGTATATTAAGGAGAATTATAAAAGTCCTAATAAAAAAATAAAAATGGAGAAGAAGACCTATTATAAAAGGTTCTTGATAAATGTTTATTGGTTCTTAGTAAAAAAAGAGACCTTTGAGGAAAACTTGAAAGTAGTAAGAACACATGAAGAATATTTCAAGACAATAGAGAGTCATTCAAAGGAAACAACTTAGAACAACAAAGACAACCAATAAAGGTGAGAAAGTGTTGTCTTAAAAGATTTAGAACATAGTCATTCAAAGGAAATATCATAAGATTTTGGAGTTCAAATTTGTAACCATATTGCACCAGTGAATAGAATCACCACCTATACCTACACTTGCATCATGGACAAAAATAAGATTATAATTTCAAGTGTTAAAGTATAACACATGTTGCAATTTTTTACACATAAGCATAGGTTATGTAATATGAAAATGAAGATCTAAGATCATATTTAATAGATGCCTAAGCATTATAGAGATGTTGGAGAATTCAAAGGTTACACTCAAGGAAATGTAAAGAGAGGTGAAATATCTTGCTTAATAAGATGTAGTAAAAGAAGGCAAGAGCATTGACATTAACAAGAAGGCACCCATTAGCAAGGAAACTAATATTAGAAAGGATGTAGCCAAGTTGAGCTATTAGCGAAATGTGAAGAAAGAATAAATCCAACCATGATAGTGCAAGTTATGACAG
The DNA here is from genome assembly GCA_028583015.1 of Wollemia nobilis. Taxonomy (NCBI): domain Eukaryota; kingdom Viridiplantae; phylum Streptophyta; class Pinopsida; order Araucariales; family Araucariaceae; genus Wollemia; species Wollemia nobilis. The sequence continues at coordinate 1,584,589 of JAQPPZ010017229.1, read as the reverse complement.
GTTAAGGATGTTTATTTTTGCATTTCCAATATCACCTAAACCTATAATAAAATATATATCAATTTAGAATGTATAAATCTATGTGAAAAATAAGAAGATAGTATAAATAAGTAAGGGATTTAAATGATGTGCAATAGCATAGTATCCAGTATGCAAGAAGATAAGCTTTGTCAAAGTGTTAAGTTTAATTTAGGTAACCCGTGTACCCTAGATGACCAATGCCATAGCCAAATATAATACCAACTACAATGCACACTAGATTACTAATGATATATCCAAACATAGTGCCAACTAAAAAGCATTTTACATGGTATAATTCCATCTAGGCAACCAAAATAGGAATATTTGAGTAGTAGAACAATGTTATTAGGAATAAAACTAAATCAAATGTGACAAAGCATCAACATTACAAAAAAATGCAAATATCACATGGAGATCAAGAGCCAAACCAAGAGAAGGTAAAGTTTTTAAATAATAAACAATAAATAAGAAGAGTCATGCAAGTCTAACATCAAGCACCAAAGAAAAGGTAGTATGAGAGTTTTTTGGTCATATGTGTCAAGCAATAGAAGGACAGTCGAGTGTTACTTTTATTCAAGATTTGCAGAGTTAGAAGTTAACTGAAGTCCCAAATCACATTGCATGTATTCTACCACATAACATGAAGGAAGTGAACAAGTAAATCTTGATATGTTTTATAAAGTGTTTCAAATAATGATTCATGCAAGGAATATTGATGTAAAATATTACACAATTTTATCCAAGTGATTACCCTCTCTTCACACACTTGAAGATAAGGAAAGAACAATGTAACGTAGCATCAAAGACCATTTTTTGATATAAATGCCATTAAGGAGGTAAATTAGGGTTTCTAAAAGTTTATTAATATTTGCTAAAGTTAAAAGGAGAATAAGGAGTGTATATCTTTAATTAAGTTCTGCTAAGAATTTTGAAGTAGAATTTAGTATATTTAATGGTTATTTGATTACTTTAGAATATTTATAAAGAGTAATAAAGGATAATTAAATGTTTTATTAATTATATTAAAAATTAGTTATTAAAGTGTTATTAGAGCATATTTTGAAAGTTAAAAAAACATTTTAGGGAAATAAGGTTTCCTACATACATTTTATAAACCTCAAAATTTATGTATGGAGACAAAAGAAAGTATATTCATAGAAATATCATTAAATAATCATGGAATATTGGTACATAGACTCTAGAGCTAGTAGACACATGACTGGGGATAAACATTGGTTTAATGTATTTCAAGAATACATTAACGGTCGAGGGTGTCGCGATTTCGCGACGTCGTGAAATCACGACACCCTCGGCCGAAGCTGCCCTTCGGGCCTTAGGTGTCACGATTTCACGACATCGTAAAATCATGACATCATGATTTCGTGACACCTAAGGCCAAGGCTGCCCTTCTGGCCTTAGGTGTTGCGATTTCGCGAAGTCGTGAAATCGTGACGTCGCGATTTCGCGACACCTAAGGCTAAGGCTTTAAAGTTACTTGCTTTTAAAGTTTTGATTAAGGCTTTAAAGTTTTGAAGTTTGATTTTGATTTAAAGGCTTGAATTTTTGAAGTTTGCTTTTGATTTAAAGGCTTGAAGTTTTGAAATTTGCTTTTGATTTAAAGGCTTGAAGTTTTGAAGTTTGCTTTTGATTAAAGGCTTGAAGTTTTGAAGTTTGCTTTTGATTAAAGGCTTGAAGTTTGTTTTAGCTTAAAGGCTTGTTAAAATGACCAACTTTGCTCTGCTCACTTTCTGACCTTCCAAACTGTTGTGCAAGTGGCTAGGACCACTATTTGACCTCTGAGGGCTGCCCTGAAAGCTGTGTATGCCAATGTGATCAGTTTTTGTAGTCACTTAATCGGATTGGTGCTGTTTTGGTGTCTACAGTTATTAAAGTGTTATTATAGCATATTTTGAAAGTTAAAAAAACATTTTAGGGAAATAAGGTTTCCTACATACATTTTATAAACCTCAAAATTTATGTATGGAGACAAAAAAAAGCATATTCATAGAAATATCATTAAATAATCATGGAATATTGGTACATAGACTCTAGAGCTAGTAGACACATGATTGGGGATAAACATTGGTTTAATACACTTCAAGAAAAATATGAGAAACCTTTTGTTATAGTAGCTAGTAAGACCTATGAAGTAAAATGAGTTGAAGATATCCTAATAAATATAATAAATGTAATAGGAATAATTAGAAATATTTTATATGTTCTTGGTTTGATGACTAATCTTCTTTCTGTCTTTCAACTCATGGATCAATATATGATAGTCGAGATTAAAGTTATCAATGGAAGGCACCAATGTCATATTGCCAAATAGAAAAAAATAATAGCTTTAGGATCATATTAAAATAATTTATTTTTACTAAATAGAGATACAAATTTGGCCCTCTTAGCAGGAATACCTAAAATTAGAAATCCTTGGTATAAACAATTAGGACATACCAGTGCATCATCCTTAAATGAGATGGTTAAATATCAAATGATAGAAGGATTTCCAAATATTTCTATGGAATTTATTATATGTTTAGAATGTTTAGAAGGTAAAAAATATAGAATCCATTTCAAAATTTGACAGTATAGATGTCAACAACCTTTGGAATTGATATATATAGACTTATGTGATCCAATAAATATCACTAGTATTGAAGGATAGAAATATTTCTAGTTATTTGTTGATGACTACACTAGAAAATATGGGTATACTTTATGCAATATAAATCTTAAGCTCTTATTTGTTTAAAATATTTCAAATATCAAGTAGAAAAAGAATTAGCGAGAAACATCAAAAACATTTTTTAGATAGAGGAACCATAAAATCTCTTCTGTGTTTAGGAGCTAGAGGAGAGGTCAACCCCATAGGTAGGTAGTCTGATCTACTACTTCAAAAATCTCTAAGTCAATTGTGTAGACACCAAAACAACACCAATCCGATTATGTGACTACAAACACTGATCGCTTTGACACACACAGCCCCCAGGGCAGCCCTCAGAGGTTAAACAGTGGTCCTAACCACTTTTATAGCAATTTTGGAAGGTCAGAAGGCAATTTGGCACCTTCGGACAACCTACTCCAAATTCGTCCCACCCTGGGACGAATTCAAATTGGAATCCGTCTCACCAAGGGACGAATTCTGAATTCGTCCCTGGGTAGGACGAATTCTAGGTTTAACGGGCAAAAAGAAGAATGGCGCCAAGTGGCAGCCAAAGACAGTCAGTTGATGACTCCTACCTCACACGCGTGTGTGGGTGGGCAGATGGGCCGTTAGAGGACTGTCACAAGGGCAGTTATGAAAGCCCAAGTCATGGAGGACTCTCCTCCCTCATGGGAAGACACGACCGCCACATGGCACCTATGACCAACACATGGCATCCCTGCATGCCCCTCCAAAGAGACCCCATGGGTCTATAAAAGGGTGGATTTTCCCACACAAAAAAAAGAGAGGAAGATTGGAGGCGATTTCAAGCAACGAAGTGCTGTCCGATTGATTACCCACTTGCATCCTTTTGATTCACCTTCTCACATCCACTAATCTCTTTCGCAAGGGAGGTTATTGGGTGGCTTTTGGAAGCGTGGATCCAACCCAAATCCAACATTTGACCACCTTACACCACCAATTTGTAGACATCCCAATCCTAAGAGGTTTTGGGCCCATCCCTAGTGGATTGGCACCGAAATCAAGTGCCAACGGTGGGAGGCCCACTTGGGCACCCCCGCACTTTCTAAGTTTTATTCTAAAGCATTCTAGATTATTGTTTCATGTTGCATCTTGTGTTATTCTGTTTGGTTAACTCATAGCTTCAATTTCATAACATTTTGATCAGATTTTATCATGCCTTTTGTCGCTTTGTTGTCCTACTAACTTGCAGGTGGCGATATCGAATTCCCGAGGATAGAGGCCAAATTGGGAGAATCCGACCATCTGGGTCGTCCCAAAATGGCCCCAATTACATAACCCCTCTACTTGTAGGTGTTTTGGAGGTCTCGGGAGTCGACATTGGAGCAGCATCTCGGCTCGGCTTTTCCAACACGATGAGAATTCGTCCCACCCAGGGACGAATAGCAGTCAGAATTCGTCCTGCCCAGGGACGAATTCCAGTGTGAAGGTAGATTGGCCGACTGTCTCGATGGCAATGGCCTTCCGGTAATATCTTCTGTCTTCTGTCAGGTTTTCAGGCCATTTGGACTCACTTTACTCATCTGTTTTGGACAAATGTTTATATGCATCTTTTGGCGATTTTAGAGAACAAACACTTCTTATTTGCAGCAGGTGCTACTGACATCTTCGTTGTTTCTTTGTTCGTAGGAGGAGCAGCAGAGGTCAAGGACTCATCAACATCAGCGATGACATCGTCTTGGCCCGCCCATCTCAAGTGTGGGCACGCGAAAAGAGGAACATTAAGTCTTGATTGTAATCAAATTCTTTTAACGCTCCTAGCCCCTGAAAAGGGAGGAGGCATCTTTGTAACAGAGATTAAGAGAGTTTAATGAAAGGGCTATGTTTTCTCCATTTGCTTGTATCTCATTTCAATGCGTCTCTTTCATTTCATGCATTCTACATTTCTAGGACTTAAGCGTATTTGATTTTGAATGCATCGCAATTAGTGTTTCCTTTTCCCGGAATCTCGTGCTTTCAGTGGCGATCACGGTGGGACCCTGTCCCCTGTTTTTAAAGATCAAGAAACTGATCAAATTTTTGTGTTTTGTGCTTGAAAGGTACATTTTTTTGTTGTAGACTATTATTCGTCTCTGACTGTGATGAATTCTTTACTGTAATTCGTCTGACCCTGAGACGAATTCAAATTCATCTCTGACAGGGACGAATTATGTTCTGCAATTCGTCTCACAGAGGGACGAATTCCTGCTTGTAGATTTTCAGAGCAAAAATTTAGAAGCAACCGATCCAGGCAGAGAAGAGGTAGGGATATTTATAATCTCTGTTAAATTTTCTATTTCTGTTTCTATTTCTTTGATTGTTTTCATTTTATCCTGCATTGCTTAAGGAAAGTCATTTATTCTTGTTTCATTTTTGTTAAATAAAATGAATCCCACACACATCACGTGGTAAATTAAACCAAGGAGCTGGTCGTAAGACCCCAGCCCTTGAGCAAGACCAACGGTGGGTTCATCACCACCTTGGCTTAGCTTTGCATCCATTTCCTGATTGTCAACTGTTGTTAGGCGTAAATCTTGATGAAAGCTGACCGAGTGTCACTGGGGTGATTCCCATGCACGCGAGGATAAGTCTTCTATGGTAGGTGCCATTAACAGGACAATCCCCCTTCCGTACCTCCTACGTACCACGTACCATCTGCTCTCACGTACCTATAGTCTCCCTCTCGTAAGGGCGGGTATATAGAGAGGTTGGTATATCGGCCTGGTTGGTATATTGAAGGGGCTACCATTTTGGGAGTTATATGAGCCGTCATAATGCATTTAAACGTTCTTCAAAACTTGCAAAAACAAAACAAAACATCAAAATGCACTAAACCAGTTTAGGACACACCATTAAATCCTTAAAAGAGATAATCACGGTTTGTGTATGTGTGTGTTCATTTCTACTTAGTGTAACAAAAAGAAAAATCATCATAAACAAAAGATAAAAATCTACGCATTTTGTCATTTTCTCCAAAAGCTCCAAGGATTCCCGTAATCGCTTGGTCACTCCAAAATTCCCCAAAGGTGTCCATGAACCCTTTGGTCAACCCAAAATCACCCCAAATGTGCCCATAAGTGATGCGGGAGCATCCAACGAAATTTAGGAAATTTTACTTTTTTTCCCTAAATTTTAGTGCATCTTGTCGGGGCCATAACTTCTCAACCGTAGCTCCGATTGACTTGAAATTTTACAGGGAGTTAGTTGGGATAATTTTAAACAAATATGATTCCTTTGAATCCTATTTGCCCAGAAAAGTCAGTTTTCGGGGCCAAATTCCATCATCTAGTGCCCCGAAATTAGGTTCTAAAATTGCGTGCCCAATTTTTTACACTTTTTGAGTTGTTCGGATGTCAATATCTCCTAATGTATTTAGATTTAGGACTTGAAACTTCATTTTTGTCTTATCTACTATAATAGGGATGCACACGCCAATTTTGGGCCCCATCTGACTCATTTCAATTTTTAGGGTTTTTAGAGAGGCATCGTCATGGTGCTCACCCGTAGCCAAGCCCAATCACGGGTGGATGCTGTGGGGAATATCCAAGGAGGCATGAGTCATCTCCATTACAGTCCCAAGGATTTGGTCATACCACCTTGGTGACCTAACACACAAGGCAATCCCCTCCACACCTTAACAGAAAGGGACTATAGGGGCACCTCTTCTAGGAGCACTCCTATTCAGCATAGCATTCAGCACACACCCTTCCATGAGGGGTACATTCATAGGAGAGCTCCCTTAGATGCTCACTATGAGCGGTCATCATGCGATGAAGCGCTAGGTCAACATAGGGTTCGACGGGAGGAACCACATGATTACATTATCCCTCCTTCACCCCCTCTAGTTGTCAGGACTACAAAGAAAAATCCAGAGCACAAGGCTCCTCAGGCGGGGTGAACTAACTCCGTCCATCCCTTTTTCACTTATGAAAGAGAGCAAGAGGAAGATCCCTACCTTCCTCGAGAGCAATATACAGTGCGGGAGCAATATGCCTCTGCACCTGCTATCTATCAGGACCACTCACTAAGGCCAAAGCCTCGAGGGAATGCTGCTACCCCCAACAGAGGGATGCGGCCTATAGAGATCTTGGATCACTATGACCGAGATAGATATCTAGGAGAGGCACATAGGCCTTCTAGACATGAAGCGATGAGACCAACTATCTTAGAATCTATCAAGCACATCACACACCGGATGCCATTCACGCAGCTTGAGCTAGAGTGACTACGTTTAGAGGAACTGTACTATATTAACAAAGAACACCTTCAACACCAGAAGGATGAGTTGTTCCAACACACTGTGCAGGAGAAGACTCCAACCCCTCACACGCATAAGACAAAACATTTTGAGGGGCATAACCCATGGGGGCAAGACAGGTCATCGTGACCTCATCAAACGCTACCCCTAACACCTCCTAGATAGGAGCGAGAGGCTACTCTCCCGATTCCTGAAGCACCACCCCCGATGCCTCCTAGACATGAGCGGGAGGCTGCTCCTATAACCAATGACGGGTGCCTTCCTCAGACATCCACCCAAGCTTATGAGCCACCCTTAGAAATTCATCAAGAAGCCTCTAAGGAATCAGAGCGAGAAGAAGAGCGGGATGAACTGCCCTACCAAGGCATGGGGGGTGCTATCGGGCCACCCCTCCATAAGCCCCAAGTTCCTCAACAAGAACCAACCAAAGAGGAGGAGCTCAAATCCCTCGATACATGCAAAGCGCTAGAGCACTTAGAGTCGGTAGAGACCAAGATTTTGGAGCTCCCAAGGCCCAACTTACATGAGGCTCCTTTCGAAGAGGATCAACCTTTAACTATACTCACTGATGATGCAATCCTCCATGTCTCAGAATCTCTAGATTCTGATGAGCTATACTCACTGGTTGAAGGTGAGGATAAAACAGAGATAGCCCACAACAATCACATGCGATAGCATCGACATCCCATAAATATAGATGAAGCATGTCAAAAAACATAATACTAGGGCATGAGTGGCGCGTTAACCCACCGCAGTGGGACCAAGCATTACATCCGCCACTTTGGGCATACAGAGATCAACTTCCGCCCAGAGATCCCATAGCAACATCAGTGTCGAGGGTAGACCCTGCCCTCCTATCTCGTGCATAGGGCCGATCCATTCATGCCCATCCCTCTAGAGCCAGATCCGGAGTGCAAAGACCATCAAGCTAGGGGTACCTCTATCCCCTGAAGAGCCATAATCCAAACCAAAAATCTCCAAGGATTATCGCAATCACTTGGTCACCCCAAAAGCTCCAAGGATTATCGCAATCACTTGGTCACCCCAAAAGCTCCAAGGATTATCACAATCACTTGGTCACCCAAAAATCTCCAAGGATTATCGCAATCACTTGGTCACCCAAAAAGCTCCAAGGATTATCGCAATCACTTGGTCACCCAAAAAGCTCCAAGGATTATCACAATCACTTGGTCACCCCAAAAAGCTCCAAGGATTATCGCAATCACTTGGTCAACCCAAAAAGCTCCAAGGATTATCGCAATCACTTGGTCAAAACCCAAAAAGCTCCAAGGATTATCGCAATCTCTTGGTCACCCCAAAAAGCTCCAAGGATTATCGCAATCTCTTGGTCACCCAAAAAGCTCCAAGGATTATCGTAATCACTTGGTCACTCCAAAAGCTCCAAGGATTATCGCAATCACTTGGTCACCCAAAAATCTCCAAGGATTATCGCAATCTCTTGGTCAACCCAAAAGGCTCCAAGGATTATCGCAATCACTTGGTCACCCCAAAAGCTCCAAGGATTATCGCAATCACTTGGTCACCCCAAAATCCCCAAGGATTATCGCAATCACTTGGTCACCCAAAAAGCTCCAAGGATTATCGCAATCACTTGGTCACAACCCAAAATGCCCCAAGGATTATCGCAATCACTTGGTCACCCCAAAATGCTCCAAGGATTTCCACAATCACTTGGTCAAAAATAAAAAATAATCAAAAACAATAAAAATTTGCATCTCATTTCTAGGCATACTCAAATTCATCAATAGAGAGCTCTTCTCGCACCTCATCTTCATATTCACAAAAATCAATCCATCAAAAATACAAAAATACGTAGCTGCATTAAGCATTGCATCCATACATTGCATATTTGTGGTCGTATAGGTCAAAGGCACCATAGGTCGTAATTGCTCTACTAGTCCATCTTGTTCCACACTTGTTCCATTTTACAAAAACAACAAAAACACCATGCATTGCTTTTTACCACACTAGAGTCAGTGGTCTTTTAATGTATCAAGAGTTTTCGTGATTCAGTCATCATTTTGCTCTTTAGCCATGTAATGTATCAAGTCAGAAAGATTTTACGAAGGTAGAGTTACACTTGAAATACACCTTGTTACGTAACATCCCAACACAAATAAAAACACATAAAACAATTCCTGAGTTGTGTGAACGAAAGATGAAACTCCGCACGAGTAATCCAAGTCACCAAAAGCGAAACGGTTATCTTGCTCATCCCCCTGTGCGAATGACCCCAAGAATGCTTGAGAGTTGGCAAAAGGACAAGCATCCTCCCTACCCAATTCCTTAAGAATCCCTAGTTCTCAATAGTTGCAAAACATCAAAAATTTGCAAAATGTCAAAACTCAAATACTTGACATCTTACAGTGCACACATCAAATGGCACAAACGATAGTGATTTTCATCACTCCATATCCCCAATCCCTTGCTCAAAAGAAAAACAAATCAAAATAAACAGTGATCTTATCACTACAAACGAGCAAGTATCCCAATACAATTGAAGAAAAGAAGGGAGTTGAACTTGAATCCCTGGAACTCTCAGCATTCTAATAGGTCATGAGGCAAGCCTCAGTACCGGTTTGGTTGATAGCCTATCGGTAACTGGCGGTAAACTTCTCGCATGACGATATATCTGTCACATTAACTTGCGTACAGATCAATGTTTGCATGTGGATGAGCTAGCTTATGGCATCCTGGATAACACCGTAGATTAATCTAACTAAATACAACAAAGGAGTTAGTGGAGCTAATTAGGTGATCCTCGATACGAGTTCGGTTGAAATCCCATCTGGCACTGGCGGTATCCTGACAAATACCACATAAATGAACTCAATTGCACACACAGGGATGTGAAATAGCTTGGTCAAAAACAAGTCCGATTCATACCTTGTTCAAAAGTCTTGTAAGATAAAATACAGTCATGGCTAGTGAGTTAAAACCGTCTTGAGTCTCAGAAAACCTTAGCTACATTTCTAAACCAACTGCGCTACTTTTCATCTTTGCAATACCATCAAAAAATACAAAAAAGAGAAAAACCACATGTATACATACAAAGTCATGCATCACAACAATCGCCTAAAAACAAAATAACAGAGTTCTAAACAGTCTATGGTGCCATAGCCAAACATCACAAATCCCATTCATCCATTTCATCTCTGCATATCACATATAAATCAAAAACATTTGCATTCATCATAGCATATGCATCCATCAAAATAAATCAACATGCATACATCCATATTCATCAACCATCATGCATAAGATCAAAGAAAATCAAAACAACAAAAACAACAAATAAATGCAACACAAAAACAAAAAGCAATAAACATTGCCAGACACAAGTGCTCTTGCACTTAACCTCTTGGCATAGAAAAATTGATGTCGGGGTTTACATTGTCACTATCCTACTCTCTAAGAAGGCTACCATAGCCGGACCGCTCCACGGGAGGATGGATTTTTGACAATTTAATCCCCAAATGACATCACAAAAGGGTCAAAACCCACTCAAAAACAACAAAAAAATGCAACATAAAAACAAAGAAATAAGCATTTCCGGACACAAGTGCTCTTGCACTTAACCTCTTGGCATAGAAAATCGATGTCGGGGCTCAAATTGTCACTCTCCTACTCCCTAAGAAGGCTACCTTAGCCGGACCGCTCCATGGGAAGACGGATTTTTGACAATTTCACCCCATTACGACGTCGCCAAAAGGGTTAACACCCACCAAAAATAGGTCCAAATGTTGGAAAAATTGCACATGCTTAACGATAAACCATCTAAAGGCACCCTTGCACAAGTCATCTTGGGTCAAGCGACTCGTCGTTTTTCTCACGAAGGTCATTCCCTCATCGATTCGTCGCTTGAGGGGGTAGTCACACTTAGTCACCAATCAACAAGCACACACCCAATTAAGGAAAACGACATGCATTCAAAGAATCATTGACAAAGACAATTACGCTCCTGCTTGGGGAAGTAAACAAGCAATAATCAAATCGATCAAACATGATCAAACACTTGGCATTCGTGAATCATGAACACAAGGTCCCTTTGAGGGCAAAAGGTTGCGCCATTTGCCTAATCATGACTAATCAATGTCCAAGCTCAAGTCACACCTCACCAAAATAGGTTAATACTTGAAATTAAATTCCTTAGCTCGTCAGAAGCAAGGATTCAAGAATGCATGCCCTTTCCATACTTGGGGCATCAAAAGTTGGTTAGGTTACCAAGAAACCCTAATCATTAGTGCTTTGGTTATCTATTTTTTCTTGGCGTTGTGCCATGCACAACGCATCCCAAAAAGGGGCATCTATAGACACCAAAACAGCACCAATCCGATTATGTGACTACAAACACTGATCGCTTTGACAAACACAGCCCCCAGGGCAGCCCTCAGAGGTTAAACAGTGGTCCTAACCACTTTTACAGCAATTTTGGAAGGTCAGAAGGCAATTTGGCACCTTCGGACAACCTACTCCAAATTCGTCCCACCCTGGGACGAATTCAAATTGGAATTCGTCTCACCAAGGGACGAATTCTGAATTTGTCCCTGGGTAGGACGAATTCTAGGTTTAACGGGCAAAAAGAAGAATGGCGCCAAGTGGCAGCCAAAGACAGTCAGTTGATGGCTCCTGCCTCGCACGTGTGTGTGGGTGGGCAGATGGGCCGTTAGAGGACTGTCACAAGGGCAGTTATGAAAGCCCAAGTCATGGAGGACTCTCCTCCCTCATGGGAAGACATGACCGCCACATGGCACCTATGACCAACACATGGCATCCCTGCATGCTTCCCTCTCAAAGAGACCCCATGGGTCTATAAAAGGGTGGATTTTCCTACCCAAAAAAAAAAGAGGAAGATTGGAGGCGATTTCAAGCAACGAAGTGTTGTCCGATTGATTACCCACTTGCATCCTTTTGATTCACCTTCTCACATCCACTAATCTCTTTCGCAAGGGAGGTTATTGGGTGGCTTTTGGAAGCGTGGATCCAACCCAAATCCAAAATTTGACCACCTTACACCACCAATTTGCAGACATCCCAATCCTAAGAGGTTTTGGGCCCATCCCTAGTGGATTGGCGCCGGAATCAAGTGCCAACGGTGGGAGGCCCACTTGGGCACCCCCGCACTTTCTAAGTTTTATTCTAAAGCATTCTAGATTATTTTTTCATGTTGCATCTTGTGTTATTCTATTTGGTTAACTCATAGCTTCAATTTCATAACATTTTGATCAGATTTTATCATGCCTTTTGTCGCTTTGTTGTCCTACTAACTTGCAGGTGGTGATATCGAATTCCCGAGGATAGAGGCCAAATTGGGAGAATCCGACCATCTGGGTCATCCCAAAATGGCCCCAATTACATAACCCCTCTATTTGCAGGTGTTTTGGAGGTCTCGGGAGTCGACATTGGAGCGATGTCAGTTCGGCTTTTCCAACACAGTAGAATTCGTCCCACCCAGGGACGAATAGCAGTTAGAATTCGTCCTGCCCAGGGACGAATTCTAGGTGAAGGCAGATTGGCCGACTGTCTCATTGGCAATGGCCTTCTGGTAATATCTTCTGTCTTCTGTCAGGTTTTTAGGCCATTTGGACTCACTTTACTCACTGTTTCAGACAAATGTTTGTATGCATCTTTTGGCGATTTTAGAGAACAAACACTTCTTATTTGCAGCAGGTGCTATTGACATCTTCGTTGTTTCTTTGTTCGCAGGAGGAGCAGCAGAGGTCAAGGACTCATCAACATCAGTGGCGGCATCGTCTTGGCCCGCCCATCTCAAGTGTGGGCACACGGAAAGAGGAACATTAAGTCTTGATTGTAATCAAATTCTTTTAACGCTCCTAGCCCCTGAAAAGGGAGGAGGCGTCTTTGTAATAGAGATCAAGAGAGTTTAATGAAAGGGTTGTGTTTTCTCCATTTGCTTGTATCTCATTTCAATGCGTCTCTTTCATTTCATGCATTCTACATTTCTAGGACTTAAGCGTATTTGATTTTGAATGCATCGCAATTAGTGTTTCCTTCGCCCGAAATCTCGTGCTTTCAAATTGATTTCAACTAAAATTATGGTATAGTCTATCTCGATCCCTACAAATTCTTAGTAGCATAGAAGGAAAGATTTGGTAAAATCTAAGATAAGGGAATAGAAGAGCATGGATCAGCTGAGGGAGGGCCTCATGTATCACAAAAAAAGGGTATTATGACCAAGAAGATTTGGAATACCTCTACCTCTCCTGTGATTTCATCCTCTCATCCCACCATTGCTACCACTATCGATGACTGCCATTTCTACACTGGATTGGCCACAGGCTTATCCAACATCTGTGAAGGTTATCGCTCAACACCTCACGCAAGTCATGGCATTTTCTCTAACAACGAGGAGGAGGATGGTTTTCAATTTTGTTATTGTGTGGGTAAATACCACTGATCTTTGTGCCCTATTGTAAAATATTTAATTAAAAATTTTAGCATGCATTTTTTCTTTTGACATGCATTTTCCATGCCTATTTCTCCTATAATATTTTTCTATTAAATTTAGAGTTTATTTATGGAATTTATGCAAATTTTGGTAGCTATCACTATAACATATTCCAATAAACATTTTAACCATGACTATAACCATTGATTAATTACTTTATTAGTACTAAAAATTTTGATTAATTACTTAATCATTAGTAACATCTAAAATAAATTTATTTATATTAACTGCTATTTAAATTAGTTTTAATATAATATCTTATCATTAATATATTTTTTATTGATGAATGGGTTCTGAAAGGACCCAAAACCTTTTATAGAGTTAAACCAAGAATTTAAAAGGGACCACCAAATGGAACATAATCCAATAGACTAGAAAATAGCATAGTTGAACAATAAACACACAGGAAAAAAACTCCTAGTACATCCTCCTAAATACAGACAACCACAAAATAAGTATACATTAAAATACAAAGAATTGAAAGCAAGATCTAGGTTACCTACACCATCTTATCAAGGCTAACATTTGTCTCTTCATTGCTACCACCAATATGGGAGTTGATTGCTTTGGATATGCATATACAATATTGGAAAAAGATCTAAGCTTTTGAGAAATTCTAAAAACTATCAAGAAGACCAAAGATGCCACACCTTCCAAGAGGTAAGGGATAAATGTAGAACATATTTTGATGGCTGGTGGTTCTAAATAACTGATCAAGATTATTAACCATATTAAAGGAGATAATTTTTACCTCCACTACTATCATCTATGACCCCTAGTTTAAATTTGGTTTGTCACACATGGAAGGATTGCTCCATGACAACTTTGTTAGTCAATAGGTCAGCTGTCTTATTACCTTCCCTATACAAATGCTGAATGGTGACATTCAAATATTTTTCAAGCATTTTCTTACATTCATCGATGATGTTGCTGATGTTCCATGGTGGATGTTGGTTTCCCTTAATCCATTTAATGGTAAGCAAGGAGTCTCATTCAACGATGAGTTAATCAATATCAAGATTACTTAACACCATGAGTCCTTGGTATAGGGCTCTCACCTTAGGTATATTTTCATCTGAATTATGATATTCTCTACAAATGCCATAAGAATTCTCCTATATAATTTTTGATAATATCTTCACTATCCACTCTGTCTAGGCTTCCTTTTGTTACACCATCAAAATTGAGCTTTATCCAGTCAGGAGGAGGGTGGGTCCATTTTATGCTTGATCTATCCAATTGGAATTTGGAGGCCCTACCTGAAATGTGACTGAGTTTAAAGAAAGAAAATATATGGGTTTCAATACTAGGTCTGGGATACTCTTTAGATGATAAAAATTGAGAATTTTCTGAAACAAAGGAAATGATGCAAGAAGAACTTACCTATGATACCTACAATCATTAAAAATTATGTAATTACATTCCAACTAGACTTACCAAAGGTAATGATGAAGGTAAATTGACCAAAGAAACATGAACTGAGTTGGCAAATGGATTAGTCCATTGCTCAAAGAGGAGGGGAATGGAAGGCGATCATTAACAATCATAAAGAGGGAATTTAAGATAGACCTAGAAAAGGGGTATTCCAAAAATATATGTTGGACAAATTTTCAATTGGAGTTGCCAAGACAACAACAATTTAGAATGAACATACCTTTTTTATAAGGTTATCTGTAGTTAAAATTTTATTCTAGGATGTGAACCATGAAAAAAAGGAGACTTTGGGACTCAAATTTTTAGGCCAAAAAAAATTTACAAGGGGCCATCGAGAAACAAGAGGACCTTGTATGTAATATGCTGATTTGATTGAAAATTGTTTGTATTCATAGGGATTCCAAACAAGGGTATCTCTCGATTGGTTTCTTGGGATCATGTGCACTCTAAGAATATTTTCTAAGGCTATTACCGTATTTTTGCAAGTAAGATTGAGATTGTTAGTCAAAATAGATTTTCATTGGTAGGCATTGGGATTTTGAGTGATGAAATTAGATACTTAGCTACCGAATAGGTGGTCAATGCAATATTTTATAATTGCTAAATTTTGATCTTTGATGAGAGGAAAATCCTTTAGCCATGGATCCTTTCAAAAACTTATGCTTGTACTACTGCCAAGTTTTCATATTAGACCCCTTATTAGAATATCTTTAGTTTGGACAACCAAATTCCAGAAGTATGATTCATTGTGGATTGGGACCTCATCCATGAAGGTATTTTTATGGAGGTATTTCCATTTTATTATATCTCTCCATGAATATTAGCATCTAAAGTAATTCTTCATCCCTATTTTACCAACAGAGCTAGATTCATTTGATGAACTCATCTAAAACCAAGCCCTCCACTTTATTTTTTTCTAGAAAATTTTACCCCAAGAAACTAAAGGAAGTATGCTCCAATTTTTATTTTTGGACCACAAAAAAATTCTTTGAATTAATTAATTGTTTTTAATGGTATTCAATACTATTTATTATATTAATTTTTACGTGTAAATATAATTAGTTGAAATAAGTGTCAATAACAAAAACAAACATACACAAATTAATTAATTACATAGCCATTAATATTTAATTTTTATTAACAAAGATTCTATTATAGTTATCTAATAAGTTGGACACTCCTAGTGATCCTTAGTTAAGTTTGAGTTCTTGTTGGAGTTCAACATTTCTAATTTTTTTTTTAATATAGCAAAAAACCCTTTGTGGAGTTGCCTTGGTTTGAGAAACCATGATTAAGGAATTCCACACTATCAAAATCATCCGAGAGTCATGCTCAACCCTAATTGCACTAGCATTATCAACTAGATTTTGGGTACCCAATGTGCATTTGGTAGGGTGGAGATTTGAACTAGGGACCTCCCTTACATGGTTTCCCCACCCTCTCCAACTCACATACAACACATGGGTCACACTCCTAAAATTTGAAAGAAGTTTGACATGTTTAAAAATTAAATAAATTTCAATATAAAATTTGATATACTACAAATGTGCATATATCTTTTTATTGTTATGTATCTTACATTTAATTAGCATCTCTCATCTTTTAAAAATAAAATTGATCCTTCCAATTTAAAATAGTAATATGGCAAACATATTCTATGTTAATACTATTTTAAAAGTAATTAAACATGTAATAAATTACACTAAAAAGTTACTAAAATAATAAAAATTACTATTTTATTTTTATTTGGTTATTGTGAGAAATCCCTATGACGGACGGGTTGATCAATATCCTCCCAACCATGATCGCTCATCAATATGAGAGCTATACTTATCAATAAGGAATTTAACACAAAGCCACCACACACCCACCCCCTCACACACTTGCCCACACCACAGTTTGAACCTTGGACTTCCCAAAGAAGAGCCAAAGCTCGAAATGTTGCGTTGCACCACTAGGTGCTAAAATTACTAATTTATAATTATAAAAACTTAGACATTTATAATTAAATATATATATTTTTGTAAACCATCTCAGTCACACTAATGCACACACCATGCTCCATAGTGGTTTGAACTTGGATCTCTCGAAAGAAATCCCAAAGCCCTAACCACATGGGTGTCTGAATATTTTTTATTATATGCCCTAGGAGCAGTTGTAGCTTTGCTGAGGTCTGAATCTGTCAATAAACATGTTATCTCCCTTTGGTTGATTCATCTCTTGAATCTTGTTTTTATTTCATTGAAACACTTGTCTATACTTTCGAAGAGGATTTTCTTCCTCCTTATTTTATGCTATGAAATGAAACAGTTTTGTTCAATACCTGTTTATTTTGTTGGATTTGTTGGTCTACATGCATTGAAGAATATTGGATATTAATTTTTCTTGTTTGTGTTGCTTGCTACTCACTTGATTTGGTGTCATGAAGATTATCTCTGTTGAACATAATATTTGCATGATCGTATTGGATTCCTGATAACACTCCAAGAGGCCCATGGAACCCCTAAATATTTAGCCCTAAAGGGACTTCTTTGTCATTCTCCACTACTTATACTCAGAGCACTCAACCTGCAGAGTACTCAAGAGGTGCTCTAATAATTCATAATATATATATATATATATATATATATATATATCAAATTTTGATAACATCGAATTTCCATATATTATAAATGTACATATATTTTTTTTAATGCTATGTATCTTACATTTAATTAACACCTCCCATTATTTAAAAAAATTACTCCTAATACAAAATAGTAAAATAGTAATCATTTTCTTTATTAATACTATTTTAAAATTATTTAAACATGTAATAAATTTCACTTATAATTAAATAAATTTTTTAAACACTTATTAAAATATTAAAATTGTAAAATTACCAATTTTTAGTTATAACAATTTAAATATTTGTAATTATCCACATTGGATACCTTACTAGCAAGTTTCTGGTGGCCTACACCGGATACCAAAAACCCTCCGGCTAGCCTAGAGAATGGTTTTCTTTAATATAAAGATTTTTACCTTGGGGTGCAAGCACAACGGTTTGGGCTTTGGCTCTTCTTCAGGAGGTCTAAGATTCAAACCGTAACATGGGTGAGTGTTTGAGGGGGTTGGTGTGTGTCTTTCTAATGGGGATTGCTGTCAAAACCCCAACTTCTTAATATTACAAAAAAAAATAAAAAAATAAATAAATAAATAAATAAATATATATATATATATATAAATATATATAATTAAATATTTTAAAATTTTATTAAAAAATTCTACCCCTAACGTGCCCAAAGTACCATTTCTTACTTGCTACAACTGCACCCATTTCACCCCGTGTTCCCTAAAACCTCCATCTTCGACGATCCATTCACCATTTCTTACTTGCTACAACTGCACCCATTTCACCACCGTCTTCCCTAAAACCTCCATCTTCGACGACCCATTCACCATTTCTTACTTGCTACAACTGCACCCATTTCACCACCGTCTTCCCTAAAACCTCCATCTTCGACGACCCATTCTTCGACGTCTGATAAGCACTGAAACTTACCAATTGCCCTTGCTAATCCCCCAGATATTGGGACCCGAAAGTCTCTTCTGCGTTTAGGAGCCGTAAGACGAGAGGCGACCCCATAGATAGGTAGTCTTATCTGCTAATTCCAAAAGCTCCAGGTCAATTGATTTCAGCTAAAATCACGGTATAGTTTTTTTCGGACCCTCCAAATTCTCGGCAGCATAGCAGGAAAGATCTCTCTCAAATCTTGGACGCTGGCTGAGAAAAAGGATAAGAACATAAGGGAATAGGAAAGCATGGATCGGTTGAGGGGGAGCTCCGTATTGTCGAAAAAGGAGCGTGGCGAACACGAAGAGCGGAAACCCCTCCGCCTGCCTTGCGATGTCGCCCGCCCATCCCACAACCGTCGCCGTTATCGGTGCCCACCATTCCCGCACCGCACGGGCTTATCCAAGATCAAGCGCTAGAATTACGCCGCCAAGGCCGCCGCTCAGCGCAGGTCATAGCGTCTTCCTAGCCTAACTAGGACTACGAGGAGGACAATTTGTTGTTTCATTACAGTGTGACTTAAGGCGGAAAGACCACGGATCTCTGTCACTGCATAGTCTTCCCGCGGTGTGTTTTCCATTGTTTCCCGTCTAATTTATTTATGCCAAATATGCCAAATTTAGGGTTTGTTAATCGAATTTATGCAAATTCGATGAATTTCGAATTTATAACTGTGGTCAAATTTATAACTGCCGCCCCTATAACATCCGATCTTTTTAACAATATTAAGACTATGATCATTGATTAATTACTTAACCATTAGTGTGGCCAACAAAGCGGTTGACTTAATAAAGCGGGTGATTGGTTGGTCAATAAGAGAGTGTCAGAAACAAATATTCAAGTTTGAAAGAACTTGTTTCCTTTCAACCTTAGAACGGAAACCATTAACTCAAATGCGTGTATAATCTAAGATAGATAGGCTCCCACCTATTAGTGAGAAAACCTTCTCAGAGCAAGCTGTATCTGTATGGTTTTTTTTTTTATGTTTGGTTTTTCTGTTTCCTGGTGGTTTCTATTCTCTTCTTAGGAGTATTGGGTTTGGTCTTTCAAGGTGGTAACCTTCTCTCCTAGTCTCTGTTGTCTTTGTTGGGAGGAGCTTTTCCAACTGCCTCCCGGGTTTCTCCTTTGTAGTTGTTCCCCTTCCACCCCTTGAAGGCCTTTTTCATTAATCCATTTTCTTTTTTTTCCAAAGTTCAAGGACCTTTCAAACCCTTTCAACCAATAAAAAAAAAATACTTAACCATTAGTTATATCTCCCATCAAGCAAACTTTAACTTTGTAACCATATTAACATTATGATAATTAACCATTAATTATTATTAACATCTAAAAAAGATATTATTTATATTAAAGTAATTGTCATTTAAAATAATTGTTATTGAAATTATTTTTAATAATGGTGTAATAAAATTGGCGATTCTATCCCGGTGAGTGAGTGTGGTTTACGGCAAGGACACCACTCTCATGATTGGTGATGTGACCCAGGTTCAATCCCTATGGTGGATGTATATAAGAAATATTTCTAAAAAAAAAATGGTAATTCTAATTAATTTTTTTTAAATATAATATTTAAAAAATAGAACAATTAATTAATTGTTTACTAATAATATTTAATAATATTTGCTATATTTTACTTTATAGTTACCTAAAATCAAACAATTTTACATAAAGTTAAAAATAATAATTTTACATGTTAATATAATTAATTGAAATAAGTATTCATAACAAAAACAATCATATCAAAACAATTAATTATTTAGCCACTCATAATTGTTTTTTTTTTTTGTACTATTAAAAAGAACGAGGGTTTTAAAGGATTTCCATAACCTTTACAAATAAATGTCATGCAAGCAAAAAAGACTAGAACTAAACATTCCAGCAGACAAAGAGTGATAAATAAAAAAGAAACTGCACAAAATCAAGACCCATGAATAAGTACGAAGAGGAAAACTAAGATGGTTCTACCCCAACATACCCACCTCTTGAGCAACAGTAGCAACCAAATGGAAAATATCCTTAGAGTGGTCCAAATCCATCTTCAGTGAGCCCCAAATCTTCCTTTGATTGATATCAATAACCTATATATTTTGAAAGACATAACTTTTCTTTTCTTGGATGTCCTCCAGGGCATAAACCTCATGAAAATATTTTTTCTTATGATAATCTATCGACAAAACATCAAAATCAGGAGGCGGAGAGAGAGAGAGGAGGAGCCATCATCCTCACATTTCTTTTTATGTAGATGTTTGGACTTACGAGTGCCACTACCCTTCACCACATTGGTTGGTGTAAGGTCCAGGTCCACAAGCCCAGAGTCAACTACCATAGAAGATGAATCAATCTTAAGAGAGGGGCCAGACAAAGGGATACAACTACTATCACCAAAAGCCTTACCGCAACACATTTAGTTGAGACCTGAATCCTCATTAAAACGTTTTTAGGACCCGAGCCAAAAGTGAACAAGTAAATATCATCACTAATATCAATTTAATCCTTTGAGGCCAGCTTAGAATTACCAACTGTAGGGTAGGGTAAATCCATGGACAATTTGAGGATCTTGTCAGCAGACAAACCCTACTCCAAATATACCTATTCAAATACAAATAAACAACAAGGCCTTGGTGGAGGGAGGCTTATCCATGACCACTTTGCATGTCCACAAAGGATTTTCCATAGACTGGAACAAAAAAAGAGGAATATTCATGCAAACATGTCTATCTAACTGATTAATGAACATATCATGAAAACTCCTAATGATATCATAACTAGAATCTAAAGTAAAATAATTCATAATAACCCTCACAACTCATCCCAGGGAAGGTACAGTGTCATTGCATTGAAACCATTCTAGGCCCGTGGAACATTCATAATTGCTTTTTATTAAAGAAGATTCCATTATAATTACTAATATCAATCTTTATCAATAAAATAATAATTGTATTATATCATAAAATTTATTGTTGTTGGGTGGGGTGACACTGCAACTACTTCGAGTGCTATTTATTGTACCGATGCACCTGCTAGTCCTTAACATACTATGGTTGGTGGTAATGCAGAAGAAGGATCGAATGCCCCAGTATCTTCAGACGGAGGTTGGTAGTAGGTATATCAATGAGAAAGATAACTTTTGTCATGCTCCTTAATTTTATTTAATGATTATGTCTTAGGATTTTTGTGTAATTATTTCTTGCGATAGTGTGTAGTAATATTTTTTTAACTTTGTTTTATACGGGAAGGTGTGATTTCCTCCACCTAGTGGCTTTTATGGTTTGTGGGGTATGCTAATTCCACTCACCCATTTTTGTATGATTAATCTTAATTAATAAAAGGATTTTCATTAAAAAAAAAACCTTATTTTTTAATTTGTTAATCATTAAAAATAATAAATTTTACATATCATTTTAACTTATTAAAATGATGAGATATACCAAAACCACCATATTAGGACTATAACATTGATTAATTACTTAACCATCAGTAAAATCTAAAAGAAATATATTTATATTAGAGTACTTATCATTAAAATTAGTTTTAATATAATATTTTATAATTAATATTTAAAAAGCTGGACAGCCTATCCAGATTCGTCGTATCTACCGATTCCACCGTAAAATATATATATATATATAGAGAGAGAGAATTTACATGGTGGAATCGGTAGCCGCCACGAATCTGGGTAGGCTGTATAGCTTTTATGGCCACCACAGTATTCTGCGATGTCCACCTCAGAAGCTGCCACACAGATCTTCATGCAGTCCGCCCCTTTTTTTTGAGTTTACATGGTGGAATCGGTAGCTGCCACGAATCCGGGTAAGCTATCCAGCTTTTATGGCTGCCATAGTATTTTGCGCTATCCACCCCAAAAGTCGCCACATAGATCTTCACGTAGTCCGCCCCTATAACCGCCATGCCACAATCATTTTAAACCTTTTACGCCGCTAAAAGCACCAGGAAAGGGACAAGTGTTCAGTCTGACGAGACCCGAGATTTGAACCTTGGAACTTCACCCCCCTTATGGGGTTTGGATGAACCAATTGGTCAACACCTCGTACCATATATATATATTTAAAAAATAAAAATTATTTATTTATTTGCTAATAACATTCAATAATATTGATTATATTTTACTCTATTATAAATTCTTATTCTAATTACTACTAAATTTATGATGTCCATATTTTATAAGGTAGTTGGAATATATATCCAAAGACATTAATTCAACTATTTAGGACATGAAGGTTAGAATATTGCTAAAGAATACATGATAAAATAGACAACTTGTTGGTATTAATAGTACTACATGAGGATGAAGTAATTGAGGTAAGATTAATTTCAATTCCTTTAGCTTAACCGATTAGATTCATAAAATTTTATGGAGGTAGTGGTTAGATTCCTAAAATTTTATGGAGGAGGTGGGGTTTCAAGGTTCTAATATTACCAAAGAATACATGCTTAGATATCAAACTTGTTGTATCACTATGTAGATATCATGTACCACAAGTAAACCCAAACCAATATTTTTAAATAATATAATAATAACTGTAGACACCAAAATAGCACCAATCCGATTATGTGACTGCAAACACTGATCACTTTGACAAACACAGCCCCCAGGGCAGCCCTCAGAGGTTAAACAGTGGTCTTAACCACTTTCATAGCAATTTTGTAAGGTCAAGAAGCAATTTGGCACACTTGGACACTTTGCCCAGTATTCGTCTCACCCAGGGACGAATTCAAAATAGAATCCGTCCCACCCCAGGACGAATTTTGAATCCGTCCCTGGGTGGGACGAATTCTAAGCTTAACGGGAAAAAAGACAAATGGTGCCAAGTGGCAGCCCAGAACAGTCAGTTAATGACTCCTGCCTTGCACGCGTGTGTAGGTGGACAGAGGGGCCGTTAGAAGACTGTCACAAAAGGCATTTATCAAAGCTCAAGTCAATGGAGGACTCCCCTCCCTCATGGGAAGACAAGACTGCCACATGGCGCCTATGACCAACACATGGCATTTGTGCTTCCCTCCCAAAAGAGACCCCTTGGGTCTATAAAAGGTGGGACTTTTCTCACCCAAAATATACAGGTTGAAGGAGTTTTCAAGCAACGAAGTGCTGCCGAGTTGAAGACCCACTTGCATCCCTTTTGGTTCACCTTCCCACATCCACCAATCTCTTTTGCAAGGGAGGTTGTTGGGTGGCCTTTGGAAGCTCGAACCTGACCCAAATCCAACACATGGACACCTGAACCAACCAATTCGCCGACCCCCCAATCCTAAGAGGTTTTGGGCCCATCCCTGGTGGATTGGCTCCAAAATCAAGTGCCAACAGTGGGAGGCCCACTTGGGCACCCCCGCACTTCCCAAGTCCTATTTTAAGTTTTAGAGCATTTTAGATTACTTTTTAGATTGCATTTTGTGTTATTAGGTTTGATTAACCCATAGCTGCAATTTTGTAACTTTTGGTCAGATTCTAGTATGTTTTGTGTCGCTTTGTTGTTTCGCTGACTTGCAGGTGTCGAGGTCAAATTCCCGAGGGTGGAGGCCAAATTGGGAGAATCCGACCATCTGGGTCGTCCCAAAATGGCCCCAATTACATAACCCCCTTGTTTGCAGGCGTTTTGTAGGTCTCGAGATCCGACATTGGAGCAGCAGCAGGTCGATTTCTTCAACACAGAAGAATTCGTCCCACCCAGGGATGAATTGCAGTCAGAATTCATCCTGCCCAGGGACGAATTCTAGTTGAAGGTAGATTGGCCAGCTGTCTCAGTGGCAGTGGCCTTCTGGAGAAGCAGCGAAGGTTAAGAACTCATCGACATCAGCGACGACATCATCTTGGCCCGCCCATTGCAATCGTGGG
Organism: Wollemia nobilis; assembly: GCA_028583015.1. Classification (NCBI taxonomy): domain Eukaryota; kingdom Viridiplantae; phylum Streptophyta; class Pinopsida; order Araucariales; family Araucariaceae; genus Wollemia; species Wollemia nobilis. The sequence continues at coordinate 1,560,314 of JAQPPZ010017229.1, read as the reverse complement.
CACGCGGAAGGAGGAAGACTAAGTCACACATTGTAACAAAGACAAATTTAACGCTCCTAGCCCCTAAAAAGGGAGGAGACGTCTATGTAACCGAGGATAAGATATTTGAATAAAGAGGGCTGTGATTTCTTTACATCTTTTCTTTCCTTTCCAAATTGTCTCCTTTCTTTGTTTTTGTGCATAAGGTTAAAGCGTTACATTTCGTCTTACATTGCATAATTAGTGTTTCCTTTGCCCAGAATCTCGTGCTTTCAGTGGCGATCACGGTGGGACTCTGTTCCCTGGTTTTTGAAATCACAGAAAACTGATCAAAGTTTTGTGTTTGTGCTTGACAGGTACATTTTTTTTGTTGCAGATCGCTATTCGTCTCTGGCGGGGATGAATTCCTTTCTGCAATTCATCCGACTCTCGGGACGAATTCAAATTCATCTCCGGGAGGGACGAATTCGTTCTCGCAATTCGTCTCCCGTAGGGACGAATTCTCGCTCGTAGATTTTCAGAGCAAAAATTCAGAGACAACAGGAGCAGGCAGAGAAGAGGTAGGGATTTTCATGATCTCTCGTTATATTTTTTTTTTTTGTTTCTGTTCCTTTGATTGTTTTCATCTTGTCCTGCATTGCATAAGAAAAGTCATGTATGCTTGTTTCATTTTTGTTGAATAAAACGAATCCCACACACATCACGAAACAATTTTAAACCAAGGAGCTGGTCGTAAGACCTCAGCCCTTGATCAAGACCATTGGTGGATTTCATCACCACCTTGGCTTGATTTGCATCCATTTCCCGATTGTCAACTCGTTGTTAGGCGTAAATCCTGACGAAGACAGACCGAGTGTCGCTGGGGTGATTCCCATGCGCGCGAGGATAAGTCTTCTATGGTAGGTGCCATTAACAGGACAATCCCCCTTCCGTACCGCCTATGTACCACGTACCTTCTGCTCTCACGTACCTATAGTCTCCCTCTCGTAAGGGCGGGTATATAGAGAGGTTGGTATATCGGCCTGGTTGGTATATTGAAGGGGCTACCGTTTTGGGAGTTATATGAGCCGTCATAATGCATTTAAACGATCTTCAAAACCTACAAAAACAAAACAAAACATCAAAATGCACTAAACCAGTTTAGGACACACCATTTAATCCTTAAAAGAGATAATCACGATTTTGTGAATGTGTGTGCTTAATTCTGCTTAGTGTAGACAAAAAAAAAAAATCATAAACGAGATAAAAACTTATTTAGATAGCATAGAAGCACCGCAATGGTGTACACCCACGATCAAGCCCAATCAAGGGCGGAAGCTCCGAAAGGTACACAAAAAGCATGCACAAGTCGCCTTCACTTCAGTCCTGAGGATTTGGTCATACCGCCTTATAGGTCTAACCTACAAAAGAATCCAATTTAGAATCCTCGATGGGGTATGCCTATTCAAAGCAGCCCCTTTCGGGAAGATGCCTTACATGTAGACCTTGACATAAATAGAGAATCACCTCTTGAAGTTAGGCATGAGTGGCCACCGCGCGATGAAGCGCTAGACAGGCACACCGTCCATTTGGAGGGGCAACATGGATATGGCGTCCCTTCTTTACCTATCATCAGAACAGAGAGACCAAATTCGAAGCGCACGGCTCCTTACATAGGGTGACCTAACTCCGCCCACCCCCTTTACACCCGTGAAAGGGAGTACGAGGAAAGCCATCGCATTCCTCGAGGGCAACAAACAATGCGGGAACCTTGCATTTCCGCACCAGCAGGATATCATGATCACCCCTTGAGGCCAGAACCTCGAGCACATACCGCCTACCTCGACAGAGGGAAGCGACCCCTTGAGATTTTAGAGCATCAAAACCGAGGTAAACCCATAGGAGGAACATTTGAACCTTCTAAACAAAATAGGGTAGACCAAATTGACCCGACTGTCGCCAGGTATACCACCCGTCAAGCCCAAATCATGCGGCTTAAACAAAGTCATCAGGAGATAGAGTATCGACACCGCTTGGATAGAGAGTGCATGCAACGCGAAGCGGATGAGTTACGCTATGAAATACCTGAGAGGGGGCCAACCCCTCGCATCCAAAAAGCTGAACAGTATGAGAGGTGTAATCCGTTGGTGCAAGACAGGTCTCCACGACCTCGTCAAGCTCTGCCTCCAAGACCTCATAGATTCGAGAGGGAGGCAACTCCCCGAAACAATGATGGGTACCTTCAGCAAGAGCTTGATCAGGGTCATAGGTTTCGCCGAGAGACTCCTCAAGAATTTTACGAGGAGTATGAACCAAAAGAGGAATATGTTGAAACTCCCCATCAAGGCAGGAAGGATGCCATTCGGCCACCCCTCCATAGGCCTCCGGTTTACCGTAACTTGCAACAAGAGCGAACAAGAGAGGAAGAAATAAAATCTTCCGATGCATACCAAGCGCTATTGGAGCGTTTGGAGTCTGTGGAGACAAAAGCTGCTGGGCATCAAAAACCCACATTACGTCTACTCCGCAATAATCCGGTGCATCCCTCAGTGCCTACACCTCTTTACCCCGAACACTTCAAGTTGCCTCAATTGGCAGTTTTTTAAGGTGAAGAGGACGCACAGGAACACGTTACATGATTTCTAAGCCAATGCTTCGGCATCCAAGATAATGACGCATTATTGCTTAGAACATTCATAACCACATTCGTAGGCCCTGCCTCGGATTGGTTCACACAACTGCCCAAACACAGCATAAGCAGCTTAGATCAGCTAGTAGATGCGTTTCTTGAACGTTTCGCCTTCAACACAAGGAAGAAGGCATCACTTAGTGATCTTGCTAGCCTTAAAAAATTTGAGGAGGAAACAATGGCAGCATACGGGAACCGATGGAGAGCTTTGCTTTCTAAGTTACCCTACCGTCCTCCCATGTCGGACCTCACGCAAATGTTCACAAAAAGTTGCTTAAAATCAATCTCTGGTCTATTGTTACTGCGACAATACGACAGCTTAGAAGAAGCTTTGGCGCAAGCCAGAGTCATAGAAGAGATTAAGATAGGCGAAGGCGCAATTGCCAAGCCTAAGAAGAAAGAGTGGAATAAAACCACTAAAATCGGGACAACGCAACCACAACACGCTGTAGTCAACCAAGTTGCGATAAATGTTCCCGCGCCTGTGCAAGAAACGCAGCCTCAAAAGGCTAACTACCAGGCAGTGCCTCCTGCTTACGAAAGAGATAACAGAAGACAGGAGCAGTATCAGCAGCGTCGCCCTAGGCGACAATTCACCCCGTATGCGGAGTCTAGGGACTCCTTATTTGACCGCTTGTCAGCGGCAAATTTAGTTACTCTACCAGAAATCCAAATTTTTGACCCTAACATTCCCAAGCCTAGGGGGTATAGGGAGGAATTGTATTGCAGATTCCATAGGCGCAGAGGACATGACCTAAATGGGTGCTGGAAATTCAAAGAACTAGTCCAGGATTTGATCGATAATAGAACATTGGTCGTGGACAACCCCATCGCACCAAACAACCAACAAATGGGGGTATTCAAGGACCCCTTGCCTGCCCACGAGGCACAGGACAAAACCGCTCCAGATTAACGAGGTGCGACAAGATCTTCCCGCGCAAGGATTTGTGGGAATGATTAGCATTGTAACAAGGAACAGAAGATACCCAGCAGTTGCCCCCGAGGTAGCTACGAGGGAAGTTCCGTCGACATCGCAGCCTCAACAACGCCCAACGTAGTTACCTCCGCCTAGACCTGAGGTCACGATACGAACCAAACTCACGCATAGTTTGCGGACCACGTCGGCTAGGCTGTCCATCTACGAGCTTATTCAACAATCATCTCCCCATAGAGAAGCTCTTATGGACATTTTAAAAGCCATTGAAGTACAACCCCACGAAGCAAATTCTTTCAACGCCTTCGTGGGACATGTGAAACAATGTACGGAGCCTGTCATCACATTCAGAGAAGACGAGGTCAAAACGATATCAAATGACATGCCGGATCCACCCCTGCACGTTATCGCGCGGGTCAACGGGATCCCGTACAAGAGAGTGCTGATAGATACCGGCTCGTCCAAGTAACATTATAACCACTGTAGCGTTGAAACATTTAAAACTACCGACCTCTCACATCACCGCTTCCACGTACACACTGCGAGCTTTTAACGATGCAATTTGCTCGACAGTCGGCATAGTTGTTCTACCTATCCAGGTAGGACAAAAGTCAATACCCACACTGTGCCATGTGTTGGAAGGCAAAATGGCTTATAATATACTACTAGGGCGGCCTTGGATCAGGGACATGAAGTGTGTCCCCTCGATCGCACACAAGTGCTTGAAGTATGCCTATGAAGGGCAAATACATGTAGTCCCAATGGACTTAGAGCCCTTCAAGTATTGCAATGCGGTACAATTCATACCTCAATCGACCCTCCCATCAACGCATTTGGATTTTCAATTAAATCCATCTAAACAGGGTCCAATACCGCAGGCACCACTGGTGGCCAACAAGGCAAAATCCCAGCCAGGTGAGACTTCATCACCTACTCCTTCATCATCAACGCCACCTACCGTGGCCCAACAGAAGGACAAGGGAAAGCAAATCATGGAAGAGGTTAAGCCTCTAGAAGAGGGGTTGCCCACGATTTCAACGATATCAACAGAGGAAACACCCAACACAACACAAACCAAGACTCCTGAACAACCAAACATAGAATGGACTCAGGAAGGACTACCGTTTCCTCCTACCCAATCATCAACAATCACTGTTGAGATGGCCAGTACGGGCCTGGGGGAGTACTTAGTGCAAAACGTTGTGGCAACCCCCACATTGGAGTCAGTGCAGGACATGGGAAGACCTCGCCTTCCCATAGGGACAATTGTTCCACTAGGCTACCCTCCCAACCAGACGAATTTTGTGTATGGGGGCCTTGATCATGGTTCTGAACCATGCGAACAAAAGGAAACAGATGAAGAGCCTTTTGTCGAAAACATCAATTATCTGTCGAACCCAAAATTTGCCCTAAAATATCTCGAACAATGCAATTGGCATGGGTATGGGCTAGGCAGATATGAGCAAGGGATGCGGATCCTTTGCCAACCAAGATATCGAATGCCATATGACAAGTCAGGGGTAGGGTTCAACCATCCCCTGCCATTAGACATCTTGGTTGAAAATATGCAAGGCCTAGAAATAGGCAACAAGGGGAGATTGGCACAAGACCCGTACGCCAATCCAAACACAGAATACACATTAGGGGATTATCTCCCATGGTCTAAAAACACCCCTGGAAATAGCAATAATCCCTCTCCTTTGCTAGAGAGAGGTGAAAGTTCAGAGAGCAATCCTCAAAGAGAACAACAACGGCTTCCAGACATTTTTCTGAAACTGTTCCCCTTAGAGGTTCCAGATGAAATAACACAGTCTCAAAAGAATCAGGTCCCTCCACTAAGAGTGGAACAACCGCAATGGGACCAGATTAATTCACTGGAACAGGAAGAGTCCTCAACATCGCAAGCAACAGATGCTGAAGAGGATGAACAATTTTGGATCTATGAAAGCGATTCAGAAGACGAAACTGAAATGGACTATCTCAGACATGCGCGACGACATCACCGCGCTCTAACTCATGAAGATCTAATGGGACAAATGGGTATACGGTTAGGACATGAATGGCACGTAGACCCAGCGAGGTGGGACCAAGTGTTAGGCCTATGGCTCCAAATTCAAGATGAGCATCGTCCACCTCGAGATCCCATCATGACAAGAGTGCCAAGGGAAGACCCCGCCTTCCTTTTCACACATAGAGATGAATTTGCACCTAGAGAGGATCCATTCGTGCCTCGTTCCCGTAGAGCCGGATCCAGAGTATAGGGAACATCTAAAAGAATCAAGTCATCACACCCGCGGTTATGGAGACCAAATTCATTCCATCCACATGATCTCCATTGATTTGACCGCACCCATCCGCAATCCGACCGATCCATCATGGTCATTGCATCTAGACATGGATGCCATCGACTGGGATCGCGTCAATTCACCATTGTCACCATCAGAGTACTGGCCTTTCGGTGAAATGCTTCATTTTACCCAAAGAACAACTCAGGATATCTTTCAAGCTGAAGAGGGACCCGAGGTTCCAAACGCAGATCTTAACTCAGCTGATGATATTCATTTAATCCCAACTCCACATCAGTTGGAGGACGGATCCCACATGTCAGTCGAGGAGACGACTGACGTAGACATCGGCACAGATCCAATGAATCCACGGATTCTCAAGTTGGGGGTAAGCCTTTCCCCCGAAGAGCAAGCCGAATATATTGCCCTTCTCAAAGAGAAGAAGGAAGTTTTTGCATGGTCGTACAAAGATATGCCAGGACTAGACCCGCAACTAGTCATGCACAACTTAACGCTTGATCCGAAAATCAAGCCTGTAAAGCAAAAACTAAGAAAGATGCACCCAAAAGTGGCCTTGATGGTCAAAGATGAATTGCAAAAGCTGTTGGATGCACAATTTGTCATCTGCGTGGATTATCCGCCATGGTTGTCCAACATGGTTCCCGTCAAGAAGCCCGACGGGAGGATTCGCATATGCACCGACTTTCGAGACCTAAACAAAGTGAGTCCTAAGGATGATTTCCCCTTGCCAAGCATCGACGCATTGGTAGACGCTACAGCAGGTCACGAAATGCTCTCCCTAATGGACGGTTTCTCAGGATACAATCAAATTCATATCAATCCTGAAGACCAACTCAAAACGGCATTCACAACGCCTTGGGGGACATTTTGCTATAAGGTCATGCCTTTTGGCCTTAAAAACGCTGGCGCTACATACCAACGTGCTATGACTTATATCTTCCATGATTACATGCACAAAACTTTGGAAGATTACATGGATGATTTGTTAGCCAAGTCTCTCTTGCGCTCAGATCATCTCGGTGACTTAAGCAAGATTCTCGATCGCCTCATAGAGCATAAGGTCAATCGAATCCCAAGAAGTGCGTGTTCGGCGTCACATCCGGAAAACTCTTGGGTTTTATAGTCTCAAAGAGAGGCATCGAAGTGGACCCAAACAAAGTCAAGGCAATCCTTGAAATGGCTCCCCCAACCACTATCAAGCAGCTCAGAAGTCTGCAAGGAAAGGTCACGTCGATTAAACGCTTCATAGCGCAATTATCTGACAAATGCCGACCCATGAACAAATTATTGCACAAGGGGGTCACATTTCATTGGGATGACGAGTGCCAGTCAACCTTTGACGAAATCAAATAGTACTTGGCTTCACCGCAAATATTGGCACCACCTAGACCAGGTGTGCCATTCTACTTATACATCTCAACTACTGAGGTGGCACTGGGCGCAATGCTAGCCCAAAAGAATGAACTTCACAAAGAACATGCTACTTACTATCTTAGCCGCACCCTGGTCAGTTACGAACTTAACTATGCATACGTTGAAAAACTCTGCTTGGCAGTGGTGTTTGCTACCAAAAGGCTACGCCACTACATGCCGAGCAACACTACGTATGTTGTGTCTAAGGAGAATCCATTGCGATACATGATGAGTCGTACTTATCATAGTAGTCGCACGGCGAAATGGATCATGTTGTTGACGGAATTTGACATTGAGTTTATTGGGCAAAAATCTATAAAAGGACAAGTCATAGCCGATCAACTAGCAGAGGCTCCTCTTGAAGACGATCAGCCTCTAGTCATAGAACTACCCGATGATGGGGTCTTCCATGTCTCAGAATCGCCAGATTCTGAAGAGCCTGAGTCTCAGGCCGACATAACCTTATTTTTTGATGGTTCTAAATGCGAGCAAGGTGGTGGCGCAGAATTGTATTCTTCACACCGCAGGGCGCTCCAATGCCCCTGTCATTTAAATTAAATTTCCAGTGCACCAACAACAATGCAGAATATGAAGCCTTGCTCCTAGGTCTTCAAACAAGAATCGCCATGAACATCAAAAGACTCGAACATCTTTGGCGATTCGCCGTTAATCGTCAATCAAGTCAAAGGGGTATATCAATGCAAATGCCCAGTTCTAAAGGCCTATAAAGCCCTCGTGGATAAATTCCTGGCAAAACTTGAGTGGTATGACATCGAGGCACTCCCTCGATCATCGAATCATTTTGCGAACACAATGGCCTCCTTGGGGTCACTAATCCCGCAAGACCTTTCTGGTGATATAACAACCATTCAGGTCAAAACCTTATCGCAACCCGCGATGGAGCGCGCAAGCTCAGACTTGACGCCAAGAGTCCACATGATCCAGATCGAACCATCTACGGATAAGTTCTTTCGAATCCGAGACTGTTTGAAACATGCCAACTGGGGGTCTTTATTTTCCCCCACTCCCATTAATAGCAACACAACGCTATTCTTACAAGTTCTATCCCATTCAACATTTGTTAGGGAAGAACTTCAAAAGGGATTGGCTGTTCATACTATCGAGGTTTCTGATCAACAGGACTGGTATTTACCCATAAGAGATTACCTCAAATTAGGTAATCTTCCCTTTGGATTGACGCACGCCGCAAAATGAACATTCAAGCAAAAAGCGGCTAAGTATGTCTTGATAGGAGACATTTTGTATCGTCGAAGCTATGACGGAATTCTTCTTCGTTGTTTGGACCAGCAAGAGTCCACTTGGGCAATCACCCAAGCGCATGACGGTACGTGTGGCGGCCACTTCAGTGGTATGGCCATTGCAAAGTGCATTCTTCGCATGGGCTATTATTGGCCATCTTTAGAGCGAGATTGTTGCGAGTATGTCAAGAAGTGCGTAAAGTGTCAACATCATGCCAATTTGATGCACGCACCTTCCCAGGCCCTACAGAAATTCCAGTCTGCTTGGCCATTTTCGTAGTGGGGCCTCGATCTAATCGGAAATATCTCCCTGCATCGTCAAGCCATCACACGTTTATCATAACGGCCACAGAATATTTTACCAAATGGGTGGAAGCAATTCCGTTAACCTCTACGACATGACCCCGCATTGCGGAGTTCATTTTGCATTACATCATATGTCGTTTTGGTATTCCATCCAAAATAATCTCGGATAATGGGCCATCATTCAAGAACAAAGACGTGCGTGCTTTAACCACAAAGTACAAAATTCAGCACAGCTTTTCAACACCCTATTATCCGCAAGCAAATGGGCAAGCAGAGGCGTCAAACAAAATGCTAGTCGCCATCCTTAAAAAGACCGTCGCAGATAGTCATAAGGATTGGCACATACAAATCCCACTTGCCCTTTGGGCTTATCGCACTAGCATTCGGACGCCCACTGGGGCAACTCCGTTTTCACTAGTGTATGGCTCAGAGGCAGTAATGCCTCTCGAGTTGGAAATTCCTTCCCTGCGCATATCAATGCAGGAGTTCATCGATGATAACACTACGTGGCAGGCCCGATTAGACCAGCTTACGTTGCTTGACGAACGACGCGTTAATGCTCTCGAGCACTTACGTATCTATCAAGAGCGGCTTAAGAGAGCTTACAACATGAAAGTTCACCTAAGAGACTTTCGGGTTGGTGATTTGGTTCTGAAGGAAAACCAACAAAACTCTAATTTGCCATCCCATATGAGGGACAAATTCATGGCAAATTGGTTAGGTCCTTATGTCATTGATAGCAAAATAGGACCAGGAACGTACAGGCTAGCTTCTCTTGACGGTATCAAGGAAACAGAACCCTTGAATATCAGTCATTTGCGACCATTTCATATCTAAGAAAGCCTATACCAAAAAAAAAAAAAGCTCCAAGGATTATCACAATCTCTTGGTCAACCCAAAAAGCTCCAAGGATTAACGCAATCTCTTGGTCAACCCAAAAAGCTCCAAGGATTATCGCAATCTCTTGGTCACTCCAAAAGCTCCAAGGATTATCGCAATCTCTTGGTCAACCCAAAAAGCTCCAAGGATTATCGCAATCTCTTGGTCACACAAAAAGCTCCAAGGATTATCGTAATCTCTTGGTCACTCCAAAAGCTCCAAGGATTATCGCAATCTCTTGGTCACCAAAAAGCTCCAAGGATTATCGCAATCTCTTGGTCCCCAAAAAGCTCCAAAGATTATCGCAATCTCTTGGTCACCAAAAAGCTCCAAGGATTATCGCAATCTCTTGGTAAATACAAAAAGCTCCAAGGATTATCGCAATCTCTTGGTCAACCCAAAAAGCTCCAACGATTATCGCAATCGCTTGGTCAAAAAAAATAATAATAAATAAATAAATAAATAATAATAAAGAAATTCAAAAAACAAAACAACAGAAATCATCAAAAACGACAAACATTTGCATCTCAATTCTCATGTTACAAAAACAACAAAAACACCAAGCATAACTTTTACCACACTAGAGTCAGTGGTCTGGGAATGTACCAAGACTTTCAGTAATTCAGTCATCATTTTCCTCTTTAGCCATGTAGTGTATCAAGTCGAACAGATTTTACGAAGGTAGAGTCATACTTGAAATACACCTTGTTACGTAACATCCCAACACAAATCAAAACACTAAAATTCCCAAATTGTGTGAACGAAAGACGAAACCTGCAAAATAATCTAGGTCACCACAAGCGAAATGGTTATCTTGCTCATCCCCCTATGCGAATGACCCCTAGAATGCTGAGAGTTGGCAAAAGGACAAGCATCCTCCCTACCCAATTCCCTAAGAATCCCTAAAGTTCTCAACAGTGCAAAACACAAAAAATTTGCAAAATGTCAAAACTCAAAAATTTGACAAACTACAGTGCACACATCAAAAGGCACAAACAACAGTGATTTTGGTCACTCCATAACCCCAATCCCTTGCTCGAAAGAAAAACAAATCAAAATAAACAGTGATCTCATCACTACAATGAGCAAGTATCCCAATACAATTGAAGAAAAGAAGGGAGTTGACCTTGAATCCCCGGAACTCTCAGAGATTCTGTAGGTCATAAGGCAAGCTTCAATACCAATTCGGTAACAGAAGTAAACCTCCCGCATGACGATATATCTGTCACATTAACTTGCATGCAGATCAATGTTTGCATGTGGATGAGCTAGCTTATGGCATCTTGGATTACACCGCAGATTAATCTTAGTACATACAACAAAGGAATCCGTGGAGCTAATTAGGTGATCCTCAGTACAGGTTCGGTTGAAAGCCCATCTGGCACTGGCGGTATCCTAACAAATACCACTAAATGAACTCAATTGCACACACAGGGATATGAAATGATTGGGTCAAAAACAAGTCTGATTCATACTTTGGTCAAAAAGTCTTGTAAGATAAAGTACAATCATGGATGGTGAGTTAAAACTGACTGAATCTCAAAAAATCTTACATTCATCCCAAAACCATCTACGCTACTTATCATCTTTATGATACCATCAAAAAATACAAAAAAAGAAAAACCATGTAAATAAAGAGCTTCTTAAACAATAATAGTGCAATCATCACAAATGTCATTCATCCATTTCACCTCGCATATCACATAGACATCAAAAACATATACATTTATCATAACATCCGCATTCATCAAAATAAATAAACATGCATAACAAAAAAAAATCAAATCATCACATGTACAAAACCAAAAATAAAATAGGTATATATATATATATATTGTCAAAAAGATGCCCGTAGGCTACAAAACCGGTCCTCAGACCCCGCAATCATATCCAAGAACCCAACCTAAGGCGTCGACCACCATGATCACGCAGGATCGGTGCGACGGAAACTACCCCCCGTGGTGTGGGTCCTACGGGACCTCGCGAGGCGGCTACTACTAGCCCCCGCATCATGCCTGCTACCCCCCCTCATCTAACCGCCTACGACGAGATGATGCTGACTGCTCAGTCAAACTATCCCTCGTCCGTCGAGAAGATCTACTGATCGAAGGCTCAGGAAGCCGCCCGCCAAGGCGGATGACCTCCCTCTCCAAGTCTATCCGGTACAGACACCACTCTGCCTCTCGTCGATGATAGATAGACAATGCATCATCGCGCTGCGCCAAAACTCTATCACGCTCTGCCAACTGAGCCCGTAGAAGATCCCTCTCCAGATCCCGCATCCGCAGTAGCTCTGTAAGTCACGCAACCTCAACGCCTACATCCGACCCCACCTCCTCTGTATCTGCCGGACGCATAGGACTCGCGGGGACAGTAGCCTGCTCAGGCTCCAACTGTGCCTCCACATCCTGCATGTCCGGCCGCTCCGAAACACCCAGGCCCACATCCTCATCTCCCACATCCACCATATCTGCATCATCCAACGGCCCCCCCCAATCACCCCCTGCTACCTCAGCATCCTCCACTATCGCCTCTGCGCCTCCCAGTGGCCCCTCTCCTCTCCAGCACCGCAATACCCACCACGAGTCATACTCAGTGGTAGTACCGACGTCATCCACATCCGGGACCTCAATCACCGCATCCGACTCCTCGCCCAATGGCGCGGTGACCGGTGGCTCCAGATCCCTCTCGTCTCCCCGACGTCGATAGACTACGGGCTCACCAAGCAACCCCTGGCGCACCCCAAACTGTCGTGTAACCCGACGGTACGAAAAGAACTCATGCTCCGTCCCGTGCCGCCCAGTCAACCATCGCTCCCTCCATACCCGTCGGAGCCACTCTCCAGCCTCAGGCCAAGCCGGGACAGTCCCGATAGGGATGCCAAAACACCTCCCCTGGAGTGAGCCGAGAAAAGGCATCAGTGTAGTGCTCAACGACACCTGCCCATCGCCGACTCTGCCCCTGCTCCGTAGACCGTCGCCACAAAACTGCGTAACCAATCTCCTCATCCTCCATCGCCGCCCGAGTCGTCCACGGTAACCCGGAAGGCCTCTCAACAGCTATGTGCTGCCAACCCCAAAGACTCGCAACAAAAACCGCAATCGACACCCTTCCGTCGTCGATAGCGGACCCCGTACAGCTCCCCGTAGAGTTGTGCCAACAAAGTCTGTCCCCATCTCGGAATCAATGGTGCCTCTATCGGGCACTTCGCCAACTGCCACACCAAATCCAGCAGGTTCCACGGGAACCTCGTGCCTGATGAATCAGGGAGAAGAATGTTAGAAATGAGGCCCATCAAGAATGCGTGCCTCACTCCTAACACCCCCCTCTCCGTCCACCAGCTAACCAAAATCCCGCCAGCCTGGCAATCCGCCTCGGCTGTCTCCACTGGGTCTGCTACACCCAGCTGCCCCCCATGCCCAAAGCATCTCGTAAGTATAGCAGTCCGCTGATCAAACGGAGATGTCCTAATAGGCAGACCATCTATCGAAATCCGAAGTAACCGATAGACGTCCTCAAGAGTCACAGTCATCTCCCCTGTCGGGAGATGGAAAGTATTGGTCCGTGGATCCCAAAGCTTGATCAGGGCTATCAGATAGGCCTGATCCGAAACCACAGGCTCCAGTCGAGCCACCTGCTTGAGCCCAAGGGCATCAAGCCATCCCCAGTCATCATCGGTCAATGCCAACCGTGCCTCAGTAAATGCAGCGGGTACACGGTACCGGCTCCTAACAACCTGCAAAAAAAAAAAAAAAAACAGGTCAAATTTTAAGTTCTAGGGTTTCTAACCTTAAATGTTAAACAAAAACATCACAAAAAAAATATTAAAGTTTTGAAAAGCGTCAACACAAAAACAATGCATTAAATTAAAGCAAAATAAACTCTAGGGTCACTTACAGGTCTCGCCTCGGCTCCGCCGCTCGAACCAGTTTGTGCACTCATGATGGCAGAGAGAATTCCAGTAGCGCTTTGCTTCGCAGAATTACCTCCTCCTCCCAGAGCTCCAAAATCGCAAGAAAAAAATGACACAAATGAGCCCAAAATCAAGTTTTGGCCATTAAATAGGCCTTTTGCACTGGAATTCGTCCTTGACTGGGATGAGCGCTCTGATCAGCGCTCGTCCCACCTAGGGACGAATTCTCCAGCTGGAATTCGTCCCACCCAGGGACGAATTCAGGCCAGCACAAAAAAAAATCAACAAAAATGACTAAAAATGCACTAAAAACAGACAATAAAATTGCCCGACAGGATTGCTACTGCACCTGACAACAAGGGCATACAAAATCGACATTGGAGTCACAAATTGTCACTATCATACTCCCTAAGAAGGCTACCATAGCCGGACCGCTCCACGGGAAGACGAATTTTAGACAATTTCATCCCCAAACGACATCACCAAAAGGGTCAAAGCCCACTCAAAAACAATACAAAATTCAACAAAAATAAACAACGATAACATTGCCGGACATAAGTGCTCTTGCACTTAACCTCTAGGCAAAGAAAATTGATGTCGAGGTCCAAATTATCGCTCTCCTACTTCCCCAAGAAGGCTACAATAGCCGGACCGCTCCACGGGAAGTTAGATTTTCGATGATTTCACCTCATTACGGCATCACCAAAAGGGTTAACACCCACCAAAAATAGGTCCAAATGTTGGAAAAATTGCACACGCTTAACGGTAAACCCTTTAAAGGCACACCTGCACAAGTCATCTTGGGTCAAGCGACTCGTCGCTTCTCTCACGAAGGTCATTCCCTCATCGATTCGTCGCTTGAGGGGGTAGTCACACTTAGTCACCAACCAACAATCACACACCCAATTAAGGAAAACGACATGCATTCAAAGAATCATTGACAAAGACAATCACGCTCCTGCTTGGGGCAATAAACAAGCAACAATCAAATCAATCAAACACTTGGCATTTCGTGAATCATGAACACAAGGTTCCCCCTGAGGATAAAAATGCCCTTTGCCTGTTCATGACCGATCAATGTCTAAGTTCAAGTCACACCTCAACAAAACAGAGTTAATACTTGAAATCAAATTCCTTAGCTCGTCGAAGCAAGGATTCAAGAATGCATGCCCTTTCCATACTTGGGGCATCAAAAGTTGGTTAGGTTACCAAGAAACCCTAATCATTAGTGCTTTGGTTATCTATTTTTGCTCAAGATCGCGTCACCCGCAGCGCTTCCCAAAAAGGGGCATCTCGTAGACACCAAAACAACACCAATCCGATTATGTGACCGCAAACACTGATCGCTTCGACAAACACAGCCCCTAGGGCAGCCCTCAGAGGTTAAAAAGTGGTCTTAACCACTTTCATAGCAATTTTGTAAGGTCAAGAAGCAATTTGGAACACTTGGACACTTTGCCCGAGATTCGTCTCACCCAGGGACGAATTCAAAATAGAATCCGTCCCACCCCAGGACGAATTCTGAATCCGTCCCTGGGTGGGACGAATTCTAAGCTTAACGGGCAAAAAGACAAATGGTGCCAAGTGGCAGCCTAGAATAGTCAGTTAATGACTCCTGCCTTGCACGCGTGTGTAGGTGGACAGAGGGGCCGTTAGAAGACTGTCACAAAAGGCATTTATCAAAGCTCAAGTCAATGGAGGACTCCCCTCCCTCATGGGAAGACAAGACCGCCACATGGCGCCTATGACCAACACATGGCATTTGTGCTTCCCTCCCAAAAGAGACCCCTTGGGTCTATAAAAGGTGGGACTTTTCTCACCCAAAATATACAAAGCTTGAAGGAGTTTTCAAGCAACGAAGTGCTGTCGAGTTGAAGACCCACTTGCATCCCTTTTGGTTCACCTTCCCACATCCACCAATCTCTTTTGCAAGGGAGGTTGTTGGGTGGCCTTTGGAAGCTCGAACCTGACCCAAATCCAACACATGGACACCTGAACCAACCAATTCGCCGACCCCCCAATCCTAAGAGGTTTTGGGCCCATCCCTAGTGGATTGGCTCCAAAATCAAGTGCCAACGGTGGGAGGCCCACTTGGGCACCCCCGCACCTCCCAAGTCCTATTTTAAGTTTTAGAGCATTTTAGATTACTTTTTAGATTGCATTTTGTGTTATTAGGTTTGATTAACCCATAGCTGCAATTTTGTAACTTTTGGTCAGATTCTAGTATGTTTTGTGTTGCTTTGTTGTTTCGCTGACTTGCAGGTGTCGAGGTCAAATTCCCGAGGGTGGAGGCCAAATTGGGAGAATCCGACCATCTGGGTCGTCCCAAAATGGCCCCAATTACATAACCCCCCTGTTTGCAGGCGTTTTGCAGGTCTCGAGATCCGACATTGGAGCAGAAGCAGGTCGGTTTCTTCAACACAGAAGAATTCGTCCCACCCAGGGACGAATTGCAGTCAGAATTCGTCCTACCCAGGGACGAATTCCAGTTGAAGGTAGATTGGCCAGTTGTCTCAGTGGTAGTGGCCTTCTGGTAACTTTTCTTATCTTCTATCAAGTTTTGAAGCCATTTGGACTCACTGTATTCACTGTTTCAGGCAAATGTTTACATGCATATTTCGTTAGTTTTAGAGAACAAACACTTTTCATTTGCGGCGGATGCTACTGACATCTTGGTTGTTTCTTTGTTCGCAGGAGAAGCAACGGAGGTTAAGAACTCATCGACATCAGCGGCGGCATCATCTTGGCCCGCCCATTGCAATCGTGGGCACGCGAAAGGAGGAAGACTAAGTCACACATTGTAACAAAGACAAATTTAACGCTCCTAGCCCCCAAAAAGGGAGGAGACGTCTATGTAACCGAGGATAAGATATTTGAATAAAGAGGGCTGTGATTTCTTTACATCTTTTCTTTCCTTTCCAAATTGTCTCTTTCCTTTGTTTTGGCGCATAAGGTTAAAGCGTTACATTTCGTCTTACATTGCATAATTAGTGTTTCCTTTTCCCGAAATCTCGTGCTTTAAAACAATAATAATTTAAATATTTAATGATTATATTTATCCATATTTTACATTTAATTCTAGTTTTTTTCAAATAATTATAGATGCAAGGACTATATTGCTAAACCTAGAATATAGTTAAATTAAACATATTTATAGAGATAGAAACGAAGTTGCCAATAAAATGTTGAATATGGCAATTAAATATGAGAATTTTAAGGTCTGGTCATATGCCCCCATGAGATTTTAGGAATTGGTAATGAAGCCAATAGATAAAGAGGGCAAAGCAAAGAAGAATACTTATTTATATCATGCAATGAAGGATTTGAGAACACTAAATTACATTATTGTCAGCAGTTTCTTTATCATTTATGTAAAGCATTGAGCACTACATCAACCATGTTAAATAGAAGAATAGCAGGAAGAATATTATTTCAAATTCTCCATCAACAGGTTTAGCCTAGGTTGGTAGTCTCAGGATGGTAGTTCATATTCCTAGCTTTTGGCCTCATTGTTCAAGTCTCCCACTAGACAAGATGTTTCAAATTTGAATTCTTTGATTAGAGTGGGAAGTTCAAGTTTCAAAATTTTCTTGAACGCTCAGTTTCAAATTTGTCCTAAAATTTATTGTTTAACTTATTGGTGGGTGGGTTATCCTTTGTGGGTTTACTAGATATAACCCTTGTAGGTTTATTGGATGTAAGTATCTGAATGATCAATACAATGTTGTACCTCTCTTTGAGCTTATTGAATATCTTTATGTTCAAGTTTGGAGACTCCTGAAAAAACCTATTGTAAAAGGTTTGGGGACATTTTCAAAACTTCTTTTACCCAATCAAATATATATATATATATATATATATATATATATATATATATATATATATATATTACATTTAATCATGTCATAAGATGTAGATGATACTTATAGTTATAAATTAAATAATTTTTATCTATCCTATTTTGTCCTAAAAAGTTATAAATAATAAATTTAATGATACCTCAGAATTGACTTCACATTTACTTCTTAACTGGGAAGTCTTTAAGGAGATTTTATTGTCTATCCTTGGGTGGTTGGGTGTTAGTTGGATTTTTCCTAACTCTATGATAGACTATATTTTACAATGGTTCCTCCACTTCTCATCACCTAAGCTAAAGTTTTTTGGAGATTTTTGATACCACATATTATGTGGGGAGTTTGGAAGGCGAATAACACTCGGGTTTTTAGGGATAAATATTTTTCTTCTCATATTTTGAGTGCTCACATTTTGGGTAGACTATGGGGAATTTATTGTGTGCCTGTTCGGAGTCGAAGCTTTTGGAGGCTTCCATCCCTAGTGAATTTTTGGTTGAACAATATTTTGTCTTTGGGCATGTGGACCACCCTCCTCTTGCACTCGATCCTAGGAGCATATTTCATTGGACCCCTCCACCCGCGGGCTAGTTTAAATTGAATTTTTACAGGGCCTCTAAATGCAATCTTGGGTTGGCTGGAGCGGGAGGGGTTATTCATGATGATAAAGGAATCTTGGTCCTTGCCTACGCTGAACCTATTGGACTGAATTATTCTCAGGAAGTTGAAGCGAGGGAAACTTTCTTAGGGTCCCTTTTAAAATATTTTACTTTTAGTAGAGCTATAGTTGAAGGTGATTCATTAAACATCATTAGAATGCTCAATGACTCCTACCATATCAGTTGGAAAGTGGCTAATTTAATCAATGAGATGGTGGGTATATATCATGCTTTAGAGGTGGTTCAAAATTGGCATATTTTTAGAGAAGGAAATTTGGCTAGGTATTTAATGGTAAATATGGGGGTAAATATCCAAGGATTTATGGTGTGACAGAGGGATTTACATCTTGATATCATAAACTACATCTATAATGACATTCATTAAATGGTGGTTGGTTCTTTCTTGCTCGAGTGGATGAGGTTTTGGAGTAATAGTCATAGAGGGTGGGCGATTGGTATTCTTTCACGTGGTACTTTTGAAGCATCCATTTTTCAAATTTCATGTTCCAAATATCACATGCTTTTGTGCCTTAGTTGTTAGCGAATTTCTCAAAGCTTGCCAAGATTCCTTTGGAAGGTGCTCTCTGCCTAAAGTCATCCTTTTGTTTTTCATTCTAGGTACAGGATTTGGTTTGTAGAATGGTCTTGGGTCGTTCCATGGGTGCCTTTTACCATATGTATTGAGTTTTGGTGGCTTCTTTCCTGTATGAGTTGTCAAGTAAATCCAGGGGATGGTGAATTATCCTTTCATTGGTATTGGTTCTCTCCTTTCTTCTTTATAATTCAGACCTTGGATTTTCCACCTATTTTATCTCACCTTTGAGATAGTTATTTGCAAGGTGTTCTTTTGCCTTTATTCCACATTTTTGCTACCTTTCATTATTCTCACCTAATGGTGGGTGGTAGGGGTTCGTCATGTGGGTCAAGTGTTTATAGTGGGATTTTTGAAGATGGTGGCAAATGTGTACTCTCCAAGTAAAACTATAATGAATAAAAGTGCTATCCTCGATAGTATTCACCTGATGGAAATCAAGAAACATGCAATTTGGAGCTCTGTTAAGATGTCTTAGGATTATACCGAGGAGGCTTCCCATATTTCTAGAAATATTATTAACGAATTCGATTCAATGAAGTAGAACCATCTCGGTTCTCTTGTTGGTCGATTCATCTAGTTTTTTCTTGGGTTCATGCGATCCTTATTCTCTGTTTGTTTTTTTTTGTTTGTTCTATTTTATTTATATCTTTGTTGCGTAATTTGTAAATTAAAAACCCTCTTTTCTCTTAATAATACAAAAAAAAATATTAACATTTAATATTGTTGTTAAGAAATATAAATTATATTCGAAGACTGAATAGGGGTTTCATAGGCTACAATAAAGGCTTGGAGAATATTTTCACACAAAAAAACCTTCAGATAGGATCATTCTTGTTGAAGGATCTTTCAATAGTTTGGATCATGGCCAAGAATGGGGGACATAGGTACTTCGGTATCAAATCCTCTAAAACAAGGAATCAAATACCAAGAGAAGTTATGTGGTACCCAAGATATCTTTAATGACTATCAAAGACAGGAAAGGAAAATCATAAACACCATGGAGAAGTGATAAAATGAGGATTATATACTGGGAAGGGTGAATGAATTTTTACCACAAGAAAATAAAATACTCGTATTGGAAATAGTTGACGACTAGATAGTTGAGACTATAGTTTATAAAATAAAATATAATCTGATAGGAAAGTTCATGGGTTTAGGAAAAAATGGCATATAGAAGGAGAATACAAAATTCTAAGTCTCCCAAATGGGTATTGTTTTGTAGAGTTCATATCAGTTGTATACTGACAAAAACTATTTGAGGGAGGGTCGTATCATCACGGGCCGATGGGACTATTATTGCAACCATGTAAGATGATATTCGACTCAAGGGTCGAACTAATTGCAGTACTAATATGGGTAATATTATTTCCCTTCGCATTGAATTTTAGAAAGAGGAGGTACTTGAGGTAATATGAAACTTACTAGGTCATTATCAAGGTAGATCAAGAGAAACAATTTTATAATGATCGACAATGTTTGCTAGGTTTTGTGTAGAAATAGACCTTATTAAACCTCTTTCAACAAATATAGATATAAAAATAGGATATTTCATCTCGAACCATTAATTATAATATGATCCTATTCCATTCATATATCTGGTGTACCACACTCATGGACATCTAGCTAGAATGTGCCCAATAGTTAAGGATCATCAATTTGAGCAAAAGGAGAAAAGAGCAAATATTAACATGATAGGCCACTATACTTAGTAGAACATAAATCAAAATGAAGGAAAATACCAAATAAACTCAGAGGGCTTCCAAAAAGTAATCAGAAGTCCAAAAAAAGAAATCAACACAATAATCATAGACAAGGAGAAAAATAGGAAGAAAAAGCAATAGATATGAGATATTCAAACAACTGATAAGATTAGAAAAAAAAGGGAATTTTCAAATAGAAGTATTACATAAGGATACCCAATAAATCACATTAGTAGATCAAAAAATATACTTCAATCTAGTATCACAAAATAAGCAAAGAGTAGAACTAGACACAACCTCTCTTATGGAAGAGGAGATTTAGCCCCCAAGGGAGACCAAAGGAGGGAAAATAGAGTAGGGGATAGCTTTAAATTAGGAAATAGATATAAAAGAAGGAAATAGGAAAAAATACAATTGTATTTTAGGGATTCATCAAGTGGAGAAGAAATAAAAACTAAACCAATATATAGGAATTCAAACAAGAAAAATATGGAGGAACAAGGAAGAGATTTGAGCTACAATGAAAGGGTCAAATCGATGGTTGATTTTTTTGTCCTAATTCTCAATGATATTAATTACTTGGAATGTGACGGGTTTAGGCAGTCACCCCAGATAAAATGTAGTAAAAAATATTATCACATATATGAGTCCAAATATAGTTTTGTTACAAGAAACTAATTCAAGGAGAAGACTTAAAAAAAACAAATAGGAGGATATGGCAAAAATGAGAGATCCTTACTCGATAAGCATAGGGAGAATTAGGTGGATTGGCCACTGTGAAATCACCAACAATTTTTAGCGATAGGGGGTCTCTACAAGAGGGGTGTTTATGGTCCAATTATAAAATAGATAAAGTGGGAAAAGTTTAACTATAGTTAATTTTTATGGATCATAGACAATTAGACCATAGAGGGAACAATGGATAGCCATCTAGAATTTTAGAGACAACTACCCAAAGGACCATTGGATTGTGGGACGAGACTTCAATGCAAAACTTAGAATAGAGGAACAACAAGGAGGTAGATTATTTTTGGAGGAAAAAGTTAGCATTTTTCATCAATAACATGTTAAATGAATATAATAGATATCCCAATTATGGATAGCTCCATGACCTAGAATAATGGAAGAAAGGATGGGAAGACAATAAAATATTACTTGAATCACTTCTTCATGGGAGAGGAACTATACCTACATACCAAGCATCAATTGAGGGTCATGTATAGTCTTTCATTAGATCATTTTCTAGTAAGCCTTACCATAGAAGAAGATAATCATAAATTTACATGAACTTTTAAATTTGAGCTATGGTGGCTGAAAGATGAGGAGTTGGAGGAAAACATAATGGAGTGGTGGAAATTAAGAAAAACAATATTTTGGACAAACCAATTCAAACTTCACAAACAACTAAAATAAGTTACAACCCAACTAAATAAGTGAAGCAAACACAAGAAGAAACTCACTAGAATCCAAAAGAAGGAAATCAAGGATCAAAAGGAGAGGTTTTCTTAGGAAATAAGATAAAGAACTATTATGAAATATCTATTGTAACATGAGGTAAAAATTATTAAGAGAGAGGAATAATTGGAAGAAAAATAAGATATCTATTGGAGGAAAAGAGCTAGAGTTACATGGCTAAAGGAATGGGATAAAAATATAAATTTCTTTCATAAAATAATAATAGCTAGAAGACAACAAAATAGATTTAAAAGTCTTACAGATACGATGGGTAAGGTAAAATCCATTGGAAGTGAAATGAAAACTATAAAAAATTAGTACTTGCATAATATTTTTAGTAGCAATGAAAATTTGAATGCAATATTATAGGAGGAGATATTGGAGGTAATTCCTCAATTAGTAAAACTATAACTTAATAAATTATTAGTTGAGGAAATTTATATAGAAGAAACATTGTAGATCATAAAAAAAATGCAAATAGGAAAGGTCCCAAGACCAATGGATTCCCCATTGAATTTTATCAAATTTTTTGGAAAATTGTGGGCCAAGCAGTGGTGGAGGCATTGGAGGAAATCAGATAGAGTAAGAAAATGTTAAAAGCCTTGAATCATACTTTTATCACATTAATTACTAAGGGCACACCTAGTGAGATAATTTATAATTATAGTCATGTTTCACTCCATAATGTAGTATACAAGATATTAACAAAGCTTATGGTAGAGAGGTTAAAATATTTTTTGCCAAATCTGATTTTAACTGAGCAATGTAGTTTTGTAGAGGAGGTAGAAAATGAGATTTGTAGAGGAGTGGAGAGATTGGATAAAATCCTTACACATACTACATCATTCTTAGTTTTGGTAAATGATAGTCCCTCTTCCATGTTCATAATAGGAAGGGGGTTGAAGAAAGGGATCCTATTTTCCCTTACCTATTTATCCTTTATGCAGAGGGTCTAGGGATACTGTTAAAAAAAGCAAGATAAGAGAGGAGGATAAAGGGTTAGAAAATTAGTTCTCAAATTGAGATAAATCACCTCTAGTTTATAAATTTTCCATACTTAAGACTCCAAAGAGAATTTTGAAAGATATTGATAAACACACAATAATGTTTTTGTGGTCAGGTGCAAGGGAAGCAAAAACATTAGCACTATTTGGGTGAGATAAGATATGCCAACCAAAAAAACAAGAAGGATTGGGGATAATATTAGCATTCCAAATAAGTAAAGAACTAGCAAGGAAGTTATATTGGATATAGATTACAACTACTAGAGGCTTATGGAGTAGACTATTATAAGTTAAATATTACCTAAGAGTGGCTGAGAAAGACATCCCAAGACACAAAGTGGAAGGAGAGGGATATACATTATGGATAACAATGGAAGAAAGCAAATATTTAGTAAAGCCATACCTATATTATTAGTTAGGGGATGGAAAGAACGCTCTAATTTTAGAAGATTTATAGAATCAATCTCAACCAATTATTCAAACATTCTTAAATATATAGAGCTGGAAGTAGAGCTCCAAAAGGTAGGGTGGTGGAAAGCCTCTTCCTATATAAAATCATGGATTCAACATGTACCAAAATTACTACAATGGAAAAATCCTTGAGAATGGCCAGTTAAGGGGATACAAGAATTAATCAAAATACCACGAAGACATCTCCAAAGACACCCAATTCAATATGGTTCTATGAGAGATATTCTTGGATGGGGAGGAAGTAATCTAGGAATTTATAAGGCAAAGGAGGATACAAGGTAGTTTATAGATACGATATTACACCAACACCACTTCCATAGACATTTTTCTAGCAAAATAAAGGATGGCCAAAAATTAATATTTTATCATGGTTGATTAACCATAGAAAGTGCTTAAAATTTGATAATTTGAAAAAAAAAAGGTTTCTATGGGTCTTCCAAATGTGTTATGTGTGGAAAAGTAGAGGAGACCTTGAATCACCTATTTTTTGGGTGTTCTTTTTCTAAATATATATGGATCAATTGGTGGAGGCATATGAGACAACATTGGCAAAATTTTGAGAGCCAAGAAAGCTTTTATGATAAATAGAAACAATGTAGATTTAATATTAAAACAATGAAAATGATATGGAATTTAGGATCTAGCTTCATATGGTGGCAGTTATGGCTGGAAAAAATGCATGCATATTTAGATCAGAACATAAAATACGGGAGCAAGTATGATAGAGTATTATGAGTAAGGTAATGGAAACACTGTCTATTAGATTACAAGAGGAAACAAACATAGAAATAAAGGAAGTGACTATTTTATGAAGCTTTGGAATGATTGTAAAAGAAAAATGACTAAGGGTTAGATGTGTAGGTGAGATCTCTTCAATTAAAATAGAGTGGAGACCTTCTCCAAGAGAGTGGGTGAAGGCAAAAATAGATGGGGCTTCTACCAAAAACATTGGAAAAGTTTATTTTGGTATTATCGTACAAAATTGAAAAGGAGAATAGGTGTACTTGAGACTAGAAGGTATGGGGAAGACAATAAATAATAAAGTAGAATGATAGGTGATCTTATTAGCATCAGTGATAACTACCAATATACATATACATAAGTTATAGATAGAGATAGACTCTCAGATATGAGTTGGAATATTGGATCCTATAAGACCCTTTCAGGTTCTAGATATTGGCAAGAGAAGGAAGGTGGAAGCAGTTCAAAAGATTTAGAAGGTTTTTTAGAATGTTTTTACTACACATATCAACCGAGAGGGAAATATTATGGTAAATTATCTATCAAAATTGGGAAAATAACAGGAGGAAGGGTAATATGTGGACTCTCAGATAGAAAATCAGATAAGTTGGTACCAAAAAATCAAGTGGATGTGAGAGGTGGTACAAACGCATAGCAAAATAGGAAGAGCAACCAGTGATTCTAATGAATCTATCATAGTTAGGCCACGAAGAGAAACAACATGAAAATATAAAAATGGATAATTTTTAATCTAGGAGGGATTGATGAAGGATTTTGTTTTTTCCCATATTTTCTGTCCAACTCATTGTACTTTGTAATACAACTTCTATATATATAATATATTTTTTATTTTTTCAAAAATCATTAACATTTAATACTTTTCAATATCAAAATCTATTATATAAATATTTTTTAATTTATAATTATCACTTTTTTTAATATATACTCATTAATGTTTAAAAGTTATTTTGTTATGAAAGTTTCCGCCTCAAAATATCAATTGCTTATTTATTCTAGAAGATACCATTATAGTCTGTTTGTACTGAAGGGTGATGCATATATATCTCATTACCATCCCCATTTTATTTAAGCCAGGGCAAAAAAACCTTTGAGTTTACGTTTCCTTTATCATGCTTATGATATATGTCCACCGGGATTTATCACAGGGAGGTAATAATTATTTTCTAATTACTCTTGATTTTTTGAATTGTGGAATCCACTCAAAACAAGTTTTTAAAAGTTCCCTTATGCTTGGTTCTTTGATGTTGTATGTAGTAGAAACTTATTGAATCACTCATGCAGATGCAATTACAAAATTGACATTAAGGTAGACTACGTACAGAGCCGAATAGAGCCCAAAGAGAAACTTGTACACAGTCGAACAGAGCCCAAAGAAAAACTTGTTGGGTGAGAAATAATTGTAAGTATTACGAGTGACGTTTGAGTATTGCTTCACGCATCGCGCAAGGGAGAAGAGGAACCTATAATTAAGATGAATGGTTTTCTTACTAAAGAAGATCCAAGAAAGGAATTTACCATTACTTTGAGTGAAGGATTCGACTCAGTGAAGGTTTTTTTCACAATTTATCAACTGTAGCACTTGAGGAATCCTTACATTCCTATACTCCCTACATATTATCATCAATAATAGCTTTCTGAATATCACTGCAAAGCATATTATTATTGTTGTATCTTGTAACTACAAGAGATTGTTTCTCATTCATAGCAGTCACTGGCTAGGGACTGCATATCTTGACAATTCTATCAAATAATAATAAGAAATTGAACTGTGTTTTTAATATGTAGTGTCGTTGAGATGACCGAATTCATCCAAATTCGGATTGTAGTAATTTGTTTTTGTAGTTATAATATTTCAATGGATGTTATTGAGATTGTGAATATATATATTTATTTATTTCAGTTATAGGGTTTATGATCTTTGTGGACATTTAGAAAATGAAATGTAAATTTAATTATGGAGAGAAAAATAAATTTTTTTTAATAAAAATAAAAATAAAATAAAAAATAAACTATGGAATAAAATATTACATTCTAAACTATTATTTTAAAGAATTAAGAATTGAAAACATAGTTTATTGTCCAGAGAACATATATAAAATTTTAGATGGCACTTTGTTTAAGAAAGTGATTTTAGATTGAAAATAAACTATAACATCTCATCAATCACCTTCAAAATAATAGTACACAAGCAATCACCAACTCACTATGATATCATTCTATACACACCTTATCAATTACCACCAAAACATTAGGATATATAAGCAATTATGAACTTGTAACATCAACTTAATGCAACACCTAAACAATCACATTTAACATTACACCTATCAATAATACTTATCAAGCAAATGAAAATGCTAACATATTTTCTCCAAGGTTTATCAGCTGCACTTGAGGAATTCTTACACTATGTCCCCTCTACATTATTATCATTAATAATAATTTTTCAGATCTCATTGAAAAAACATATTTTTTATTTTTGTATCTTATCTATTATTGTTGTGTTGTTGGTGCAAACTACTCACTACCTTACATAAAATATTGAACAAATTTAAAATTTCATGTTATTTTGATAACTCTATCAAATAAATTATTGTAATATGAAAATTAATATTTGTATATACAATATTGTTCATATGGCAAAAATAATTCAGATCTAAATAAATACAAAAGTCCATGTCATTTTCAAAACTTTATCAAAGAAATTATTCTAGTATGAAATTTGAAATTTGTATATATAATGTTGTTCATATGGAAAAAATAATTAATATCTACATAATTGTGATTTGTTATTGTATATTTATGGTTATACAATTTCTATTGTAATTGTATTATGTATATTTTGGCCATCATTGAATTATATATATTTGCATTTCGAGTATTTTTATGTTAAATTAAAATCCAAAATGATATGTATAACTTTTTAATTTTTTAATTAAATTTCAAATTGATATCAGATAAAAGATTCTACCACTTCAACAATGGCCCTAACAAATATTTTGCATAGAATAAATAATCAATAAAATTTAAAAAAGAAGAAGCATCATGGAGAAGTACAAATGCAATAACATGCAAAGATATAACACACCCAACTAGATTCCACTTCACCAATCACCTTTCATAGTTTGTATGTCTAGGTTACATATAACACACCTAAAATAAAATAAATTAGTACTTTTTTGAATAAGGACCAAAATTTCTTTTAAAAAATAAAATGACAAAAAAAGAGAAGAAAAAGAGTAAATATTGTATATCTGTGTGATTGTTTATTTATTTATAGCATAATTTTTGCATTCATCACATTAACCATACATCTAAACTTTACTATATTCACCCCATTTAAAACCTCTAGCTTATGGTATTGACCCAATGTCAAGCCAGAGATCTATATGAAGCCCAAGCAAACACCTAAACCGATACTTGAATCTAAACCCTTTCATCCTTGGAGCATTACACCAAAATATCCTAGTTCTCATCCACTCCTGTGAATGAGCAAGAGGATGCATCACAAACAATTTACGTGGATTTATATACTTGATTTACCCATCATGCACCCCCTTTAGTTGAAGATAAGTAGGCTACACATGATTTAGACATGATGTACAGGGCCATCCATACCAATATTCCTTAGATCTCTCGTATCGAACCATTGATACCTATTGATATGTGTATCTTGTGCACTTGGACACTAATATTATTAGAGATTAGTTAAACCTATTTTTCTATCTTTACCCCTTCTAAAAATTCTACCCCACTCCATTTTTATATCATAGTAGGAAACCATATACTTGCATGCTCAACAAACAAGCAAAATTATCATTCATACCCTCTTCGAATCCACATTGATGACCAT
Organism: Wollemia nobilis; assembly: GCA_028583015.1. NCBI lineage: Eukaryota > Viridiplantae > Streptophyta > Pinopsida > Araucariales > Araucariaceae > Wollemia > Wollemia nobilis. The sequence goes on along the minus strand of JAQPPZ010017229.1, from coordinate 1,532,307 downwards.
GAACCTATACCACCCATATTATCTAACCAACATCTATCCATACCATCTATTCATACAATCATTTTCTCCAAACTATTTTATGAATGAAGTACACATCAATGCTAATTTACAAATTTTGATATTGATTTTTCTTGCATCACTATCTCTTACTGAGCATATGCAACATGTCATCGCTTACTTGGTCATGATACCCTTCATCACATATCCTCCATCAAAATCCATTATTGTTGGTACAACACGTAAAGCTCAATTTTTATTATCTTATTTGACTATCCCACCTACATTCACAATCATCATCTAGCAAGCCTTAAAACACTTGTGATATATGCTTACTAATAATATTAATCAATATTTACATCCCATCCCACAACCCCAATAATAGCCTATAGACTCCAATCATCCTCAAATATTGATACAAAATGCCTTCTTGGTATCATGCCCACCCACCATCAGTATACCTATGCCATCACTTCAAAATACATATGTTCTTGAATCAACACAACATATGACCATTCCTCCATCCCCTCATTAGCAACTCTCACCTTATCAACAACCTTCATTTCATAATCAATACCAACAAAACATCACACATCATAAAATTCCAACCAATATATATTCGATCATCAATCAAAATCTAATTTTATCCACCCATTTCATCCCACATCAAACGTATCTGGCCTACATGCAAACCATAAATATAGAATTTTTAACCATCGTTGGATGATCCAAATTTTCAATTTTTACAAAATAGGATTGATAGTTTGACCTTGGAGACACCTAGAGTGACATATCAAAAGCCTACTTTATGATATATTTTCAATCATCATATTCATCCTTTAGCACCCTCACCACCATATATTATCAATTTTGAAGTACCAAAGCTTAAAAAAATCAAAGGGTAAAAGGATCCATGAGAGCATGTAGGCTCATTTAGTAATGCATGCTTTAGAATTAAAGATAGAGATCCATTGATGCTCTGAATATTTTGTCAAAATTTTAGAGGTGATGCTCTAGAGTGGTACAACCATTTACCACATCATAACATATATACCTTTGAACAATTAGAAGACTAATTTCTAGAGCATTTGTCTATTATTGTAAAGAAAAAGGCTACCTTGACCAACCTTCTAAAACTACAACAATTTGAATATGATTTGGTCCGTGATTATGGAAACCGTTGTAGGGTAGTTATCATAAAATTACCCTTCACAATTCCCATGGTGAAACTCACTTGAATGTTCAAAATAATTTATTTTAAACGAATATCCTTGCTATTATAGCCTTAAAAATATTGAATATTTGAAGAAGTTATCACTGAAGCTAGAATTATCAAAGAAATAAAAAAATACGAGGGAAAAATTAAACTTAAAAATAAATAATAGATAGGTAAAAAATCTAGCAGAACAATCATGACCAATCAAATCCTGGTGAAGTAAATCAAGAGGTCTTGAGTACACCTCAACATCCAAATCAACAAAATCAAGTTCAAAATTAATATACCCAGACTCAACAACCACCACAACAACAAGTATACCAAGTCATACCATCCCCATCACAACTATAAAATCTCACTACCACATCAAATAATCAAGCACATAAATAGTACAATAGACCACATCACAATTACACTCTCTTCTAGAACCACTCTCTACCATATTTTAAAAGTTGTACAAGGCACAACTAATTTCACTACCACAAATTAAACTTCAATATACTAGTAAACCTCATGGTATATCTTACAACGAGTACTAGTATTGTATATTTCATCAATAGAAGAGCAACTATATTAATTATTGTTGCCCCTTCAAGAACATTATACAAGATCTCATTGACAAGAAAACTATTAAGGTGGATAATCCTCTAGAAACACCAAATCAAAACCTTGGTATCTATCAAATACCTCTTACTCAATGTGAGGTAGCACAACCAACAACTAGTATGTGAACTTCTATATTTCTCTCAACCAATTTAATCACATTAAAAATTATCTATCATACCAAGGTTTTGTAGGTGCTATTCACATATTTATCCAAATTCAGAGAGGTGAAAATCAATCATAACAATTAAATGGTCCAAACATGCCAACATATACTATACCCACTCCTACTACACCAATTCTTATTATACCTCCTCAACCTGTTCAATCCAATCCAACCCCTCAAATTCATATTCTAAATTATTTATCAATACTAACCATGAACTTGAAGAGTTGATTAACATAGCTTAAATTTGATCTCCACAAAATTATGAATCTATAAGCTAATACAAAAATTCCCTCCATACCATGATGTACTGATAGAAATTCTTAGATCCATTAATGTTTAGACCCAATAATGTAATACCTTTGTAAAATTTGTGGGGAATATTCAAATATGCATGGAACCCTCTATCATGTTCTATGAATTTTAAATAAAAACCATGCCAAAGGAGTTAATCAATCCTCCATTACACATATAGATCATATGATCAAAAGGTTTATAAACGAGTGCTAGTTGATACTGGCTCCTCAATCAATATCATCACATCCACTACATTACATATTAAATTAACACCTTCTCATATCACTTCCTCCATGTTCATATTATGGGTATTTAATGATTTCTTATGCTACACATAGGGAATTATTGTCCTACATGTGTGAGTGGATGTTAAAATAATCCATACATTATTTTATGTCCTTGAGGGTACAATGCAATATAACATACTTCTTGGGTACGATTTTATTAGAGACATTATATGTGTCCCCTCGATGTTACATCATTGCCTTAAATATCTACATGAGGGCCAAGTTCATTGTATACCAACAAATGAAAAACCTTTTAAATATTGCAACTTGATCTCAAATCCATATGAGCTACCTTTTCCATCAACACATTTATCCATCACTCAAATCACAACCTTATAAACTTTACGCTAAAATACCTATTCCAAATTACCTATCTAGGAGGCCCTCCCTAGTACTAATCATGCTTCAACATCTCAAATCATCAATCCAAACCATGCTTCTTCATATTCACTAGGTTACATCCCATCATACCATTCAAATAATTTGCTTTATACTCACATATTACTAGTTATTGCATTCTCACAACTCCTCCTAGGATTGGAATTTTATTTGAATTGGGTCTCACAAAAAGAATTATAACCATCCCAAGATAACTTAACCTAAACAAAACTTATATTTTAAAAATATAGTTCTAAATTAAGGCAAAATACATGAAATCATATCAAAAGCACTTCAAATCAATTCATGATACATTTAATCCAAAATTTTATAACAGATAAATAAATACGTCTTTTAACCAAAGATACATATTGCTTAACTCAAATGCTTGACATAAGCTTCAAAAGATACATTTTTTAACTTAAAGCAGTTACATAAATAAATCAAGTATTCAACATAAGTTACATTTTAACATTTGATATATATAAATATATATCTTAATGCTAACTAAGAAGAATAAATTGTTAAAATACTTTAATATGCAAAATCCAATGTAACATTTAAGCCGCATAATATTTCAGTTTATATAATAATGAAGCTTAAAAAAATTATTGAACAAAATATTATTTTAAATAGCTTTTATTTTTTCATTACATATATACTTTGAAGGTATTGTGAAGCCATATGCAATAATCTCCATTCCATCTAGAAATTTCTAATCCTTTACATAAAAGGAGTTCTGCGCATATTTTTTGAGGAATATTTTTTTATCATGACAATTCCAAACGCAATACAATTTCTAAATATGTCATAAATATAATGCAAGTAACCATACTTAATAACCTGAAAAACCAACAAGAAGAGAATTACCCCACTTCTCTCTCCAATGGTCCATTTGCCAAAAAATAGTTTCTCTTTCAAAACCAAATTAAAAATTCAATATATAAGAGAAACCCATAATTCTCTTTATAATGATCTCTTAACCCACATACATCTCAAGAATAATTATAATAGTTTATCTTTAAAAACCAAAATTAACTATCATCCTATAAAAGAGAATCCCATACTACTTTTTATAATGACCCCTTAATCTACATAGGTCTTAGGAATAATTATAATAGTTTCTCTTTCAAAACTAAATTAAATAATCATGTTATACAAGAGAATACCATGCTTCTCTTTATAATTATTCCTTAACACACAAAGATATTAGAAATAATTATAATACTTTCTCTTTCAAAACTAAAATAAATAATCATATTGTAAAAGATAATCTCATACTTCTCTTTATAATTATTCATTAACCCACATACATAGGAATTATTAAAATAGTTTCTCTTTAAAAACCAAAGTAAACAATCATAGTATAAAATATAATTCCATACTTCTCTTTATAATGATCCCTTAACCCACATAGATCTCATGAATAATTATAATAGTTTCTCTCTCAGAATAAAAATAAACTATCATCATATACATTATGATTCTTTGAAAAATAACTACTACCAAAATTACTCTCAAGGTTCATTCCTTTAAATCAAAGTACAAGACACTATTCTTAAAATACTTTTTTAACAAAATATACTAATTAAAAGTGCTACACTTTTATAAGATAAGAGCTTCACAAACCTCAAAGCTTAACTTCAAAATTAAAATTTACCTATAAAGCAACCAAATAAACTTGTTGGCTCAAACTGAAACATAAAATAAATTCAAGGGCTAAGGATCCAATTTCAACATGAGAGAGCAAATGATAAACTACACCCAAATATTATCTATTCTTGAAAAGGTAACAACAAAGTATGTTCCTCAAGGTGATAGTAGGGAATATCTCTTAAGGTGAATATAGGAAACATCTCATACAAACAAAAAAAATCAAACAATAAGACTAAATTATGTTATTGAGGAGAAAGAAGATAATGACTGGTTTTAAAAAGCCTCTAACATACTTAGATCTGATTTTAGAAAGAACTAATTTAAAGGAAAAGTACAAACAAGTCGGAATATTTATCCAAACACGCATAGAATAGAAAAAATTAAGTAATCAAAGCTAAAAAGAAGACCAAAAATGCAACATGGCTAGAAAGGTTACCAAACCAAAGAAATATAGGTTTCACAAGTCAATAGAACCAACCAAGGTATCAGGGAAAAGCACAAGCATACATCACTAAACCAGAATAATATATTAATCAAATATTAAAAAATCTGGAACCTCCCTGACAAAATCTTGGTCAACATCATCTACTCCACTAACTTGTTGCACCCTTCCAAATCTTGTAGTGCTCCTCTCGCTAGCCAAAATAAATAACAAAAAAAATTACAAAACCTTATTATTAATAAAACAACTTGAGCACTCTCTACATGAATAAGGTAACATTCATTTTTCTATCTCTCAACTCATAAATGTAAAAGGAATAATTAGTAATTTTTTATTTATTTTTGGTTTGATGACTAATATTCTTTTTGTCTCTCAACTCATGGATCAAAATATTATAGTCGATATTAAAGTTATCAATGGAAGGAAACAATGTCATATTACCAAATACAAAAATTGACACCTTTAAGATCCTATAAAAATATATTTTTTTATGCTAAATACAACTACAAATTTGGCCCTCTTAGTAGAAATACCTAAAATTAGAAATATTTGGCATAAACAATTAGGACATAACAAAAACAACCCTATGGTACCTAGGCCTGAGCTTCATCTGGTGGCACATTTGGCTAGAAAAAAAATTAGAATTTTTAGAAAGGAGTTCAGTCCAATGAAGTTGATTTGGAAGAAAATTGTTAAAAAGATTTTTGAAATTGTGAGAGCTAACTTTAGGAATTAGAAACTTTGGGTGAGTGATGGGACTCCCAAACAATAAAATTTGGAAATATGGAAGTCACCTCCCCCAGGTTGGGTTATGATTAATTTTGATGGTGCAACTAAGGATAATTTAGGAATTGGAGGCATTGGTTTTCTCAAAAGGGATTTCAAGGAGAAGATCCTCCATTGGGAGTTAGAGGATCTTGGAAGCGCTAATAATAATGAATCCTAGATATCACATAAGGTTCTATAAATTATTAATATAATGGGGTTAGAAATATCATCGTTAAGTCTAATTCATAAATTATAGTAGACTTTCTAGATGCTATTAGAAAATTTAGACCAAAGGCTTGGAGGATAAGAAACATTGTGAGCCAATTAAGTCCATTTGGAAGTAGTTTGAGGATACCATCCCGATCTATTTTGATAGATAATATAATGAAGTAGTTGAATTTTAAGTTAAACATGGTAATGAAAGTCTGGTTGGATACATGCTGAATTGTAATTTGGATAGGAACATTTCTAAAATGTGGAAGGTGAATCAAATGGTTTTTAAATTGGCCAGGAAAGACTTAGCTAACTATGAGGATAGGTCCAGATTCCACAAAGTCTTGTGGATCAATGGAGGTTGAACAATTATTTGTTGTGTTTTTACTACGTCTTGCAACACTCTTTGGCCCTTTTTGGGATAGCATGAGTTGTGTTCGTAGGATTGGTAAGCTTGCTAGATTCCTTAGGATCAGTGTAAATAAAAAATGGAAAGATGTTTAAATTTTTTGCTATGTATATGATACTCAATTTTTTGTTATTTTTGGATATGTTAATCTAATTTTTCTTAATATTTCGGGGTGAGAAATAATTGTTCTTACGATGCCAATGAAATTTGGGTAGTTCTTCACGCATAGCGCAAGGGAGAAAAGGAACACATAGTTACGATGAATGATGTCCATAATAAAAGAAAAGGTCGAAGAAAGGAATTTAGGAATACTTTGAGTGAAGGATTCGACTTAGATGAAACTGGTGAAGGTTTTTTTGCACAATTTATCAACTACAACACTTGAGGAATCCTTACATTCTTGTCCTCTCTACATATTATCATCAAATATAGCTTTCCAGATGTCACTGCAAAGCATCTTCTTATTGTTGTATTTATTAGCTGCAAGATACTATGATTTATAGCAGTCAACTGTTAGGGACTGCATATCTTGGAAATTCTATCAAATAATAATAAGCAAATTGAACTATGTTTTTTAATATGTATTGTTGTTGATATGACTGAATTCATCCAAATTTTAGATAGTAGTAATTTTATTTCATAGTTATAACATTTCAATGGATGTTATTGAGTTTGTGAAGATATATATTTATTTATTCTAGTTATAGGGTTTAATATCTTTACCAAAAGGTTACCAAAAAAATGAACCTATGTGGACATTTAGAAAATTTAATTTAAATTTAATTATGAAAAAGAAAAAAAATTAAAACATTTTCATAAAATAAATAAAACAAAAAATAAATTATAGAATAAAAAAATATATTGTGATATATTATTTTAAGGATTTAAGACTTGAAAGCATAGTTTATTGTTCTGCATATATGATATAATACATATAAATTTTGATATGGCATATCATTTAGTGAAGTTAGTTTATATTGAAAGTAAACTATAACATCTTAAGTACATAAGAAATCACCAACTTATTATGACATCATTCCATACATACCTCATCAATTACCACCAAAACATTAGGATATATAAGCAATTATGAACTCACTTTAACATCTACTCAATGCAACACCTAAACAATCACACCTAACATTATACTTATCAACAATATGTACCAAAAAAATGAAAATGCGTACTTATTTTCTGCAAGATTTATCTACTGCACTTGAGGATTTCTTGCACTATGTCCCCTGTACATTATTATCATTAATAATAACTTTTCAGATCTCATTGGAAAGCATTTTTTTATTGTTATATTTTATCTATTATTATTGTAGAGTTGGTGCAAACTACTCATTTCCTTACATAAAAGATTAAACAAATTTAAAAGTCCATATTACTTTGAGAAAATCTATCAAATAAATTAGTGTAATATGAAAATTAAAATTTGTATATACAATGTTGTTCATATAGCAAAAATAATTTAGATCTAAATAAATTCAAAAGTCCATGTCATTTTGAAAACTTTATCAAACAAATTGTTATTGTACATTCATGATTATATAATTTATATTGTTATTGTATTATGTATATTTTGGCCATCATTGAATTATATATATTTAGATTTCTAGTAATTTTTTATGTTAATTAAAATTAAAATTTATATGTATAGCTTTTTTATTTTCTAATTAGAATTCAATTTAATATCAAATAAAATATTGTACCATTTCAACAATGGCTTTAACCAATATTTCACATAGAATAAAAATCAATAGAATTTAAAAAAGAAGAAGCATCATGAGAATTATAGATGCAATAATATGGAACGTTATAACACAAACAACTAGATTGAACTTAACCACTCACCTTTCATAGTTTGTAGGACTAGGTTACATATAACACACCAAAAAAAAATCAGTAATTTTTCAAATAAGAAAAAAAAATCCTTTAAAAGAAGACCAAAACAAAAATAAAATTATTCACCACACACCTAGACTTTACCATATTCACCCTATTTCAAAACCCTAGCTTATGGTATTGACTCAATATCAAGCCAGAGCTCTAGCTGAAGACCAAGATAACACCCAAGATGATACCCAAATCTAAACCCCTTCATCCTTGGAGTATTACACCAAAATATCCAAGGCCTAAGCCACTCCTGTGAATGAGCAAAGGGGTACATCATAAATCATTTATGTGGACTTATCTACTAGATTTACCCATCATGTACCTTATTTAACTAAGGATAAGTAGGCTAGAGATGATCTAGACATGATGTAGAGGGCCACCCATTATGATATTCCAGATACCCCTTGTATAAAGCCATAAATACCTATCCATATATCATATGCACTTGGATACTAATGCCATTAGAGCTTATTTAAACCTATTTTTTCCATATTTACCCCTTTTCAATATTCCACCCTACATCATTTTTGTATCCTAGTAGGAACCCACATATTTGGATACTCAGTACACAAGCAACCTTATTATTTATCCCCTCTTTGAATCCACATCGAAGACCATGAACTAAAACCACCCATATTCCTCCATCCAACATCTCTCCATACCATCTACCCATACCATCATTTTCTCCAACCCACTTTATCAAGCACATGTTAATGCTGCTTTACAAATTTTTATAATGATTTTCCCTATATCACTACCTCCTATTGAGCATATGTAATATGTCATCCCTTGCTCATTCATGATACCCTTCATCATGTATCCTCCATAAACATCCATCATTGTTGGTACCACATTTAATTCTCAATATTCTACATATTATTTGACTATGCCACCTACATTCATAATCATCATCTAGTAAGCCTTACAACACTTGCAATAAATGTTTATCTATAATATTAATCGGGATATCCATGTTATATCATAGACCCAATAATAGCTTATATACTTCAAGCATCTCCCAATATTGACATAAAATACCTTCTTCATGTAGGATCCATCATGGGTATCGTTCCCACCCACCATCACCATACCTATACCACCATTTCAATAAACACATATTTTTGCATCAACACAATATATCACCATTCCTCCATCCCCACATCAATAACTCCCATCTTATCAACAACCTTCATCTCATAATCAATACCAACAAAACATCACATGTCATCAAATTCTAACCAACATCAATCTACTCACCAATTAAAACCAAATTTCATCCATATAGTTCATCACACATCAAACATATCTTACCTATATGCAAGGCATAAATATGGATTTTCAACCATCGTTGGATAATGCAAAATTTCAATTTTTACAAAATATGATTGATATTTTGGCCATGCAAACACCAAAGTGAAATATCAAAATCCTACTTTACGATAGATATTCAATAATCATATTCATCCTGTGGTACCCTAACCACCATATATTATTAGTTTTGAATTACGAAGCTTGAAAAATTCAAAGAGGAAGAGGATCCCTAAGAGAATGTAGGTACATTCATCAATGCATGCTTTAGGATTCAAGATAATTATATATTGATTCTTTAAATATTTTCTTAAACTTTTGGAGGTGATTCTCTAGAGTGGTACAAACATTTACCACATCATAGTATATACACCTTTGAACAATTGAAAGTCCAATTTCAAGAGCATTTTTCTCTTATTGTAAATAAAAAGACTACCTTGACTAAATTTTTTAACCTACAACAATTTGAAGATGAGTTTGGTCCATGATTATGGAAATTTTTGGAGCGTAGTTATCAAAAAATTACCATTCACAATCACCATGGTCAAAATCACTTGAATTTTCACAAAGAGTTGTTCTAAACCAACATCCTTGTTATTATAGCTTTAAAAATATCGAACATTTGAATAAGTCCTTTCTCAAGCAAGATTTATAAAAGAAATAAAAATTTAGGAGGTTAAAATTAAACTTAAAAAGAAAGAATGGATAGGTAAAAATTTTAGGGGAACAATCATGGCCAATAAAATTTTGGTGAAGTAAATCAGGAGGTCTTGAGTACATCTCAACATCTAAGCCAACAAACTCAAATCCAATATAAACATCGCTTGGCTCAACAACCACCACAAAAATAAGCATACCAATTCATACCACCCCCATAATAACTATAAAATCTCACTGCCACATTAGATAATCAAGCATATCGATAGTATAATAGACCAACTTATAAATACACTCCACTTCTTGAACCACTTTCTACCATATTCCAAAGGTTGTACAAGGCACAACTAATTTTTGTACTACAAATTAAACCTAAATATCCTAATAAAAATCATGGTAGGTCTTACAAGGAGTACCAATATTGTAACTTCCATTGATAGAAAGGCCAAAATATTAATGATTGCTACAACTTCAATAGCATTGTAAAAGATCTAATTGATAAGGAAACTATTAAGGTCAATAATATTTTAGCAACACTGAACCAAAACCTTGAGATCTATCAAATACCTCTTCATCAATGTGAGGTAACGTAACCAACAACTAGGGTATCAAATTCTATATTTCCTCCAACCAAGTTAATCACATTAACAATGCTCCACCATACCCAGGTTTTTTAGGTACTATTCACATAGTTATACAAATTTAGAGAGGTGAAAATCAATCACAAAAATTGAATGGACCAAACATACCAACACATATTTTACCCACTCCTAATGTATTAATTCCTACTATGCATCCTCAACCTGTTCAAGTCAACCCAATCCCTCAAATCCATCTTCTAATTTCTCTATCAATTTCAACCATGATCTTGAGGATCCGGTTAACACAACTTAAAATTGGCCTCCACAAAATTATGATTCTATGAGATAATACAAGAATACCCTACACACCATGATATACTAATGAAGATTCTTAGATCCATTAACCTTTAGATACAATATCCTAATTCCTTTGTAAAATTTTATGGTAATATTCAAATATGCATGAAACCCTCTATCATGTTCTGTAACTTTTAAATAAAAATCATGCCAAATGAGTTGCCTTATCTTCCATTACACATATTAGATCATATTGATCAAAAGGTTTACAAATCATTACTATTTGACACTGGATCCTCAATCAATATCATCATATCCACTATATTACAACATCTTAACTTACCACCTTCTCATATCACTTCATCCATGTTTATTTTATGGGTATTTAATTATTCCTTATGATCCACATTGGAAACTATTATCCTACTTGGTCAAGTGGAATTTAAAATGAACCATACATTATTTTATAACATAAAGGGTGCAATGCAATATAACATACTTTTTGGACACCCTTATATTAGAGACATGAGATGTGTCCCCTCGATGTTACATCATTATCTTAAATATGTATATGAGATTCAAGTTCATTTTATACCAACATATGAAGAACCTTTTAAATATTGCAACATGATCTCAAACCCATATGAGCTACCTTTTCCAGTAATACATTTATCCATAACTCCAATCACAACATCATCAACTTCACACTAAAAAACTCTTCCAAAGTACCTATCTATGAGTCCCTTCATAGTACTAATCATGATTCAACATATTAAATAATCAATCCAAACCGTGCTTCTTCAACTTCATCAGGTTACAAGCCATCATAAAATTTAAATAATCTACTTTATACTCACATCTACCTGGTTATTGCATTATCACAACTCCTCCTATGATTGTAATTTTATTTGACTTGGATCTCACAAAAAGGTTTATAACCAACCCAAGATAACTTAACCCAAATAAAATATGTATTTTAAAATATAGTTCTAAAGTAAAGCAACATACATCATATCATATCAAAAGCACTTTAAATCATGTCATGATTCATTTAATCCAAAATGCTATAATAGATAAACAAATATATATTTTAACTAAAACCACATATTTCTTAACTCAAGTGCTTGACATAAGCTTCAAAAGACATGTTTTTTAACTTAAAGTAATAACATAAATAAACCAAGTATTCAACATAAGTTACATTTCAACATTATATATATATATATATATATATATATATATATATATATATATATATATATATATTAATGCTAACTAAGAAGAATAGATTGCTAAAATACTTTAATGTGTGAAATCCAAGGTAATATTAAAATTATATAATATTTCAATTTATATAATATTGAAGTTTAAAAAACATTATTGAACAAAATATTATTTTACATAGCCTTTATTTTTCCATTACATATATACTTTTAAAGTACTATGAAATAATTTACAAGAATCTCTATGCCATCTAGAAATTCCTAATTGTTTCCATAAAAATATTTCTATGCACTTTTCTTGAGAAATATTTTTTGATAAATATAATTCCAAATGCAATGCAATTTCTACATATGTCATAAATATAATGCAAGTAACCATACTTAAGAAATAAATAAACCAACAAGTAGAGAATTACACCACTTATTTATCCAAAAATACTTTCTCTTTCAAAACTAAATTAAACATTCAATATGTAAGAGAAACCCATAATTATCTTTATAATAATCCCTTAAGCCACATAGATCTCAAGAATCATTATAATAGTTTCTCTTTCAAAATAAAAATTAACAATCATCCTATAAAAGAGAATCCCATACTAATTTTTATAGTGATCCCTTAATATACATAGATATTAGGAATTATTATAATAGTTTATCCTTTACAACCAAATTAAACAATCATCATATAAAAGATAATCACATATTTCTATTTATAATGATTCCTTAACCCAAAAATATATCAAAATTAATTATAATATTTTCTCTTTCAAAACTAAAATAAACAACCCAGGTGTTGTAGGTGAGTTGAAGAGGATAGGGCAATCCTCCAAGGGAGGTCCCAGGTTCGAATCTCCATACTACCAAAAAGTTGAACTAGGTACCCAAAATGCAATTGATAATGTTGGTGTGGACAGGGTCGGGCATGACTCTCGGGTGAATTTAATGGTGTAGAACCACCTGTTCATGGTATCTCAGACCATGGCGGCCTCGCAAGTGGTTTTTAGATTTAAAAAAAAAACTAAAATAAACAATAATACTAAAAATATAATATCATACTTCTATTTATAATGATCCCTTAACCCACATACATCTCAAAATTCATTATAATAGTTTCTCTTTCAAAACCAAAATAAAAAATCATCCTGTAAAATATAATCCCATACTTATTTTTATAATGATCCCTTAACCCACATAGATCTCAAGAATCATTACAATAGTTTCTCTTTCAAAACCAAAATAAACTATCATCATATACATTATGATTCTTTGAAAAATATTAACAAAATTACTCTCAAGGTTCATTTCTTTAATTCAAATCATAATATAATATTATTAAAATACTTTATTAACAAAATATACTAATTAAAAGTGCTACAATTTTATAACATAAGGGTTTCACAAACCTTAGATGTTAAATTTAAATTTAAAATTTAATTATAAAGCAACCAAATACACATGTGGCTCAAACTAAAACATAAAAAAAATTCAAGGTCTTAGGATCCAACTTCAACATGAGAGGATCCAACTTCAACATGAGAGAGCAAATGATATACTACATCTAAATATTATCTATTCTTGCAAAGGTAACAACAAGATAAGCCTCTCAAGGTGATATTATAAAATATCTCTTAAGGTGAATATGGGGAGCATATCACACAAACAAAAAGAATCAAATAATAAGCCTACATTACATTCATGAGAAGAAATAAGATAAAAACTGGTTTTAACAAGCCTCAAACATAATTAGACCTGATTTTAGAAAGTACTAGTTTAAAGGAAAAGCACAAAAATATTGGGAGATTTAGCCAAACAAGCATATAATAGCAAAAACTAAGTAATTAAAGATAAAAATAAGACCATAAATGCAATATGGCTAAAATGGTTACCAAACCAAATAAATGTAGGCTTCACAAGTCAACAAAACAACCAACCAAGGCACCAAAAAAAGCACAAGCATACATCACTAAACCAGACAAATATATTAATAAACATTAAAATATTTGGAAGCTACTTGATAAAATCTTGGTCAACATCCTCTACTCCACTAACATGTTGCACCCTTTCAAATCTTGGAATGCTCCTTTCACTAGCCAAAATAAAAAATAAAAAACCTCCCAAAACCTTCTTCTTAATCAAACAACTTGAGGCTCTTTGCATGGTGAAGGTAAAATTTATTTTTCAATAAATTTTACTCACCATTGATATATCTTGCTAATTAAAGTGCAATCCATGCAAAAAAGGAAGAAATAATTTCTTTTACGCTAACTAGAAATTCAATTAAATTTCATTCCAACCATTAAGAGATATAATTACTTAAGCATTCCAATAAATTATAATTATGTAATGACCTTAATTGTTTTTTTATTCTAAAATTATAATTCCATAAAGTGAATTAAATATTTACTAGTCTAAAGTATTAAATCCCCTTTTTAATTAGCTTAATAAATCAAAAACAATAATATTATCAACGAATGACTCTAAAGTATTAATGTTTTCAAAGTAATACTTAAAAAAACTTGCACACCATGAATAAGCATAGACTGTTACCAAAAATATTTCACATCATTATTTTATATCTAAGTAGATAGCATCCTTTAAGATAGACTAGTGCTATCGTCGACCTATTAAGGAGACTCATTACATAAGCAACTTCCTAGCCCAATGGTATGAACATGGAAATAAGTAAAATACAATTTATCTACATGAAGGGTATTTTATTACCCTAACTTGTTGATGAACCAATCATCATTATATTTTCCTAAAATATTTCTCATTGTAAGTGGTTCACCCATATGTTTCCTCTAGATACATAGAGCATATAGGCCTACACCCACAAGTTCATTAGTAGTACCATATTCCAAGATCTAAAGAATGCAATAATTCCATTATATAGACATCATAAAATAAAGCTATGCAATTAAACACCCACTCTAGTACATAGTTCATTATCAATAAAGAGTTCTACCAAGGAGGGTGGTTACAGGAGTATCTATTCCACAACCTCAATAACTAAGTACAAGCCCACTAGAATAGAGAAGGATGTCAATGAGGACATCCACCAAATGAAAGGGAAGGATAAATGTAGACACTAGTTTTAGATATAACTATAAGTAGAAATAATATTGTCTAAAATATACTATTGTAATATGCACTATGTTTTGGTCTAAGTGAAATGTAATGAAATGATTGGTTAATGCCAATGAAATGTAATTGAAATGAAATGCAAAAGTTATATTTTTTTTTTATGAAAAAGCCATTATATTAATAAAATAATGTTTAATCATACAAAAAAGGGTGGGTGGGATTAGCACACCTCGTAAACCAATACATTAACCATTGTGGTTAAGAGTAAACAAGAGTGTCAGAAATAGTCCACAAACTACCAATAACAACTGCCAAAATAGTATTAAATATGCATTCGAAAATAAAGAAGCCGAGAAATTACTGCCACCTGGAAGGGGAAGGAAGATGCACATGACTCATAATGCAGGGTGCATTCCCCCAATGATCCATGAGGGTACACAAGTACTGCAACTCCACCTATACTTTTTTAACCTATACTTGAATTTGTAACCAGCAATCAAAGAATATATCATATTTATCAGCAACAGAGAAGACATGTCCGACATCTTGCTGAGAAAAAATAGCTCTATTTTGGGACTTCCACAAAAAAAACAAGGTACCAATTCTAAAAATATTCCAAAAAACATCCAAGTTGAAGGAAAAATTAATAGGGTCACCCAAAATAGCATGCACCCAAGTAAAATCCCCCTACATAAAAGGTTTAAAAATTTCAAGAAGCCACTCCCAAGCTGATTGATCCTGATCACAAGACCAAAAAACATGCATTAAATCTTTTGATTGTCAAAAAACTGGACAAATGAGATTATGAAAACCTAGATTCTTGAGCCTATTGCCAACAGGTAACCCTTGATGTAAGAGAATCCAAGCAAAAAAACTATGTTTAGGTTCAATATAAGTAGCCCAAGCAATCTGAAACCTCTTATTCCATTGGGAGGGAAGAGAGACTAAATTCCATCTCAGAGTGAGCTTATCAAACATTGGAACTTGTGGGGTGAGCAATTTGTAACCAAGAAGAGATTTATATTACAAAACAAGAAGCTCCCCAGGCCAACACCAATCTGACCACCAGGGTTTTTGAAAATGCTTATGTAGTTTGCTCCAAATAGAAAATGGAATACTATCAATAACCACCTCATAAGTGTCTCTATCACCAGGATTTAAATTGTGAATTTGACAAAAACTTTCCCAGGGTATCCAACACCTGGCATATCATGAGAAGAAATAAAAAATGGAAGCAATACCACACTTATAGAACCTCTGCACTTTGACCCACTGCACCAGAGCTAAGGGAGAACCTTGCCAAGTGATAACAGGAGACCACCAAATATTCATGGAATACAAAGAGGCACCTACTTTGTGAAAACTCCCTTTCCAACTAAGCCAGGGTTTGAAGGCCTCCCAGGATTTCCAAATAATCTGAATGACAAAAGAACCTTTAACTTTAATAGGTACAGGGGCAGTAAGAATGGATTGCAATCCCACCCCTTTCCAAATTTTCTTCCCCTAAAGCAAACCAGAAGAAATGCAATGCCTGACCAGCACTTTCCAAGATTCATCCCCAATTAAATATTGGGTGATCCTTTAGCACAAAGGGTAAGACCTTGTCGGTGAAAATCAAACAAACCCATGCCTCCACAATCCTTGGGCAAACAACAAATTTTCCAGGCTACCCGATGAAAACCTTGCTTGACAGAGTCTTTGGCCCACAAGAAGTCTCTTAGAAGCTTATCCAATTTTTTATAACAAGATTTGGATGGAACCCAATAAGATGAATAATAGACATGGGTAGTGGCTAAAACCTTAGAAAAAATCTAAAATTTTCTTGCCAGAGAAAGTTTCGTACTAGTCCTATAAGAAAGCTTCTTTTCCACTTTATCAATAACATATTGCCACAATTGAGCAGAGGAACCATGAAATGCAAAAGGAATTCCAAGAAATTTAAACACCTCACCTGGATGAATCCAAGTCCGTTGGAATTGATGTAACCAGTGTGGCAGTTGAGATTGAGATTGCCAAAAACAGGATGTTTTTTTCCATTGTATAGAAGAACCAGAGGTTAAACAGAACACCTCTAAGCAACTAATAGTTGAGGAAAGGGATTGCTCATCTTCTTGAAGCGTTAAGAATGAATCATCTACAAAATGACCATTGACCAACTAACGGTCAGAATTAGGGAGAGCAATACCCTTGATTAATCCTTGATCCATCTTATGGACCAAAAAATAGCCAAAATCTTCTGTAGCAAGAATGAAAAGAGATGGAGCAAGAAGGCATCCCTGTCTCATAGAGCGACCAAGAGAAATTGATTGATATTGACTATTATTCAAGGTAATAACAACTGAAGCATCTTGAAATAACATAAGAATGGTGCTCAAAAATACTAGCCCAAAACCTAAAGCCTGAAGCATGGCAGTTATGAAGTACCACTCCATCTTATCATAGGCTTTCTCAAAGTCCATCTTAATGAATAAAGCATCTTGTTCAGAATTTCTTGCCCACTCCATACCTTCCCAAATAGCAAGAACATTATCAAGAATGTATCTTCCCTTAACAAAGCCAGTTTGTTCAGGTCTGACAATCAAAGGCAGAATAGATTTAAGCTTAAGCGCAAGGGCTTTAGCAATAATCTTGTAGCTCACATTAAGCAAGGTGATCGACCTCCAATTGGTGATGAGATCAGGATATTTAGACTTAGGAATAAATTTAACATTGCATTTGTTAATAATGGAACCTAGTGAACCACATTACAGGGCTTCAAGGTAAACTTTGTGGAGATCAGAACCAAGCATATCCCAAAATTCCTTATAGAATTCACATGGGAAGCCATCAAGCCCAAGCGCCTTATCATTGGCCATAAGTGCAAAGGCATTTTTTAGATCTTCCAGAGAAAGAGGAGTGTCACAAAATAACATTTGCTCAGGAGAAAGATTTTTGGGGACAACAGCGGTACAATCAGCAAGAGCTTGCCTTTTAGAATCATCAAGGGGTTGAGAAGCAAAAACACCTTGATAATGTGAAAAAAATACTTTGACAATGTCTGAAAGATCTGTAAATCTCTATCCATCAAATTGAATGGCTTGAAACTGAGAATGTTGAGTAGGAGGTCTGAGGCACTGAAAAAATTCTTTGGTCACTCTGTCCCCCACTTTGAGCCAATGCATTCGAGCACGTAATTGAGCCCCGTTGGCTTCATATAAATCAACATTTTTTCACTCATGCCGAATGGAAGAAACTTGATATTGAGCAACAAATTTGAAATGAGAGGCTTCAATCCTGATATAGGCTTTGGATAGCTCACTTTGCAAGGCAGACTTATCCTGTTTTCATCATTTTACAACTTCAAAACCCAAAGTTCGCAACACCTTAGTGGTTCATTGAATGGCAACATTCCACCATTCAATCCTTCCAAAAATACCATCAGGTCTAGGAATCAAATTCCAAATGTGACATATATGAGATTTCATGCTAAAGCTATGCAAAAAAGAAACATTTAGGTAAAACTATGAAGAATGCACTCTAGGTTGAAAATTTAACATTGCCACTACGAATAAAATAGGTGAATCATCAGACAGTGTAGTACCAGGCAAAGTCAACACATATGGTGAAGAAGGCAAAATATGGGAGAACTAAAAGTTGTCACACTCATAAATCATGGCTCTATCCAATCTTACCAAAACCCTAGAAGAAGCAGCTTGAAAATTGGACCAGGTGTACCAAAGATCTTGTGGGAAGTCAGAAGGCGAGAAGTAGGAATTAGGGTCATAAAGGCAAAGCTTGTTTTTTATAAAAATCCAAGCTTCTCTTTCACCTAAACACCACCACATCGAGACATGACTAACCTTATTAGAAGATTTCTCCACCATATTAAAATCTCCACAGAGCACCCAAGTGGAAAATGGCAGATTCATGGCAAGCCATCTCCATAACTCGCATCTATCAAAAGCGACATTTGAGGCATACACATTAACCACCCCAAGCGGTTTTCCATAGATCTCGAGCAAAATCCAGATAGCTTGATTGGATGGGTCAACACCCCAAGTCACAACATTCTTCTGTAATCGAGGCCCAAGGATAGTGATGGCTCCTCCTTTTCCTAGGGAATGCTTTGTGGCAAAAGAGGTACTTCGTGGCCACAAAAAATCACATGTACACTGTAGATTGAAATCAAAAATATTAACTTCTTGTAGACATAAAATATTGAGGCTTCCATGCATTCGAGAAACATTTGACATCTCATTTCAGACCAAATATTTTCTAACCAGGTCCGTCAACCCTCAAACATTCCATGATAAAAAAATCATTGGGATTTGTCAAGATGCATGATCTCCATGACATCCTCTGCATCACCCAAACCTGTAAGTGAGCCAAAATAGTTGGAGGTCGCATGGAAAGCATCACTGTTTAGTTGTCGATGTTTATCATTCTGAATAGGGATACGATATCGATGAACCTTCAAGGCCCGACCCTCCTCCATTGAAGAATTATCTGGAGCTTCCACCACTGAGGCCAAAGAAGGGCCCGACTAAATAAGTTGAGACACTGGTGGAACTGGGGGTTGCATGTCAAAAATCAAAGGGGCCATATCAATAGGATTCTAAACAACTTTAGCAGAAGCTTGCATGTCTTGAGAAGGAGAAGGAGCAGGTTGTGCAGCAAAAATTGAAGCTTCTTGTTGCTTAGTACCACGAGATTTCTCTCTAGAGACAGTAGTCCATTCTTCAGCATTTCCCCGCAAGCCATTAGTAGGAGACATAGGAGTGGGCGAGGGATTTGTCTTATATTTCCATTCCATCAAAGGGCACTCCCAAATTTTGTGAGTTGTAGATTGACACCGATAACAGGTATTGGGTAAATTGATATAGGCAACTCTTTTCCTTATGGATTGGTCCCCGATTTTAATATCAATAAACTCCTGCAAATCCTTAGTAAGGTCAAATTTGATACAAACCCTTCTAGTGGGTCGAGCGGAGAAAAAACATTCTGGCTCAAGGCAAACAAACTTACCTAAGGGGGCAACTAAAGTTTGCAAAAAACCCCAAAGAGGAACAGGAAGACCAGGGAATTCAACCCACACCGAGACTTCCAGTGCAGCTTGATCACTGACTTGGAAATTTCGAGAGTAGGGTTGCAAAATCAACAAAGAATTACGAATAGTCCATGGACCCCTAGACAGAACCTTTTGTGCTTGAGATGGATCTAAAAAGCGAAAAAGGAAATACCCTTTTGTAAGGTTTTGTACATTCTCCACTTTGACTCCATATGGGCCCCAAACTTGTTGGACCCATGAACAAATAAGGGTATCATATGGGATACGACCCAAAAAATAACCCACCAGGGTATGACTCTCAAACCATTCATAAGCTGTATGGAATTCATGCAAAGGAATAACAGCTTCAGGGATAGGTCCTTTACCTCGTGATACATTGTCAGAATGAAGTTGCATGGACATTTCCCTGGTACCATTGAGCTCTATAGTAGACTCAGAATAAGTGGAGCCGATTGCATGAGCAGCATCCATTAAAAAGGGTGAATTAACACCACCTCAAGGCGGTGTTAATGCAGCAGAAAAGATTTTCCCATCGAAACCCTTATGAAAAATGCACAGCCAATCTTGCATCAAACCCTAGTAGAGAAAATTTTTTCCTGGTTCAAGAAGTTTGCCTAAGATTATGATTTTTTCCAAAAGTTATATTTTATCTATCATAATTATCATAGGTTAAATATTATACAAAATGTAAAGTTAGCACATATGCATCATGTATGTATAAAATAAGTAAGTTAGTCAAGAACCACTTCTCTTGGAAACCATTGCCAACAACAACCAATACGTCACTATAAAAGAAGGTCCCTCTATTATTACTAAATTCTATGCTATGCTATGAGATATTGTAGAATGTATATAAGAGACTTATTGAAGGATTGTGAGACCATTATCATTGATGAAGTATGGGTGCAAGTGCAATAGCCATTATGTTATTAGATGAAATTTACATATTTGACCTTCAAATGAATATCTTTCCATATTTTACATATGAACATGTCATAAGATGTGGATGATAACCATTGTTGTAGGATAACTAATATTTATCTATCCATACCATGTTAAAAATATATTAAATATTCATCTATTTTATTATATTAACATTAACATTTGATAATGTTCAATATCAAAATTTATTATAAAGATTTTTATTTATAATTTTAATTATTTTTAATAATATATACTCAAATTTCTATTTTTGGATTAAAAATAGAAATCTCAAAGCTTATTTTACTAATTGTTTCTTATTATAGAATATTTCATTATAGTTACCTAATATACAACAATATCAAATTATAAATTCTTATTGTTCAATTTTATAATCATTTGTAATGTAAAAATTAATAGCTTGTATATGTTAATACAATTAATTGAAATAAGTATCCATAACAAAAAAACCATATTATAATTGATTAATTACTTATAAATTAATAAATTCTATAACAAGTAGAGGAAGAGGGTTGCTTGCAATGTACTCATTCTACTTAGGTGGACATTAGGATGGAACGGAGTAAAAGGGATGCAAAAACTTATATGTATTAAATTATTATAGGAAGAGGGTTTTTCATATGCCACTTGCTATACTCAAGAGGATATGAGGATGGAACAAAGAAAAAGGTATGTAAACCTTATGTGCAATCAAGCATTGTAGTAAAAGGGTTTTTTGTACCCCAATTGTTATACTTAGGTGGATATGATAAAGGAATAAAGTAAAAGGGATGCAAATGCTAGGTGTAGTTAAGCATTACAAAAAGAGGGTTGTTCATAGCCCATTCATTGTACTCAAGAGGATATTAGTTACTCCTCAGTCTATGAAAAAGCCTCTTCGGTTGAAATAAATATCTCTCAAGGATATTTGGGTTCGTGGATGGAGCTTTCTAATGAACCTTTACCCTCTATCAATATATTGGAGGATGAATTTGGTTTATATTTTATTCATCATGAATCCTAAATAATTATATGCAAACTCAGGGGAAAAATACAAGGATTCGAGGAGCTCAAAGTATACATTGAACTTTGGTGGTCCAGTAAATTCCATGTAAATTTGTTACCCATATATTTTTTTTTCCTTTTATAATTTAGTGGATAGAGATAGGGTAGTCTATTATAGATACAATTGTTTTTTTTTTAACAAAGGGTTTTCTATACTTGACATTGGACTCCCAATTTCAACCTTCTTTTAAAAGAACTGGGTGAATCTATATGCTCTCCCTATGTATTTTTGGGAGAGAATATATTCACCAAAACCTGTAACACCATTGGTGCATTCTAATATATGGATGTCCAAATAGATAAAAATTTATCCAAAAAAAATAATATGAGTAAAAAAAGATTGGTTGTTTGGATAAATGCTTTAGTTCCTTGGCCTAAATCCATTACTATATCCTAAAGAAAAGGGGAATAGATAAGAAAAAGTTGAGTATGAAAACTTCTCCCTAATATATTATTGTTGTTGGTAATATGGCCATCTAAATAAGATATGCTCGATCATCTAATCATTATTTTATTTCACCTTGGTTGAGGAGAAGACCTTGAGTGTGAATGATCCTAAACCTTCAAACATCCTAGTTCACAAGGAAAAAGTTTATTCTCCAAGTTGTTAGAATATATTATATTATTTGATGCATAATAAGGTCAAATATTTCTTAAATAGGTTTTATAACAAGAATATCAAAGTTCTATCATGAAAGCTATATTATGGATACCAAGTTCCATAACTAGATTATACGATTTTCTTCCATAATTAAAGCTCTATATATTCTTTCTTGAGTATTATGTTTGTAAATTTATTTATTGTTCTATATTATTATTTTACTTTATTAGATTGTATGATATTTTGCTACGAGTTTTACATTAAGTATTAGGCTTCAAAAACTATTAGTGGTATCAGAGAAATATCAAGTTTACTTGCATAAGATCTTGGGATAATCATCGATATCCTACGATAGGCCCATAAAGTTTTAGAAATATTTAGTTTGCCTATTCCAAGATTATATTTAGAATAGAAGGCAATATAAAATATAGTTTTAGGTCTCCAATATAGACCTTGAGATTGATAAGAATTTGAAGACTCCAAAAGAGAAGTCCCATAGAAAGTAGATTAAGGAGACTTATAAAAGTTATAGTAGAAGACCTATTAGAAAATGTCCCTGATCAAGGTTTATTGGTTCTTAGTAAGAGAAGAGATCATTGAGGAAAACTTTGAAGTAGTAAGAAGACATCAATAATACTTCAAGACAATAGAGAGTCTTGAGTATAA
The DNA here is from genome assembly GCA_028583015.1 of Wollemia nobilis. Taxonomy (NCBI): domain Eukaryota; kingdom Viridiplantae; phylum Streptophyta; class Pinopsida; order Araucariales; family Araucariaceae; genus Wollemia; species Wollemia nobilis. Next base: position 1,508,526 of record JAQPPZ010017229.1, on the reverse strand, counting down.
TCCTAGCTAAAGGATATTACATAACACATAAAAGGAAATGACTTAGAACAACAAATATAAACAATAAAGGTGAGCAAAGTATTGTCTTAAAAGAGTTAGAATATAGTCATTCAAGGAATACATCGTAGGATTTTGGAATGCAAATTTATAAGCATATTGCACCAGAGAGTAGAATGACAACTTGTACCTACACTTGCATCAAGAATAAAATTACGATTGTAATTTCAAGTGTTAAAGATAACACATGTAACAATTGTTTACACATAAAAATAGGTTATGTAATGAGAATGAATATCTAAGATCATAATTAATTTATTCCTAAGCATTGTAGATATGTTGGATAAGTCAAGGGTTAGACTCAAGGAGATATAAAGAGAAGTAAAATATCTTGCTTAAAAATATGTAGTAAATGAAAGCAAGAACATCAAAATTAACAAGACAACCATTATCAAGGACACTACTATTAGAAATAATATAGTCAAGTTGAGATATTAGCCAAGTGCAGAGAAAGAATAAATCCAATCATGATAGTGCAAGTTAGGAAAGATTAAGTGTGTTTATTTTTACATCTATGATGTCACCTAAATCTACAACAAAATTTATACAATTTAGAAGGTAGAAATCTATTTGAAAAAATAAGCTAGTATAAATAAGTAAAGGATTTAAATGAAATGCAATAACATATTATTCAGTATGCAAAAATATAATATTTATCAATGTGTTAAGTTTTATTTAGGTACACAGTGCACACTATATGACCAATGTTATAACAAGGAAGAAAAATGGTATTTATACTATAAAGTTTTGAAGACAAATTTTAAGTCTTCATAAATGCACATGTGAAGGGTTAACAAAATTATTTGATAAAAATTTAATGACCAAATAAAGATAAAGGCTTTTATTTTTAAAGCTAAGGGAGAACATTGGATGCATAAAGGTAGAAGGGTGCATATCCCTATTACCAACCACATGGTTGGCCTAGTGGTAAGGCTTAGCAACATAAGGCATTGGTGGACAGTAGGTCTCACGTTCAATTCTCGGTGGTAGAAGAGGGAAGTATTTTGATTCAAATATTTTGGCATCCATAGAATATACAAAGTGTAGTGACCACATCATGGTGTTTATGTCGAAACATAGTGCAAGTGGTACCCTAGCCATGGCTAAGATGCTAGGCAGTCAGTGAACACGAGTTTGATTTACATGGAGTGGATGTTAGTGTTTTTAGACACATGAATTTATTTTTTACATGGACAAGGTATGATTAAATTTTTTTATTATTGTTGTGTACTTTGAAAAGATAGTGTTTGTTGAATTAAGAATTGGATATTATAAGGTGTAAGCAAGGAATTTTATTGTTAAATTTAGAATGTATGTTGTGTTAAGAATTGAATATTATAAGGTGTAAGCAAGGAATTTTATTGTTATAATTTGGAATGTATATTAGGTTAATAATTGGAGAGTATAAGGTGTAAAAAAAGGACTTTATTATTGTAATTTGAAATATTTTTTGAGCTAGAATATTAAAGTGTTTGGAAGGTTGAAATTTGGGTTGAAATATTTTACGTTGAGTTGGAGTTAAATGGAGCTATAGGGATATTGTCATTATAGTTATTTTTATTGAGTAAGTATATGATCTATTTATTGAGGAATTATTATTAAGGAAGGAGTAGTAAGGTGTACTTGTGACTTGATATTTTATTGTATTTCTTGTATGGTAAAATATTTGTTGAAGTAAATATTCTTGTTGAGACTTTGAGATAGATTGTTGCTATCTAACCTAGAATTGTCAAAAGGATTTGGTTGTAAGTAAAATAGGTTTTGAATACACATCTCCATAAAAACAAACAGGTATGGGTACATCATATTTTGTTTGAAATATTGGAATGAAGGATTGTAAAATATAATGTGGAGTGAAATGGATTGTTTGATAAGCATTGTTGGAAATGTTTGAGTGAGTTTTCATATGCTTCATTACTGAATGTTTAAAAGAACATTTGAGATAGCAATTAAGGATTATTTGAGTTAGGGTTTGAAACCCACATTGTGTAATTTTTTTGAATAAGTATAAAAACACTTGTTTAGGGTTAGTGAACAAGTTTTGTTACATTGATTGAATTACTGAGTGAAAATTCTTGAGCATTGGTTTTGAGTGATATTGAAATTGAATATGTAAACATTAGAAATTACATTTTTTGAAGCAATAGACTTAATTATTGAGTATAACATATTTATTTTTTGATAGAGTACATCATTCTCTATATGTTCCAAGATGTTAAACTTGTTCTAAAAAGAATATGTCTAAACCACTTCAATTTAAAGGAATTAATTTGAAGATTAGAAAAACCAATTGATAGAATTGTATGCAAGATATAAGATTGATGAGCATATATTGTGAGCTATTTTGAACATGTTTTTGAGAATATTTGAGGTAATTCTTGGTAAAGACTTAAGAGAATATTGAGCAAGTTCTAGAGAGGACTTGAAGGTGGGTTTGAGGTAAGTCTTGGTAAAGACTTGATTGTAGATTGATAAAATTCTAGAGAGGACTTGAAGGTAGATTTGAGGTAAGTCTTGATAAATATATGAGAGCATATTGAGCAAGTTCTAGAGGGAGATTTAAGGTATATTTGAGGTAGGTCTTGGTGAAGACTTGAGATTAGATTGAGAAAGTGCTAGAGAGGACTTGAAGGTATAGTTGAGGAAAATATTAGTGAAGACTTAAGAGCAGATTGAGCATGTTCTAGAGAGGACTTGAAGGTAGATTTAAGGTAAGTCTTTGTGAGGACTTGAGAGCAGAGTTGATTGATTGATATTTTCAAGCTTTGTGTTAAGTCTTGGGGTAAATCTAAGCAGAGTTGATTTATTGATTTGTTTAAGCTTTACATTATGGCTTGGGGTAAATCTATGTAGAGTTTATTTGTGATTGATCAAGATTTATTTTAAGGCTTGAGGAAATATTTTATAATAAATTTTGGTACAAATTTGTGTTAGGCCTAAGACAGAGTTAGAGTAGATTTATACCACATTTGGGATAGAGTTTCATGTAGATCTAAGATATAGTTAAGAGTAATATTTGGAGGTGATATATCACAGGACAATAATCTCCAGTGAATAGAGATCCATTAGCCAGGGTACTAAGGATAGTGGTCTTTAATGGATAGAGATACATTAGCCAGAGCATTGGGAACATAAGTCTTATAGAACATCATCATCCAGAGCAGAGGAGAAAGAGTTATCCTATGGATAGTTATCCATGAACCAGAGTAAGGGGAAAGTTTTCTCCTATACCATGTGATCCATGAACCATATGGAAAGATAGAGTTCTTCTATAGAGAGAGATGCACTAACTAGTTGAGGAGAAAGAGTTCTCCTAGGTCAAGTTCCATGAACCAAAGAAGAAGGAAAAGAGTTCTCCTATGGAGAGAGATCCATAAATAAGAGAATTAGGGGATTGGTATCTCATTTGGATAGAGGTCCATAAAATTTATAACATGGAAGTGATTCCTAAGATATTTATTAAGAAAATTTAGTGGAAATATTTTCTCCATGGAGTAGCCCACATTGGGTGAACCATGTTAAATTGGTATCTCTATTGTGTGTGATGATTTGTGCATTGCTTTGAATATTTTTGAGGATATTTTCATTGATAATATTTTTTGGAAAATAAAATTAACATTTTATCTTATGCTATTCACCCCCCATCTCAATATAAACATGTTTTCTTCAATTTGTATCAGAGTAGTTTCCTTTGGAAAAGTTTAATATTTTGAAGGAAAATTATACAGTAATATAGATGGAATCTCAGAGTGGATATTCAAAAAATAAGGTACCATTTTTCAATGGGAATAAATATACTTTCTGGAACATAAGAGTGAATATTTACTTGATGGCACAAGGATATGAGATATGGAAAGTAGTTGAGTATGGATATACACCTCCAACTAGTCCTCCTACATATAAATATGGTAAGCTCCTACATCTATATAATTAAAAGGAAATGAATGAAATATTAAGTGGTTTACATGAAGCAAAGTTTGTAACATTTATGAATTGCACATCAACAAAATATATTTAGGAAAATTTGAAAAAAAACATATGAGGGAGACAAAAAGGTCAAAATGGTAAAATTGCAAAATCACAAGAAAACATTTGAAGGTTTGAATATCAAGGATGAGTAATATATTGCTATATACTTACTTCGTGTATATGACGTTGTTAACTCCATGCAAGGAATTGGGTTTAAAGTTGAAGAATTAGATGTTTATCAAAAGGTTTTAAGGTCACTCCCTATGAGGTATAGTGAAAATATTTCAGCCATAGAAGAAACAAGAGATATTGAAACTTTGACTAGGGATGAGTTGCATGGAACTCTCACAGATTTTGAGATGAGAATAGGAAAGGATCCAATCCCTAAGAAAGAGATAACCTTCAAATTATAAAATAAGACAAAATATAATAATTCAGATTCAAGTTATGAGTCATCCAGTGATGAAGAAGTAAACTATGGTAGAAGAAACAAGGACTCAAGAAAGTACAAAGGTATGAAAATATTTAAGTGTTTCAATTATGGTAAATATGGTCACTATGCATCTAAATATCCAGAAGCTAGAAGTAGTAGTGATGACGAGAAATAGGATCATAAGAACAGGGAAACAAGAAAATCTAGGTATGAAAATAAAAATAGGTATGGACAAAATAAGCATGAAAATAAGTTTTTCAAAGGCATAAGAAAATCTTCTATGCAAATAATATAGGCAATATTTCAAGTGATAATAATGAAATATCATCAAATAATGAAGAAGAAGTAATTCTCCTCATGGCTATAGAAGAAGAAGGTGATGCTCAAATATTTTATTTGTGGTAACTTTGGACATATTGAAGATCATTGTACAAATAATGGGTTTAATTGCAGTGAAGAAGAATATGAAGATACTCTTGAGGTTTTAGAGGAAGAATTATAGAATGAAGGCATAGTTGATATAGAATAAGAACTTGTTGCGCCCATTAAATAATTTAAAAATGTTAGGAAGCAAAATTTGAGATTAAAGGATCAAGTTCAAGAATATGAGAAAACAAAAGCAAGGCTTATACAATATCTCAATGACTTGAGAGTTAAAATTGAAAAAGAAAAAAGAAGTTGAAGAAGACCTGATTGAACTATTAAAGATAAAAGGGTAAGAATGTGAAAGAATGAAACATGAATTTGACATTCTAAATAAAGGACTTGGAAAGTTTAATAATAAGATATATCATTTCAAGAAAATCTCAAAATATTTGGATGATATTATCAAAACACAAATATCTCCATTCATGAGGGCTAGAATTGGTTTTGAAGAACAACAAGGGAAAAATGAAGCATATATAGAGGATTCAAGATCAAGATCCAAATAATAAGAAGTTTCAAAAAAAAGAGTGAAGTAGAAAGTGAGAATTATGAGGATAAGTTGAAAAACAAAAGGTTCACCAAGGAAGGAAAAAATACACAAATAAGGAACATATGGAATAGAAAACATCGCAGGTAAGAAAGGACTAAGAGACCAATGGGTTAAAGACATGATTTATTCAAAGGATATTGCTTCTCATGTAACAATTTTGGTCACAAGGCTATGTAGCATAGGACACATGAAAATAAGGAATATAGTTTCATTAAGAGGAATTTTAGAAATGTGTATCTCTTTCAAGGTATTGTTACTCTTGTAATAATTTTGGTAATAAGGAAATCGATTGCAAGATTCATGATAGGAATATATGGCTTCACCAAGAGGAACTTCAAGATATTTACAATTTCAAGGAACTACAACATTAAGTGTTATAAGTGCAATCATGTTGGGCATATGGTTAAGTGGTGTAGAATAGAATTTTTAGAGACAGGCAGGAACAAGGTTATTCAAAAGAATCAAAATGATCCTTTGAGGAAGAAGGTGGACATAAAATGAGTAGTGTGTGCTGGGAGTAGAGATACTCCCACCCAAAAATTAATCATCTCAAGGAGAGGAGGTGGGGAGGAGGCTGAGCTAAGGGTATTATCTTTATCCCCAAAGGATTCCCTTTGCCATTTATGACAAAGGAGGAGATACTTGAGTTAGGGTAAGAGCATTCACTTAGGGGGAGCATTTTCCTATGGGGAGAAGAATTTTAAAAAGGAAAAAGGAATGGTTAAGGAAAAGTGTTTCCGTCAATGATAAAGAGGAAGATTGATGGAAATTTTGAGTAGTTATGTTGTCATTGATATCAAAAGTTAATTCATATCAATGCAAAAGAATTGACAATATGAGGGTTAATATATTTATATTTTAAGCCTAAGATATTTTTTGTACATACCACAAAGAAAGGAAATATCTAGGCCCAAAGGAAATAATATTATAATATTTTTTTTTTTTAATATTAAAGTGCTAAGGGGTAGGCTAAAGATTAATTATAAAATAATTATAATATTTATATTATAATAATTTTATAACCCTAAGTGGGTTTGGCACTAAGAATAAAATTCAAATATCTAATTTATGTCGACGTCCAAGCAAGGGAAAAAATGGTATTTATACCATAAATTTTTAAAGAGAAATGTTAAGCCTCCGAAAATGCACATGCAAAGGGTTAACAAAATTATTTGATGTGAATTTCATGAGCAAAGAAATACTTATTTTTAAAGCTAAGGGATAACAGTGGATACCTAAAGGTATAAGGGTGCATGTCCCTATTACCAACCACACAATTGGCCCAGTGGCAAGGCTTCACAGTATAAGGCATTGGTGAAAAATATTTCTCACGTTCGATTCCCGATGATAGCAAAGAGAAGTGTTTTGCTTCAAAATATTTGGCACCCGCTAAATATACAAAATGCAGTGAGTGCATCATCGCATTTGTGTGGGTGTGCATCCCAAGTGGTAGCCTAGCCACGACTAAGGTGTTATCCAAGCAGTGAACACGATTTTGATTCATGTGAAGTGCATGTTAGTGTTTTGAGGCACACAAATTTATTTTTTACATGGCTAAGGTATGATTCCAAAAATTTATTATTGTTGTGTACTTTGAAAAGACAAAGTGTTTGTTGAATTAATAATTGGATATTATAAGGTGTAAGCAAGGAATTTTATTGTTATAATTTGGAATGTATGTTGGGTTAAAAATTGGATATTATAAGGTGTAAGCAAGGAATTTTATTATTATGATTTGGAATGTATGTTGGGTTAAGAATTGGAGAGTATAAGGCATAAATAAAGGACTTTATTATTGTAATATAAAATTTGTTTTGATCTAAAATATTAAAGTGTTTGGAAGGATCAAATTTGGCTTGAAATACTTTATGTTGAGTTGGAGTTAAAAAGAGCTATAGGGATATTGTCATTATAGTTATTTTTATTGAGTGAGTGTATGATCTATTGATTGAGGATTTATTTTTAAGAAATGAGTAATAATGTGTATTTGTGACTTGACATTTTATTGTATTTCTTGTATGGTGAAATATTTTTTGAGGTAAATATTCTTGTGGAGACTTTGAGATAGATTGTTGTTATCTAACCTATAATTGGCAAAAGGATTTAGTTGTGAATAAAACAAGTTTTGAATACTTATATCCATTAAATCAAAGAGGTATACGCACATCATATTTTGTTTGAATGTTGGAATGAATGATTGTAAAATATAAGGTGGAGTGAAAAGGATTGTTTGATAAGTATTGTTGAAAATGTTTAAGTGAGTTTTCATATGCTTCATTGGTGAATGTTTAAGAGAACATTTGATATAGATATTGAGGATTATTTGAGTTAAGGTTTGAAACACACATTGTGCACTTTGTTTGAAGAAGTGAAGAACACAAGCTTATACTAAGAGGGGGTGTGAACAGTATAAGACCATTTTTTAATTTTATTTCCCAATCAGTATTATGTAATTTATAGATAGAAATATCAATAGCAGTAATCAAAGCAATGTAAAAATCACCACACATAATAGAGAAACCACAATTTATGTGGTTCACCCAATGTGGGCTACTCCATTGAGAAAATATTTCACTAAATTTTTCTCAATCAATATCTTGGGAATCCTTTCCCTATTACAATGTTTATGGATCTCTTTCCAAAGGAGATACCAATCCTCAAAATAAATTTCATGGATATCTATCCATAGGAGACACCAATATCCTAAGATCTGATCTGGCTAGTGATCCACTAGAAGACCTCTACCTCCACTACCATTAGAAAATTGAACTATATCTACAAAAGACACAAGTATTGCCTGATCTATATGGAGATATTTTTCCTCAACTATGTCACCTCCAAATATCTGTATCAAATTAGCACTAAATACAATCCTTCGGTTTAGCACAAATCTATACTCAATATTTGTCTCTGATTTGGTACAAATATATCCTCAAATTTGCACCAAAATCTATTCTAAAATCTACACTAAACACAATCCTTCAATCTAGCACAAATATGTCCTCAATATTTTCCCTCAAGCCTTTACTCAAACCTTGACTTAATCTGAAATCAACTCAACTAGATCTGTCCCAAACCCTAACTCAAGGTTTAAACAAATCAATCAATCAACTCTGCTCACAAGCCTTCACAAAGACTTATCTCAAATATACCTTGTAATATTCCACTAAAGCTCACACCAATCTATCCTGAAGTCCTATCTAGAACTTGTCCAATATGCTCTACAAGTCCTCACTATAACTTGTCCAAATATGCTCAATAAGTTCTCACTAGAACTTTTCCAAATCTGCTCAATAAGTTCTCTCAAGAACTTATACAAATATGCTCTCAATATATATTGTAAGATTCTAGAAAATCTTTCCCAAATATATCTACAAGTCTTCTCAAAGACATTCCTTAAATCTTCTCAAAAAGTCCACACTAGAACTTGTCCACTATTATAGAAATATAAAGAGAATTATTAGAGACTCAATATGTTCTATACTCATCACAATTATCATTCACTTTCAATCACTCTTTTAGAAACATACAGAGAATTATTAGAGACTCAATATGCTTCAATTTAATACTCAATCACTTTATCAAATCAATTTAGAATATAGAATAGTTTATTTTATGGAACTTGAACAACAACTTTACACATCCACTTGACTTGACTCAACCAACTCTACTTCAACCAATCACTCAGTGAAATAATCCTTCCTTAAAAACCCTAGTCCAAGTATATAAACACTCACAAAAAATATTTCCAACAATTATTCATAAACCACTCTCACATAATAATGATACTAATGTTCTTTTTAAACTCTAGTTCAAGTTATTTACTCAACCAATGACTTCAACAATAATTCTTATAAAACAATCTCACATAACAATGATACTCATGTTCTTTTCAAACTCTAGTTCAAGTTCTTTACTCAACAAATGACTTCAACAATAATGCTTATAAAAAAAATCTCACATAACAATGATACTCATATTCTTTTCAAACCCTAGATCAAGTTCTTCACACAACCAATGGCTCCAACCACAATGCTTAAAAAACAAGGTTTTAACAAGTCTTTATTCCAAAAAATCTTGAAATATTAACTCAACATACTCAATAATGAAACCCTAATTAAGTCCTTTTCACTCCAAATTTATTTTCCTAAAAACCAATAAATCAACTCAACTATGGAAGAATATGCTCATACCTTTTTCTTGATGATGAAGGAACCTCAAATATCTGCCACAACCATAAATACTTCTTTGCCAAGCTCAAAGGAGTTAAAATATAATAAGTTATCTCAAATATACAATGCAAATATCAAAGCACACATACACATTATCACTCCATATTAAAGAAAGCATCCATCAACATATAAAAAAAAGATTAACAAAATACACCTTACAATCTCCCAATCACAATAATACTTAACACAAAGATAAATGTCAATAAAATATCTTTTTCAAAATAACTCAATGGAAATAAGTCCTCTCAACACTATAAATATTCAATAACCAATATGTCAAAAATACTTTACTCAAAAATAAAGCCAACTCCTTGTTCATCCAATTAACAAAAAATAATTATTAATTAAAAACCTTTTTAACTAACCCTTTTAACTCCCTTGGCCCCTTTGTTAAAACCTTAGGCATCACAACACATTAAAAATTTTATTACCTTTTCCTCTATGGGACTTTAACTCATGACGTTGCGTCAACCAGTGCCCTAGCTATGGCTCCAACCGCCATATGATCTAGGTGCTCACTTGGAGAGAAAGATGCCAATGTGCTCTATATTCCTCTCCACATGCACCAAAACAAAACTCATGCATCACTTCCTCAATGATTCAAAATACATAAATAAAACATTGCCATTGTGAATCAAACACGGATCACTCCACCCAAAAATGCCTTAGCACTTCATCCACTTGCCACTAGGCCATGCTACCTCGATGGATATTACGGTTTAGCCCACGAAAAACTTAACCCTTTCGATGACGCTTAAGAAAAGGTTTTTGTCTTCTTCCTCGCATAAATTCTCACAACAACAATTGCATGTTTTATTATTTTGAATAAATGATGATTTAAATGCCACTAAGGCATATAGTATATATACTAATTTCCTCCTTTAATTTTGAACGTCGGTGCCTTCAAAATAATTAATTTATAAACTATATAAATTCTTTAGAATTTAAATTTTATAAATTAAATTTTAAATCCTTTTGGCTTTATCAAAACCCTTTTTGATTTTACCACTTTGTATAAATAATATTTATTTATAAAATTTAAATTCGATTTGAATTTAAATATTTTATAAAGTAAATATTAAAACCTCCTTGCGATTCCTTATGTTTTTTTGAAAAACCTTTTATTTTTTCTCAACCATGGTTTTAATGAAAACCGTCTTAACATATGTTTCCACATAATATTAAAAATATTATGAAGTTATTTTACCTTTAAGCTTTGCATTACATCAACGGTAGCATATTCCTTGAAATCAATGACAACTTTGCTCCTTGACATCAATGACAACTTTGACTCAAAATTTCCAACGATCTCCCCCTTTGTAATTGATGGCAAATAAAATTATTTTTACTAGAAACTTAACCTTTTATTTGTTCTACTACCCCTGGATCAATGCTCTTTTCAAATATTTCTTCTTTACTCAATTACCAAATCTCCCCCTCTTAATCAAATCTCTCCTCATTTGAAATCAATTGCAAAGGGTTACCTTTGGGGCTCGGGGCTAATAATGAGTCTCGTATCTTAGCCCCTCCTCCACCTCCTCTTGAGGTGGTTAATTTTGGGGTGAGAGTATTTCTACTCCTAGAAAGCACTGGTATTTACCTTTGCCTTATTTTATTTTATTTGATTCTTTTGATTCCTTTAACTATTCCTTTCCATGTCCATGTTCTTGTCCATGTCCATTTTCTTGTTCCTTTTCCTATTATTGTTCTTGTTCATATCCATGTTCCTATTCTTGTTCATGTTCATATCCATATTCCTTTTCCTGTTCATGTTCTTGTTCATACTTGATTTTGGAATATTTTCTCTATACCACTTTGTTCTGTGTCCATTGTTATTACACTTATAACACTTAATGTTATTATTTCTTGGAGGTGCAAATGTCTTAGGATTTTTCCTAGTGAAGCCATATCCTCTTCTGTCTTGAACCCTGTAATTCATTGCCTTGTGACCACACTTATTACATGAGTATCAATACCCATGGAAAAGTTATCTATTTTGATATTCCTTTATTTCATGTGTCCTGCACTGTGAAGCCATGTGTCCAAACATGTGACATAAAAAACATCTTCCATTGAAGTTTCCTTGTATTGACCTCATTGGTCTCTTAGTCTCTCTTGACTTATTATGATTGTTGTTCCATTTGCTTCTTCTTGGTGCATTATTATTGTCCTTGTTGAACTTTCTATCCAACTCATCCTCATATGTCTCATTTTCTCTTACATTGTATTCTTCCGAATTTTCTTCTTTTGAAGTGTCTTCTCCTTAATAACTTAAGGTTGACTTTCCTTCCTATTTCTTTTGTTCCTATTCAAATACAAGACCTATCTTTCTTGATATAGAATTTTATATCTTGATAAACTTATCTAAGTTCTTTGAGCTATTTTTGAACCCTTGTAGCTTGAATTTCAAGTTTTTAACTTCCAACCTTAATGAAGCTACTTATTATTCTAGCTTTTCACATTCTAAGACTTTTTCTTTTAGATTATCCTTGAAATTCTTTATCTTAGCCTTTGATTTTTCTAGATCCTCTATAAGCATTCTTCTCTCTTCATCACATTCTTGAAACTAAGATTCTAATTTATAGTTTTGCTTTCATACCTTCTTTACTATTTCAAGAGCATAAATAAGATCTCCCTTGAGATCATATCCTTCTTTATCTGATTCTTCCTCTATTTTTTTGCCTTTATTGACATATTTATTTTATTTTTACTTTTCTTATATAGGATAATTTTATTCTTCCTCTAAATCCATTAGAATATTTTCATCTGGTGCTTCAAGTGTATCCTCATATTCATCATCACTAAAAATATAACCATTTCTTGTACAATTATCTTCAAGATGTCCAAAGTTACCACATCTAAAACACTTGAGAATTATTGGTGCCATTTTCTAGATTTTTTTCTTCAATCTTAAATAATACTTCATCTCTATAGTTATCTAAAAAATTAGAATCACTTTTACTTGAGTACTTACTTGGATTATCTGCATAGTAGTTCCTCTTTTGCCTTTAAAAGAACTTCTTTCCTTGTATTCTTTGTCCATCATTGATTTTCTTTTGGTGCCAGTATCTTTTTGATTCCCTATTTCTATGATCCTATTTTTCTTCATCATTGTTATTATTTGCTTCTTGACAATCAGTTGCATAGTGATCATAATTTCCATAATTGAAAAATTTAATGGACTTTATATCTCTATATATTATTGAATCTATATTCCTTATACCATAATTAGCTTCTTCATCACTGGATGACACCTTTCTTGATTATGAATTTTGACCCTTTGTCTTCTTAATTGCTTTGAAGGTTGCTTCCTTCTAGGGATTAGTTTCTTTTGTTCTCATATCAAAAGTTGTAGTAATACCAAGAAACACATGTCTTGTCAAAGTATCACCATACTTTGATTGTTCTATAGCTAAAATATTTTCACTAAACCTTGTTGGAAGAGACCTTAAGATATTATCACAAACATATGATTCATCCACTTTAAGTCCAAGTCCTTGCATGGAATTATCAACCTCATCTACCCAAAGTAGATAAGAACTAATTTCTTCCTCATTATTCATTCTTAATTCTTAAAATTATCCTTTGATATTTAATATATTTTCATTCTTGACACCTTTATATCCTTCATATATACTTTGTAACTTATCCCATATTCTTTTTGCATCTTGATAATGCATAAGTTTTATGGAATTTGTTATATGCAAACCTCTAAAAATTGTATTCATTGATTTTGAATTGTAATGTTGTAGAAGCTTACCTTTCTTATCTATAGGTGGATCAATTGGTTGTATGTATCCATTTTCAATTGATTCTTAAATTTCATTACCAAGTGCCTTCAGATAAATATTCATTCTCAAAATATAATATATATATATATATATATAATCACTTCCATCAAATATTGGTGATGTATTATCTGATGATCCATTCTTAGAATCCATTGTGTTCTTGTAAGATTTTTCTTCAAGCTATTAAAATATTTTGATGGAACTCGCTCTGATATGAATTAAAGAATACAAGATTATACTAAGAGTGGGGTGAACAATATAAGACCACTTTTTAATTTTCTTTATAAATCAATATTATGCAATGTATATATAGAAATATCAATAGTAGTAATCAAAGCAATGCATAAATCACCACACATAATAGATGCACCACAATTTATGTGGTTCACCCAATGTGGACTACTCCACGAAGAAAATATTTCACTAAAAAATTTCAATCAATATTTTGGGAATATTTTCCCTATTACAATATTTATGGACCTCTATCCAAAGGAGATACCAATACCCTAAATCAATTTCATGGATCTCTATCCACATGAGACACCAATAGACACCAATATCCTAATATTTGATCTAGCTGGTGATCCTCTAGAGGACATCTACCTCCACTACCCTTAGGAAATGGAACTCTATCCATAGAAGATACATGTATTCACTAATCTGGATAGAGATATCTATCCTCAACTCTGTCATCTCCAAAGATCTATCTCAAATCTGGACTAAACATAGTCCTTCGATCTAGCACAAAAATATACTCAATATCTATCTCTAATTTGGTACAAATCTATTCTCAAATTTGCATCAAAATCTATCATCAAATCTATACTAAATATAGTTCTTCATTCCAATAAAAATATATCCTCAATATCAATCCTCAAGACTTAACGCAAATATTGACTCAATCTCAAATCAAATCAGTTGGATCTCTCCCAAACCCTAACTCAATGTTTGAACAAATTAATCAATAAAATTTGCTCACAAGCCTTCACAAATACTTGTGTCAAATATGCCTTGCAAGCTTCCACTAAAACTCACAATAATATGTCCTCAAGTCCTCTCTAGAACTTATCCAATCTGCTCTACAAGTCCTCACTAGAACTTGTCCAAATCTACTCAATAAGTTCTCACTAGAACTTGTCCAAATATGCTCAATAAGGTCTCTCAAGAAATTATCCAAATCTTCTCTCAATCTATATTGTAAGCTTCCATAAAATCTTACCCAAATTTATCCATAAGTTTTATCAAATACTTACCTTAAATATGCTCAACAAGTCCACACTAGAACTTGTCCAATCTCATATAAATATAAATAGAATTGTTAGAAACTCAATATGCTCTATACTCATTATGATGTCAATCACTTTCAATCACTCTTTTAGAAAAATAAAAAGAACTGTTAAAGACTCAATATGCTTCAACTCAATACTCAATCACTTTCTCAAATCGATTCAAAATATAGAATAGTTTGTTTTATGGAACTTGAACAATCACTTTACACATCCACTTGACTAGGCTGAATTAAATCTACTTCAACCAATCACTCAATGAAATAATTATTCCTTACAAACCGTAGTCCAAGTATATAAACACTCACTCAAAATATTTCCAACAATGCTTCATCAACCACTCTCACATAACAATGATACTCATGTTATTTTCAATCTCTAGTTCAAGTTCTTTACTCAACCAATGTCTTCAACAACAATGCTTATAAAACAATCTCACATAACAATGATACTCATGTTCTTTTCAAACTCTAGTTCAAGTTATTTACTCAACCAATGGATTCAAAAATAACGCTTATAAAATAATCTCACATAACAATGATACTCATGTTATTTTCAAACTCTAGATCAAGTTCTTCACATAACTAATGGCTTCAACCACAATGCTTAGAAAAAAGGTTTTAACAAGTATTTATTCTAGAAAACCTTGAATCATTAACTCAACACACTCAATAAACAAACCCCAATCAAGTCCTTTTCACTCCAAATTTATTTTCCAGAAAACCAATCAATCAACTCAACTATAGAAGAATATGCTCATACCTTTTTCTTTATGATGAAGGAACATCAAATATCTGCCACAAATACAAATACTTCTTTACCAAGATCAAAGGAGTTAGAAGATGTTAAGTTATCTCAAAGATACAATGCAAATATCAGATCACACATACACCTTATCACTCCATCTTAAATAAAGCATCCATCAACATATACAAAAAAGATTAACCAAATATACCATATAATCTCCTAATCACAATAATACTCAATACCAAGAATAATGATAATACAATCTCTTTTTCAAAATAACTCAATGGCAATAAGTCCTCTCACCACATAAATATTCAATAACCAAAATGCCAAAAATACTTAATTCAAAAATAAATCCAACTCCTTATTCCTCCAATTAACCTAAAATATTGATTAATTAAAAACATTTTTAATTAACCCTTTTAACTCCCTAGTACCTTATATCAAAACCTTAGGCATCACAACACATATCAAAAAAATTATTATCTTTGCCTTGGTGGGACTCGAACTCACGACACCACCTCTATCAATGCCCTAGTCGTGGCTCCAACCATCGCATGAGGTAGGTACTTGTTTGGAGATCAAGAGCCCAGCGTGCTCTATATTCCTCTCCACATGCACCAAAATAAAATTCACGTATCACTTCCTCGACACTTCAAAAAATATAAACAAAATATTATTGTCGTGAATCGAACGCGGATCACTCCTACCAAAAAAACCTTAGCACTTCATCCACTTCCCACTAGATCATGTTGCCTCAGTGGATATTATGTTTTAGCCCATGATAAAATTAACCCTTTTACTAGTGCTTAAGACAAAAAAAAATTCTTCTTCCTCGCACGAATTCTCACATCAACAATTGCAAGTTTTATTATTTTGAACGAAGTATGATTTGAATGCCACTAAGGCATATAGTATATATACTAATTTCCTCCTTTAATTTTGAACTTCGAGGCCTTTGAAATTTGAATAATTAATTTATAAACTATTTACATTTTTTATGATTTAAATTTTATAAATTAACTTTTAAATCCTTTTGGATTTATCAAAACCCTTTTTTATTTTACCACTTTGTATAAATAATATTTATTTATAAAATTTAAATTCAATTTGAATTTAAATATTTTATAAAGTAAATATTAAAGCCTCCTTGGGCTTCCTTGGGTTTTTATGAAAAACCTTTTATTTTTGCTCAACCATAATTTTAATGAAAAGCCTCTTAACATATGCTTCCACATAATATTAAAAATGTTATGAAGCTATTTTTACTTTAACCTTTGCATTGTTCCTCTTGACCTTTTGACATAAATGGTAGCTTATTCCTTGACATAAATGACAACTTTGACACAAAATATCCAACAAGAAGAATGAAAACACTTTTTTAGGTTTAGTGAACAAGTTGTGTTTCATTGATTGAATTATTGAGTGAAAATTCTTGAGCATTGGTTTTGAGTGATATTGAAAATGAATGTGCAAACATTAGAAATCAGATTTGTGAAAGTGATAAACTTAATAATTGAGTAGAACATATTGAGTTCTTATAGAGTACATCATTCTCTATATGTTCCAAGAGGTTAAACAAATTTTGAATAGAATATTCTAAACTACTTCAAGTTAAAAGAATTACTTTGAAGATTAGACAAAGAAATTGAAAGAATTATATGCAAGATTTGAGATTGATGAGCATATCTTGTAAGTTGTTTTGAGAATGTGTTTGAGAAAATTTGAGGCAAGTCTTGGTAAATACTTGATAGAATATTGAGCAAGTTCTAGCTAGGAATTGAAGGTAGATTTGAGGTAAGTCTTGGTAAATACTTGAGATTATATTGAGTAAGTTCTATAGAGGACTTAAAGGCAGACTTGAGGTAATTCTTGGTAAATATGATAGCAGATTGAAAAAATTCTAGAGGGGACTTGAAGGTAGATATAAAGCATGCATAGTGAAGACTTGAGAGAAAATTGAGAAATTTCTAGAGAGGACATGAATGTAGATTTGAGGTAAGTCTTGGCAAAGACTTGATAGCATATTGAAAAAGTTCTAGAGAGGAATTGATGGCAGATTTGAAGTAAGTATTTGTGATTTATTGATTTTTTCAAGCTTAGTGTTAGGGTTTGGGTAAGTTAATTTATGATTGATAAAGATCTGTGTTAATGCTTGAGGACAAATTTGAGGATAGATTTTGGTATAGATTTGTGAGCAGATTTATGCTAGACCTAAGATAGAGTTAGAGCCAATTTATCCTACATTTGGGATAGATTTTGGTGTAGATATGAGATAGATTTGAGATAAATATTTGGAGGTGATAGAGTAGAGGACAATAGTATCAAATGGATAGAGATTTATTAGCCAGGGCAATGAGGATAAAGGTCTTTAGTGGATAGAGATCCATTAGCCAGAGTAGTGGGAATAGAAGTCTTATATAAGATCATCTTCTAGAGTAGAGAGGAAATAGTTCTCCTATATTTAGAGATACATGAACCAAAGCAAGGGGAAAGAGTTATCCTATGGAGTGTTATTTGTGAACCAGATAGGAAGATATAGTTCTTTTGTGGAGAGATATCCACTAACTAGTTCAAGAGAAAGAGTTCTCCTGGTTCAAATTCCATGAACCAGAGAAGAGGGGAAAGTGTTATCCTATGGAGAGATATCCATAAATCAGGGCATTAAGGTATTGGTGTCTCCTTTGGGTAGATGTCCATAAATATTGTAATATACAAGTGATTCCCAAGAGATTTGTTGAGAAAATTTAGTGGAAATATTTTCTCCGTGAAGTAGCCCATATTGGATGAACGACATTAAATTGGTGTCTCTATTGTGTGTGATGATTTATGTATTACTTTAATTACTATTTTTATATTTCCATTGATAATATTAAATAATATTATTTGGGAAAGAAAAGTAAATTTTGATCTTATATTGTTCAGCCTCATCTCAGTATAGGTGTGTGTTCTTCACAATATTGTTATGAACAACATGGAATCAAAGGTGACAAAGCACCAATATTGCAAAGAAACACAAATATCATGGGAATATCAAGAGCTAAACCAAGAGAAGGTGAATTTTTTGCATCATACATAGCAAAGGATAAGAGTCATGCAAGTCTAACATTAATAACGAAAGAAATGGTAGTGTAAGATTTTTTGAGCATATGTGTCAAGTAGTAGAAAGGTGGTTGAGTGTTACTTTTATACAACCTTTGGAGAGTTAGAATTTAACTCAAGTGCCAACTTACTTTGCATGTGTTCTACCATGTAACGTGAAGGAAGTGAACAATTAAAGTTTGAGATGTTTTATAGAGAGTTTTAAATAATGATTCATATAAGGAATCCTAACACAAAATATTGTATGATTATAGCCAAGATATTACCCTCTCTTTGCATACTTGAAGATAAGGGAAGAATAGTGTAACGTAGAAATAGAGTTTATTTATCGAGCTACATACCATTAAGAAGGTAAATTAAGGTTTATAATAGTTTTATTAATATTTGCTAAGTTTAGAAGGAGATATAAGGAGTGTATATCTTTAATTAAAATTTTCTAAGAATTTTGAGGTAGACTTTAGTATATATAATGGTTGTTTTATTACGTTAGAATATTTATAAGGAGTCGTAAGGGATATTTAAATGTTTTATTATTTAGAGTGAAAATATCTATTAAAGTTTTATTAGAGCAAATTTTTAAAGTTAAAAAAATATTTTAGAGAAATAAGGTTTCCTACATCAATTTTATAAACCTCAAACTTTATGTAGGAGACATAAGAAAGTCTATTCATATAAATCTCATTAATCCATCATGGGATATTGGTACATAGACTGTAGAGCTAGTACACACATGAATGGCGATAAATATTGGTTTAATAGATTTCAAGAAAAATATGAGAAACTTGTTGTTATAGCAGATACTAAAATCTATGAAATAAAAGGTGTTGGAGATATCCTAATCAATATAATAAATGTAAAAGGAATAATTAGTAATATTTTATGTATTCTTGGTTTGATGACTAATATTATTTCTATCTCTTAACTCATGGATCAAAATATGATAAGTGAGATTAAACTAATCAATGGAAGGCAACAATGTCATATTACCAAATAGAAAAAATTGATAGCTTCAGGATCTTATAAAAATAATTTGTTTGTGCTAAATAGAGCTACAAATTTGACCCTCTTAGTAGGAATACTTAAAATTAGAAATCCTTTGTATAAACGATTAGGACATACCAATGCATCATCCTTAAACGAGATGGTTAAATATCAAATGGTAGAAGGTTTACTAAATATTTTTTATATAATTCATTATATATCTATAATGTTTATAAGGGAAACAACATAGAATCCCTTTTGAAATTTGATAGTATAGATCTCAAAAACCTTTGGAATTGATATATAAACTTATGTGGTCCAATAAATATCACTAGCATTGGAGGATATAAATATTTTTAGTTATTTGTTGATGACTACACTAGAAAATGTGGTTCTACTTTATGCAATATAAGTTTGACACTCTTAGTTTTTTCAAATAGTTCAAATTTTAAGTAGAAAAAGAATCACAGAGAAAAATAAAAAATATTTGTTTAGATAGAGGAAGAGAATTTGTATCAACAAAGTTTGATCTATTTTTAGAACATAATGGAATAATAAGACAACTTACTATAATGTATTCACCACAACAAAATGGAATTGCAAAAAAAAGAAATAAATCTATAATTTAAACTGTAATATGTATGTTAAAATAATCTCGATATCACAACATCATGACAATGCAACAATGCAGCATGTCGCGATGTCGCAACACCTTTTTTCTTGTGGCCGCAACGGTGCAACATGTCGCAATATCGTGACACTTTTTCTCCTTTGGCCGTGACAATGCAACATGTCATGATATTGTGACATATTTTCTTCTTTGCCCTCAATGATGCAACTTGTCATGATTTCATGACACCTTTCCTCCTCTGGCCGTGATGACGCAACTTATCACGATTTCATGACACTTCTTATCTTTTGGCAGCGACATTGCAACATGTCGCGATATCGTGACACTTTCTCTCCTTCGGCCATGATGTTGCATCCTATCACGACATCTTTTCCTCCTTTGGCCGTGATGGTGCAACATGTCACGATATCACGACACCTTTTCCTCCTTGCTTTTTCCCTATGCTTTGGACCGCAAAAATGCAACATGTCGTGATATTGTGACACCTTTCTTCTTATGGTGTTTTGCTTTTTATTTTATCTTTAGCTCTTGGGCCTCTTCGATCGGTTTGAAAAACATGTAAAAATTTCTTGTACAAGGTTCAAGGACCTTTCAACACCCTTTCAACCAATCAAAAAAAAAAATAAGCTCATGATATAATGCAAATTACAATTAGAATTTCAATTGTTAATGTATAACATAGGTAGCAATTGTTTACATAGAAACATAGGTTATGTAATATGAGAATGAAGATCTGAGATTAAAATTAAGATATGCCTAAGCATTCTAGAGATATTGGAGAAGTCAAGGATTGCACTCAATGAGATGTAAAGATAATTTAAATGTCTTCCTTAAGAATATGTAGTAAAATAAGGCAAGAACATAGATATTAACAAGAAGACAACCGTTAGCAAGGATATTGTTCTTAGAAAGAATGTAGCCAAGTTGACTTATTAGCAAAGTGCAGATAAAAATAAATAAAACCATGATAGTTCAAGTTAGGGCAGGTTAAGTGTGTTTATTTTTGCAAATCCAATGTCACCTAAACCTACAATAAAATCTATAGCATTTTAGAAGGTAGAAATCTATGTGAAAAATAATAAGCTAGTATAAAGAAGTAAAGGATTTAAATGAAGTGCAATAGCACAATATTCAGTTTGCAAGGAGATAAGATTTTTCAAAGTGTTAAGTTTCATTTAGGCAAAAAGTGCACACTATATGACCAACATCATAGCCAAAATTAATACCAAATATAATGCACACAAGATTGCTAGCATCATATTTGAACATAGTTCCAACTAAATAGTATTTCACACTGTATAACACTATATAGGCAACCATCATAGGAAAATATCAACAATATCACAATGTTTTTAGGAACAACATGGAATAAAAGGTGACAAAGTACCAATATTGTAGAGGAACAAAAATACCGCAAGGATATCAAGAGCCAAACCAAGAGAAATATAAATTTTTATGTCATACACAATAAAGGAGAAGAGTCATGCAAGTCTAACATCAAGCACCAAAGAAAGGATATTGTAAGAATTTTTTTTAGCATATATATCAAGTAATTGAAAGAAAGTTCAGAATTACTTTTATTCAAGCTTTAGAGAGTTATAATTTAACTCAAGCACCACTCACTTTGCATGTGTTTTCCATGTAACATGAAGGAAGTGAACGGGTAAAATTTGAGATTTTTTGGATAGAGTTTCAAATAATGATTCATGTAAGGAATCCTGATACAAAATATTGCATGATTGTAGCCAAGTGATTACCCTCTCTTTATACACTTTAAGATAAGGGAAGAACGGTGTAAAATAGTGCTAGAGATCATTTGTCGAGCTACACACCATTAAGGATGTAAATTAGGGTTTCTAAGAATTTTATTAATATTTTATAAGGTTAGAAGGATAAGTAAGGGGTGTATATTTTTAATTAAGTTTTGCTAAAAATTTTGAAGTAGAATTTAGTATATTTAATGGTTATTTGATTACTTTAGAATATTAATAAAGAGTAATAAGGTATAATTAAATGTTTGATTAATTAGAGCGAAAATAGTTGTTAAAGTGTTATTAAAACATATTTCAAAAGTTAATTTTTTTTTTAGAGAAATAAGGTTTCCTTCATAAATTTCATAAATCTCAAACTTTATTTAGGGAGACATAGGAAATTATATTCATAGAAATCTCATTAAATCATCATTAAATATTGGTACATAGAATCTAGAGGTAGTAGATACATGACTGGGAATAAAAATTGGTTTAATACACTTCAATAAAAATATGAGAAACCTATTTTTATAGTAGATAGTAAAACCTATGAAGTAAAAGGAGTAGGAGATATACTAATCAATCTAATAAATGTAGAAGAAATAATTAGCAATATTTTATATGTTCTTGGTTTGATGACTAATATTCTTTCTATATCTCAACTCATGGATCAAAATATGATAGCCAAAATTGAAGTTATCAATGTAAGGAAAAAATGTCATATTACCAAATGAGAAAAATTAATAGATTCAATATCCTATACAAATAATTTTTTTGTGCTAAATACAGCTACACATTTTTCCCTCTTAGTAGGAATACTTAAAATTAGAAAGCTTTGGTATAAAAAAATAAAACATACCAGTGCATCATCCTTAAATGATATGGTTAAATATCAAATGGTAGAAGGTTTACCAAATTTTTTTGTAATTTATTATATGTCTAGAATGTTTAGAAGGAAAATTTGATAGCTTCAACATCCTATACAAATAATTTTTTTTGTTCTAAATACAACTACAAATTTGGCCCTCTTAGTAGGAATACCTAAAATTAGAAATCTTTGGTATAAAAAATTAGGACATATCAGTGCATCATCCTTAAATGATATGGTTAAATATCAAAAGGTAGAAAGTTTACCAATTTTTTTTTGTAATTTATTATGTCTAGAATTTTTAGAAGGAAAACAACAAAAAATCCCTTTATAACTTTTATAGTATAGATCTCAAAAACCTTTGGAATTGATATATACAAACTTATGTGGTCCAATAAATATCACTAGCATTGGAGGATATAAATATTTTTAGTTATTTGTTTATGACTACACTAGAAAATGTGGGTCTACTTTATGCAATATAAGTTTGAAGCTCTTAGTTATTTTAAATAGTTCAAACAAGTAGATCAATGGGTGAATATAAATGCTCTCCCTATGGATTTTTGGGAGAGAATATATTCACCAAAATTGGTAACACCATTGGTGCATTCTAATATATGGATGTCCAAGTAGAGAAAAATTTATCCAAAAAAATTAATATGAGTAAAACAAGATTGGATGTTTGTATCAATGCTTTAGTTCCTTAGCCTCAATCCATTACTATATCCTAAATAAAATGGGAATAGATAAGAAAAATTTTAATATGAAAACTTCTCCCTAAGATATTATAGTTATTGGTAATATGGCAATCTAAATAAGATATGCTCAATCATCCAATCATTATTTTATTTCACCTTGGTAGTGAAAGCACGAGATTCCGGGCAAAGGAAACACTAATTATGCAATGTAAGATGAAATGTAACGCTTTAACCTTATGCACAAAAACAAAGAAAAGAGACAATTTGGAAAGGAAAGAAAAGATGTAAAGAAATCACAGCCCTCTTTATTCAAATATCTTATCCTCGGTTACATAGACGTCTCCTCCCTTTTTAGGGGCTAGGAGCGTTAAATTTGTCTTTGTTACAATGTTTGACTTAGTCTTCCTCCTTTCGCGTGCCCACGATTGCAATGGGCGGGCCAAGATGATGCCGTCGCTGATGTCGATGAGTTCTTCACCTCTGCTGCTTCTCCTACGAACAAAGAAACAACCAAGATGTCAGTAGCACCTGCTACCAGTGAAAAGTGTTTGTTCTTCTAAAATCATCAAAAGATGCATGCAAACATTTATCTAAAACAGTGAACAAAATGATTCTAAACAGCCTGAAAACTTGCCAAAAGATAGAAAATGTTACCAATAGGCCATTGCCACTGAGACAGTCGGCCAATCTACTTTCAACTGGAAATCATCCCTGGGTGGGATGATTTCTGACTGTAAATCGTCCCTGGGTGGGACGATTTCTTACTGTAAATCGTCCCTGGGTGGGACGATTTCTTCTGTGTTGGGGAAGCCGAACTGACACGCTCCAATGTCGACTCTCGAGGTCTCCAAAACACCTGCAGACAAAGGGGTTATGTAATTGGGGCCATTTTGGGACGACCCAGATGGTCGGATTCTCCCAATTTGGCCTCTATCTTCGAGAATTTGATATCGCCACCTGCAAGTCAATGAAACAACAAAGCGACACAAAACATACTAGAATCTGACCAAAAGTTACGAAATTGCAGCTGTGAGTTAACCAAACATAATAACACAAAATGCAACCTGAAAAAGTAATCTAGAATGCTCTAAAACTTAAAAAGTGTGGGGGTGCCCAAGTGGGCCTCCCACCGTTGGCACTTGATTCCGGCGCCAATCCACTAGGGATGGGCCCAAAACCTCTTAGGATTGGGGGGTCGGCAAATTGGTTGGTTCAGGTGTCCATGTGTTGGATTTGGGTCAGGTTCAAGCTTCCAAAAGCCACCCAACAACCTCCCTTGCAAAAGAGATTGGTGGATGTGGGAAGGTGAACCAAAAGGGATGCAAGTGGGTCTTCAACTCGGCAAGCACTTCGTTGCTTGAAAACTCCTTCAACCTGTCTGTTTTGGGTGAGAAAAGTCCCACCTTTTATAGACCCATGGGGTCTCTTTTGGGAGGGAAGCACAAATGCCATGTGTTGGTCATAGGCGCCATGTGGCAGTCTTGTCTTCCCAAGAGGGAGGGGAGTCCTCCATTGACTTGGGCTTTCATAACTGCCCTTGTGATAGTCCTCAAACGGCCTATTTGTCCACTCACACACGCGTGCAAGGAAGGAGTCATCAACTGACTGTTTTGGGCTGCCACTTGGCCTCATTTGTCTTTTTGCCCGTTAAACTTGGAAATCGTCTCACCCAGGGATGATTTCAGAAATCGTCCCTGGGTGAGACGATTTTAAGTTAGCAATCGTCCCTGGGTGAGACGATTACTAGGCAAAGTGTCCAAGTGTGCCAAATTGCTTCTTGACCTCACAAAATTGCTATGAAAGTGGTTAAGACCACTGTTTGACCTCTGAGGGCTGCCCTGGGGGCTGTGTTTGTCAAAGCGATCAGTGTTTGCAGTCACATAATCGGATTGGTGCTATTTTGGTGTCTATAGATGCCCCTTTTTGGGAAGCGCTATGGGTGACGCAGTGCTGAGCAAAAATAGATAACCAAAGCACTAATGATTAGGGTTTCTTGGTAACCTAACCAACTTTTGATGCCCCAAGTATGGAAAGGGCATGCATTCTTGAATCCTTGCTTCGACGAGCTAAGGAATTTGATTTCAAGTATTAACCTATTTTGGTGAGGTGTGACTTGAACTTAGACATTGATCAGTCATGAACAGGCAAAGGGCATTTTTATCCTCAGGGGGAACCTTGTGTTCATGATTCACGAAATGCCAAGTGTTTGATTGATTTGATTGTTGCTTGTTTACCGCCCCAAGCAGGAGCGTGATTGTCTTTGTCAATGATTCTTTGAATGCATGTCGTTTTCCCTAATTGGGTGTGTGATTGTTGGTTGGTGACTAAGTGTGACTACCCCCTCAAGCGACGAATCGATGAGGGAATGACCTTCGTGAGAGAAGCGACGAGTCGCTTGACCCAAGATGACTTGTGCAAGGGTGCCTTTAGAGGGTTTACCGTTAAGCGTGTGCAATTTTTCCAACATTTGGACCTATTTTTGGTGGGTGTTAACCCTTTTGGTGATGCCGTAATGAGGTGAAATCATCAAAAATCTAACTTCCCGTGGAGCGGTCCGGCTATTGTAGCCTTCTTGGGGAAGTAGGAGAGCGATAATTTGGACCTCGACATCGATTTTATTTTCTCGGAGTTTAAGTGAAAGAGCACTTGTGTCCGGCAATGTTTTTTTTTTTTTTGTCTATTTTTGTTTAATTTTTTTATTGTTTTTGTTGTTTTGTGTGACGCATGTGGGGATAAAATTGTTGTAATATTCTTCCCGTGGAGCGGTCCGGCTATGGTAGCCTTCTTGGGGAGTGAGATAGCGACAATATATGACCCCAACGTCTATTTTGATTGCCTTGTATTGCGAGTGTAACAACATTCTATTAGGCAACTTTATTTGTTGTTTTTAGTGCATTTTTGTTGATTTTTTGATGTTTTGACTTTTCTGGCTGGAAATCGTCCCTGGGTGGGACGATTTCCAATTCGAAATCGTCCCTGGGTGGGACGAGCGCCGACCAGAGCGCTCGTCCCAGCCAAGGATGATTTCCAGTTGGTAGGCTTATTTAAGGCCCAAAACTTGGATTTGGGCTCATTTGTGTCATTTTTTTTCTGCGATTTGTGAGTTCTGGGAGGAGGAGGTAATTCTGCGAAGCGAAGTGCTGCCAGAATTCTCTCTGTCATCATGAGTGCACAAACTGGTTCAAATGGCGGAGTGGAGGCGAAACCCGTAAGTGCATTTTTTTTTTTTATTTTTTTGTAATTATCAGTTAAGCTTAGGAACCCTAAATCTGAAAAATTAATTTTGAATTTTTGTGTGTTATTGTTTTGCAGGTTAGGAGCCGGTACCGTGTACCTGCCGCATTCGCTGAGGCGTGGTCGGTGCTGACTGATGTTGACTGGAAGTGGCTTGATGCCCTTGGGCTCAAGCAGGTGGCTCGATTGGAGCCTGTGGTCCCGAATCAGGCCTATCTAATGGCCCTGATCAAAGTTTGGGATCCGCGGACCAACACTTTCCATCTTCCGACAGGGGAGATGACTGTGACACTGGAGGACGTTTATCGGTTGCTTCGGATTCCGATAGATGGACTACCCATTAGGACATCGCCGCGTGATCAGTGGACTGCTGTACTGACGAGATGTTTTGGGCATGCGGAGCGGCTAGGTGTAACGAACCCAATGGAGACAGCCGAGGTGGACTGTCAGGCTAGCGGGATTTTTGTTAGCTGGTGGCAGGAGAGGGGGGTGTTAGGAGTGAGGCACGCATTCTTGATGGGCCTCATTTCTAACATGCTTCTACCTGATTCGTCAGGTGGGAGGTTCCCGTGGAACCTGCTGGAGTTGGTATGGTAGTTGGTAGAGTGCCCGATAGAGGCACCGCTGATTTATGGATGGGGACAGACATTGTTGGCACAGCTCTACGGGGAGCTGTACGACGTTCGCTGTCGATAGCGGAAGGGGGTGAGTTGTAGTTATCTTCTTCAGTGCTGGGGTTGGCAGCACATAGCAGTGGAGAGGCCGACCGGGTTACCGTGGATGACGCGGGCGGTGATGGATGACGAGGATATTGGCTATGTAGCTTTGTGGCAGCGGTATACGGAGCAGGAGCAGAGTCGGTGATGGGCAGGTGCCGTTGAGCACTACACTGATGCCTTTTCTTGGCTCACTCTAGGGGAGGTGTTTTGGCATCCCTATCGGGACTGTCCAGCCTAGCCTGAGGCTGGAGAGTGGCTCCGACGGGTACGGAGGGAGCGGTGGTTGACTGGGCGGCACGGGACGGAGCATGAGTTCTTTTTGTACCATCGGGTTACATGACAGTTTGGGGTGCACCAGGGGTTGCCTGGTGAGCCCGTGGTCTATCGACGACGGGGAGATGAGAGGGATCTGGAGCCACCGGTCACCGTGCCATTGGGTGAGGAGTCCGATGCAGTGATTGAGGTCCCGAATGTGGATGACATCGGGACTACCACTGAGTATGATTCGTGGTGGGTACTACGGCGTTGGAGAGGAGAGGGGCCACTGGGAGGCATGGAGGCGGCAGTGGAGGATGCTGAGGCAGCAGGGGGTGATTGGGGAGGTCCGTTGGATGATGCGGACATGGTGGATGTGGGAGATGAGGATGTGGACTTGGGTGTTCCGGAGCAGCCGGACATGCAGGATGTGGAGGAGCAGTTGGAGCCTGAGCAGGCTACTGTCCTCGTGAGTCCTATGCGTCCGGCAGATATAGAGGAGGTGGGGTCGGATGTAGGCGTTGAGATTGTGCGACTGACAGAGCTACTGTGGATGCGGGATCTAGATTTGGGGGATGCAAGGCGGGAGCTGGGGGATGTGCGGTAGGAGAGGGATCTTCTGCGGGCTCAGTTGGCAGAGCGGGATAGAGCTTTGGCACAGCATGATGATGCATTGTCTATCTATCATCGACGAGAGGCAGAGTGGTGTCTGTACCGGATAGACTTGGAGAGGGAGGTCATCCGCCTTGGTGGGCGGCTACCTGAGCCTTCTGTCGGTGGATCTTCGTGTCGAACAAGGGATAGTCTGACTGAGCAGTCAGCATCATCTCATCGTAGGCGGTTAGATGAGGGGGGTGGTAGCAGGCATGATGCGGGGGCTAGTAGTAGCCGCCCTGCAGGGTCCCATAGGACCCACACCACGGGGGGTAGTTCTCGTCGCACCGATCCTGCGTGATCATGGTGGTCGATGCCTTAGGTTGGGTTTTTGGATATGATTGTGGGGTCTGAGGACCGGTTTTGTAGCCTGCGGGCATCTTTTTGACGATATATATATATATATATATATATATATATATATATATATATATATATATATATATATATATATATATATATATACGATTTTATTTTTGGTTTTGTACATTTGATGATGTGATTTTTGTTATGCATGTTTATTTATTTTGATGAATGCAGATGTTATGATAAATGTAAATGTTTTTGATGTATATGTGATATGTGAGGTGAAATGGATGAATTACATTTGTGATGATTGCACTATAGGCTGTTTAAGAAGCTCTTTATTTACATGGTTTTTCTTTTTTCTTTTTTCTTTTTTTTTTTTTTTTGTATTTTTTTGATGGTATCATAAGGATGATAAGTAGCGCAGTTTGTTTAGAAATGTAGCTAAGGTTTTCTGAGACTCAGACGGTTTTAACTCACTAGCCAAGACTGTACTTTATCTTACAAGACTTTTGGACAAGGTATGAATCGGACTTGTTTTTGACCAAGTTATTTTACATCCCTGTGTGTGCAATTGAGTTCATTTAGTGGTATTTGTTAGGATACCGCCAGTGCCAGATGGGCTTTCAACCGAACCTATACTGAGGATCACCTAATTAGTTCCACGAATTCCTTTGTTGTATGTACTAAGATTAATCTGCGGTGTAATCCAGGATGCCATAAGCTAGCTCATCCACATGCAAATATTGATCTGTACGCAAGTTAATGTGACAGATATATCATCATGCGGGAGGTTTACTTCTGTTACCCATTGGCTATCAACCAAATTGGTACTGAATCTTGCCTTATGACCTATAAAATGCTGAGAATTCCAGGGATTCAAGGTCAACTCCCTTCTTTTCTTCAATTGTATTGGGATACTTGCTCATTGTAGTGATGAGATCACTGTTTATTTTGATTTGTTTTTCTTTCGAGCAAGGGATTGGGGATATGGAGTGACGAAAATCACTGTTGTTTGTGCCTTTTTATGTGTGCACTGTATTTTTTCAAATTTGGAGTTTTGACATTTTGTAAATTTTTTGTGTTTTGCAACTTTTGAGAACTTTAGGGATTCTTAGGGAATTGGGTAGGGAGGATGCTTGTCCTTTTGCCAACTCTCAGCATTCTAGGGGTCATTCGCATAGGGGGATGAGCAAGATAACCATTTCGCTTGTGGTGACCTAGATTATTTTGCAGGTTTCGTCTTTCGTTCACACAATTTGGGAATTTTAGTGTTTTGATTTGTGTTGGGATTTTACGTAACAAGGTGTATTTCAAGTATGACTCTACCTTCGTAAAATATGTTCGACTTGATACACTACATGGCTAAAGAGGAAAATGATGACTGAATCACTAAAACTCTTGGTACAATCCTAGACCACTGACTGTAGTGTGGTAAAAGTTATGCATGGTGTTTTTGTTGTTTTTGTAACATTAGACAATGGGGAACAAGATGGACTATCAGAGCTATTGCAGCCTATTGTATTTTTGACCTGTATGACTACAAATATGCAATGTATGGATGCAATGCTTAATGCAGCTATGTATTTTTGTAATTTTGATGTATTGTTTTTGGTGAAGGTGAAGATGAGGTGCGAAAATATGAAATTTTGATGAATTTGAGTATGCCTATAATTGAGATGCAAATCTTTGTTGTTTTTTATGATTTTTGTTGTTTTGTTTTGTTTTTTTTTTTGAATTTCTTGATTTTTTTTGACCAAGCGATTGCGATAATCGTTGGAGATTTTTGGGTTGACCAAGAGATTGCGATAATCCTTGGAGATTTTTGTATTGACCAAGAGATTGCGATAATCCTTGGAGCTTTTTGGTGACCAAGAGATTGCAATAATCCTTGGAGCTTTTTGGGTTGACCAAGAGATTGCGTTAATCCTTGGAGATTTTTGTATTGACCAAGAGATTGCGATAATCCTTGGAGCTTTTTGGGTGACCAAGAGATTGTGATAATCCTTGGATTTTTTTTTTTTTTTTTGGGATATGGCTTTCTTAGATATGAAATGGTCACAAATGACTGATATTCAAGGGTTCTATTTCCTTGATACCGTCAAGAGAAGCTAGCCGGTACGTCTCGGGTCCTATTTTACTATCAATGACATAAGGACCTAACCAATTTGCCACGAATTTGTCCCTCATATGGGACGGAAAATTAGAGTTTTGTTGGTTTTCCTTCAGAACCAAATCACCAACCCGAAAGTCTCTTAGGTGAACTTTCATGTTGTAAGCTTTCTTAAGCCGCTCTTGATAGATACGTAAGTGCTCGAGAGCATTAACGCGTCGTTCGTCAAGCAACGTAAGTTGGTCTAATCGGGCCTACCGTGCAGTGTTATCATCGATGAACTCTTGCATTGATATGCGCAGGGAAGGAATTTCCAACTCGAGAGGCATTACTGCCTCTGAGCCATACACCAGTGAAAACGGAGTTGCCCCAGTGGGCGTCCGAATGCTAGTGCGATAAGCCCAAAGGGCAAGTGGGATTTGTATGTGCCAATCCTTATGACTGTCTATGATGGTCTTTTTAAGGATGGCGACTAGCGTTTTGTTTGACGCCTCTGCTTGCCCATTTGCTTGCGGATAATAGGGTGTTGAAAATCTATGCTAAATTTTGTACTTTGTGGTTAAAGCACGCACGTCTTTGTTCTTGAATGATGGCCCATTATCCGAGATTATTTTGGATGGAATACCAAAATGACATATGATGTAATGCATAATGAATTCCACAATGTGGGGTCCTGTCGTAGAGGTTAACGGAATTGCTTCCACCCATTTGGTAAAATATTTTGTGGTCGTTATGATAAATGTGTGACGGCCTGACGATGCAGGGGAGATCTTTTCGATTAGATCGAGGCCCCACTGCGAAAATGGCCAAGCATACTGGACTGTCTGTAGGGCCTGTGAAGGTGCGTGCATCAAATTGGCATGATGTTGACACTTTATGCACTTCTTGACATACTCACAACAATCTCGCTCTAAAGATGGCCAATAATAGCCCATGCGAAGAATGCGCTTTGCGATGGCCATACCGCTAAAGTGGCCACCACATGTACCATCATGCGCTTGGGCGACTTCCCAAGTGGACTCTTGCTGGTCCAAACAACGAAGAATAATTCCATCATAGCTTTGACGATACAAAATGTCTCCTATCAAGAAATATTTTGCCGCTTTCTGTTTGAATGTTCGTTTTGCAATGTGCGTCAATCCAAAGGGAAGATTACCTAACTTGAGGTAGTCTCTTATGGGTAAATACCAGTCCTGTTTATCAAAAACCTCGACAGTATGAACAACCAATCCCTTTTGAAGTTCTTCCCTAACAAATGTTGATTGGGATAGAACTTGTAAGAATAGTGTTGTGTTGCTATTAATGGGAGTTGGGGAAAACAAAGATCCCTAGTTGGCACCTTTCAAACAGTCTCGGATTCAAAAGAACTTATCCGAAGATGGTTCGATCTGGATCATGTGGACTCCTGGCGTCAAGTCTGAGCTTGCGCGCTCCATCATGGGTTGTGATAAGGTTTTGACCTGAATGGTTGTTATATCACCGGAAAGGTCTTGCGGGATTAGTGACCCCAAGGAGGCCATTGTGTCCGCAAAACGATTCGATGATCGAGGGAGTGCCTCGATGTCATACCACTCAATTTTTGCTAGGAATTTTTCCACGAGGGCTTTATAGGCCTTTAGAACTAGGCATTTGCATTGATATACCCCTTTGACTTGATTGACGATTAACAGCGAATCGCCAAAGATGTTCAATATTTTGATGTTCATGGCGATTGTTGTCTGAAGACCTAGGAGCAAGGCTTCATATTCTGCATTGTTGTTGGTGCATCGGAAGTTTAATTTAAATGACCGAGGCATTGGAGCGCCCTGCGGTGTGAAGAATACAATTCCTGTGCCACCCCCTTGCTCGCATTTAGAACCATCAAAAAATAAGGTTATGTCGGCCTGAGACTCAGGATCATCAGAATCTAGCGATTATGAGACATGGAAGACCCCATCATCGGGTAGTTCTATGACCAGAGGCTGATCGTCTTCAAGAGGAGCCTCTGCTAGTTGATCGGCTATGACTTGTCCTTTTATAGATTTTTGCCCAATAAACTCAATGTCAAATTCCGTCAACAACATGATCCATTTCGTCGTGCGACTACTATGATAAGTATGACTCATCATGTATCGCAATGGATTCTCCTTAGACACAACATACGTAGTGTTTCTCAGCATGTAGTGGCGTAGCCTCTTGGTAGCAAACACCACTGCCAAGCAGAGTTTCTCAACGTATGCATAGTTAAGTTCGTAACTGACCAGTGTGCGGCTAAGATAGTACGTAGCCTGTTCTTTTTGGAGTTCATTCTTCTGGGCTAGCATTGTGCCCAGTGCCACCTCAGTAGCTGAGATGTATAAGTAGAACGGCACACCTGGTCTAGGCGGTGCCAATACTGGCGGTGAAGCCAAGTATTGTTTGATTTCATCAAAGGCTGACTGGCACTCGTCATCCCAATGAAATGTGACCCCCTTGTGCAATAATTTGTTCATTGGTCGGAATTTATCAGATAATTGCGCTATGAAGCATTTAATCGACGCAACCTTTCCTTGCAGACTTCTGAGCTGCTTGATAGTGGTTGGGGGAGCCATTTCAAGGATTGCCTTGACTTTGTTTGGGTCCACTTCGATGCCTCTCTTTGAGACTATAAAACCCAAGAGTTTTCCAGATGTGATGCCAAACACGCACTTCTTGGGATTCAGTCTGACCTTATGCTCTATGAGGCGATCGAGAATCTTGCTTAAGTCACCGAGATGTTCTAAGCACAAGAGAGACTTGGCTAACAAATCATCCATGTAATCTTCCAAAGTTTTGTGCATGTAATCGTGGAAGATATACGTCATAGCACGTTGGTATGTAGCGCCAACGTTTTTAAGGCCAAAAGGCATGACCTTATAGCAAAATGTCCCCCAAGGCATTGTGAATGCCGTTTTGAGTTGGTCTTCAGGATTGATACGAATTTGATTGTATCCTGAGAAACCGTCCATTAGGGAGAGCATTTCGTGACCTGATGTAGCATCTACCAATGTGTCGATGCTTGGCAAGGGGAAATCATCCTTAGGACTCACTTTGTTTAGGTCTCGAAAGTCGATGCATATGCGAATCCTCCCGTCGGGCTTCTTGACGGGAACCATGTTGGACAACCATGGTGGATAATCCATGCAGATGACAAATTGTGCATCCAACAGCTTTTGCAATTCATCTTTGACCATCAAGGCCACTGTTGGGTGCATCTTTCTTAGTTTTTGCTTTACAGGCTTGATTTTCGGATCAAGCGTTAAATTGTGCATGACTAGCTGCAGGTCTAGCCCTGGCATATCTTTGTATGACCATGCAAAAACCTCCTTCTTTTCTTTAAGAAGGGCAATGTAATCGGCTTTCTCTTTGGGGGAAAGGCTCACCCCCAGCTTGAGAATCCATGGATTCATTGGATCTGTGCCGATGTCTACGTCAGTCATCTCCTCGACTGACATGTGGGATCCATCCTCCAACTGATGTGGAGTTGGGATTAAATGGATATCATCAGCCGAGTTAAGATCTGCGTTTGGAACCTCGGGTCCCTCTTCAGCTTGAAAAATATCTTGAGTTGTCCTTGGGGTAAAATGAAGCATTTCACCTAAAGGACAAGTACTCGATGGTGACAATGGTGAATTGACGTGATCCCGGTCGATGGCATCCATGTCTAGATGCAATGACCGTGATGGATCGGTCGGATTGCGGATGGGTGCGGTCAAATCAATGGAGATCATGTAGATGGAATGAATTTGGTCTCCAGAACCGCGGGTGTGATAACTTGTTTCTTCTAGATGCTCCTTATACTCTGGATCTGGCTCTACGAGAACGGGCACGAATGGATCCTCTCTAGGTGCAAATTCATCTCTATGTGTGAAAAGGAAGGCGAGGTCTTCCCTCGGCACTGTTATCATGATGGGATCTTGAGGTGGACGATGCTCATCTTGAATTTGGAGCCATAGGTCTAACACTTGGTCCCACCTCGCTGGGTCTACGTGCCATTCATGTCCTAACAGTATACCCATTTGTCCCATTAGATCTTCATGAGTTAGAGCACGGTGATGTCGTCGCGCATGTCTGAGATAGTCCATTTTAGTTTCATCTTCTGAATCACTTTCATAGATCCAAAATTGTTCATTATCTTCAGCATCTGTTGCTTGCGATGTTGAGGACTCTTCCTGTTCCAGTGAATTAATCTGGTCCCATTGCGGTTGTTCCACTCTTAGTGGAGGGACCTAATTCTTTTGAGACTGTGTTATTTTGTCTGGAACCTCTAAGGGGAACAACTTCAGAAAGATGTCCGATAGCCATTGATGTTCTCTTTGAGGATTGCTATCTGAAATTTCACCTCTCTCTAGCAAAGGAGAGGGATTATTGTTGTTTCCAGGGGTGTTTTTTGACCATGGGAGGTAGTCTCCCAATGTGTATTCTGTATTTGGATTGGCATACAGGTCTTGTGCCAATCCCCCCTTGTTGCCTATTTCTAGGCCTTGCATATTTTCAACCAAGATGTCTAATGGCAGGGGATGGTTGAACCCTACCCCTGACTTGTCATATGGCATCTGATATCTTGGTTGGCAAAGGATCCGCATCCCTTGCTCATATCTGCCTAACCCGTATCCATGCCAATTGCATTGGCCTAGATATTTTAGGGCAAATTCTGGGTTTGATAGATAATTGATGTTTTCAACAAAAGGCTCTTCGTCTGTTTCCTTTTGTTGGCATGGTTCAAGACCATGATCAAAGCCCCCATACACAAAATTTGTCTGGTTCGGTGGGTAGCCTAGAGGGATGATTGTTCCAATGGGAAGGCGAGGTCTTCCCATGTCTTGTACTGACTCCAGTGTGGGGGTTGCCACAACATTTTGCACTAAGTATTCCCCCAAGCCTCGTACTGGCCATTTCAACAGTGATTGTTGATGATTGGGTGGGAGGAAACGGTAGTCCTTCCTGAGTCCATTCCATGTTTGGTGGTTCAGGAATCTTGGTTTTCGTTGCGTTGGGTGCTTCCTCTGTTGTTATTGTTGAAATTGTGGGCAACCTTTATTCTAAGGGCTTAAACTCTTCCATGATTTTTTTTCCCTTGTCCTTCTGTTGGGCCGTGATAGGTGGCATTGATGATGAAGGAGCCGATGATGAAGTCTCACCTAGCTGGGATTTTGCCTTATTGGCCACCAGTGGTGCCTGCGGTATTGGGCCCTGTTTATTTGGATTTAATTGAAAATCCAAATGCGTTGAAGGGAGGGTCGATTGAGGTATGAATTGTACCGCATTGCAATACTTGAAGGGCTCTAAGTCCATTGGGACTACATGTATTTCTCCTTCATAAGCATACTTCAAGCACTGGTGGGCGATCGAAGGGACACATTTCATATCCTTGATCCAAGGCCACCCTAGCAGTATATTATAAGCCATTTCACCTTCCAGAGACATGGCACAGTGTAGGTATTGACTTTTGTCCTACCTGGACTGGCAGAATGATTGTGCCGACTATCGAGCATATTGCATCATTAAAAGCTCGCAGTGTGTACGTGGAGGCTGTGATGTGAGAGGCTGGTAGCTTCAAATGCTTCAAGGCTATAGTGGTTATGATGTTACTGGACGAGCCAGTATCTATCAGCACTCTCTTGTACGGAATCCCGTTGACCCATGTGATAACGTGCAGGGGTGGATCCGCCATGTCATTTGATATCGTTTTGACCTCATCTTCTCTGAATGTGATGACCGGCTCCGTACATTGTTTCACATGTCCCACGAAGGCGTTGAAGGAATTTTCCTCGTGGGGTTGTAATTCAATGGCTTTTAAAATGTCCATAAGAGCTTCTCTATGGGGAGCTGATTGTTGAATAAGCTCGTAGATGGACAACCTAGCCGACGTGGTCCGTAAACTCTGCGTGAGTTTGGTTCGTATCGTGACCTCAGGTCTAGGCGGAGGTAACTACGTTGGGCGTTGTTGAGGATGCGATGTTGTCAGAACTTCCCTCATAGCTACCTCAGGGGCAGCTTTCGGGTACCTTCTGTTCCTTGTTACTATGCTAATCATTCCCACAAATCCCTGTGTGGGAATATCTTGTCGCACCTCGTTAATCTAGAGTGGTTTTGTTTGTGCCTCGTGGGCTGGCAAGGGGTCCTTGAATACCCCCATTTGCTGGTTGTTTGGTGCGATGGGGTTGTCCACAACCAATGTTCTATTGTCGATCAAATCTTGGACTAGGTCTTTGAATTTCCAGCACCCATTCAAGTCATGTCCTCTGCGCCTATGGAATCTACAATACAATTCCTCCCTGTACCCCCTAGGCTTGGGAATGTTAGGGTCTATAATTTGGATTTCCGGTAGAGTGACTAAATTTGCCGTTGACAAGCGGTCAAATAAGGAGTCCCTAGACTCCGCATATGGGGTGAAGTTTTGCCTAGGGCGGAACGGGTAATTTTGCTCCTGTCTTCTATTATCTCTTTCATAAGCAGGAGGCACTGCCTGGTAGTTAGCCTTTTGAGGCTGCGTTTCTTGCACAGGCACGGGAACATTTATCACAACTTGGTTGACTCGCAGCGTGTTGTGGTTGCGTTGTCCCAGTTTTAGTGGTTTTATTCCACTCTTTCTTCTTAGGCTTTGCAATTGCGCCTTCGCCTATCTTAATCTCTTCTATGACTCTGGCTTGTGCCAAAGCTTCTTCTAAGCTGTCGTATTGTTGCAGTAACAATAGACCAGAGATTGATTTTAAGCAACTTTTTGTGAACATATGCGTGAGATCAGACATAGGAGGACAGTAGGGTAACCTAGAAAGCAAAGCTCTCCATCGATTCCCATACGCTGCCATTATTTCCTCTTCAAATTGCTTGAGGCTCGCTAAATCACTTAGTGATGCCTTCTTCCTTGTGTTGAAGGCAAAGCGTTCAAGAAACGCATCTACTAATTGATCTAAATTGCTTATGCTGTGTTTGGGTAGTTGTGTGAACCAATCCGAGGCAGGGCCTGCGAATGTGGTTATGAATGTTCTAAGCAACAATGCGTCATTATCTTGGATGCCGAAGCATTGGCTTAGAAATCGTGTAATGTGTTCCTGTGCGTCCTCTTCACCTTTAAAACTGCCAATTGAGGCAACTTGAAGTGTTCGGGGTAAAGAGGTGTAGGCACTGAGGGATGCACCGAATTACTATGGAGTAGACGTAATGTGGGTTTTTGATGCCCAGTAGCTTTTGTCTCCACAGACTCCAAACGCTCCAATAGCGCTTGGTATGCATCGGAAGATTTTATTTCTTCCTCTCTTGTTCGCTCTTGTTGCAAGTTACGGTAAACTGGAGGCCTATGGAGGGGTGGCCGAATGGCATCCTTCCTCGCCTTGATGGGGAGTTTCAACATATTCCTTTTCTGGGTCATACTCCTCGTAAAATTCTTGAGGAGTCTCTGGGCGAAACCTATGACCCTGATCAAGCTCTTGCTGAAGGTACCCATCATTGTTTTGGGGAGTTGCCTCCCTCTCGAATCTATGAGGTCTTGGAGGCGTAGCTTGACGAGGTCGTGGAGACCTGTCCCTGCACCA
This sequence comes from Wollemia nobilis, assembly GCA_028583015.1. NCBI lineage: Eukaryota > Viridiplantae > Streptophyta > Pinopsida > Araucariales > Araucariaceae > Wollemia > Wollemia nobilis. The sequence goes on along the minus strand of JAQPPZ010017229.1, from coordinate 1,470,191 downwards.
ACGGATTATGCCTCTCATACTGTTCAACTCTTTGGATGCGAGGGGTTGGCCCCCTCTCAGGTATTTCATAGCGTAACTCATCCGCTTCGCGTTGCATGCGCTCTCTATCCAAGCGGTGTCGATACTCTATCTCCTGATGACTTTGTTTAAGCCGCATGATTTGGGCTTGATGGGTGGTATATCTGGCGACAGCTGGGTCAATTTGGTCTACCCTATTTTTCTCAAGAGGTTCGAATGTTTCTTCTATGTGTTTACCTCGAGTTTGCTGGTCTAAGGTTTCAATGGGTCACTTCCCTCTGTCGAGGTAAGTGGTATGTGCTCAAGGTTCTGGCCTCAAGGGGTGATCATGATATCCTGCTGGTGCGGAAATGCAAGGTGCCCGTGTTGTTTGTTGCTTTTGAGGAATGCGATGGCTTTCCTCGTACTCCCTTTCATGGGTGTAAAGGGGGTTGGCGGAGTTAGGTCACCCTATGTAAGGAGCCCTACGCTCCAGATTTGGTCTTTCTGTTCTGATGATAGGTAAAGAAGGGACGCCATATCCACATTACCCCTCCAAATGGACGGTGTGCCTGTCTAGCGCTTCATCGGGCGGTGGCCACTCATGCCTAACTTCAAGAGGTGATTCTCTATTTATGTCAAGGTCTACATGTAAGGCATCTTCCCTAAAGGGGCTGCTTTGAATAGGCATACCCCACCGAGGATTCTGAATTGGATTCTTTTGTAGGTTAGACCTATAAGGCGGTATGACCAAATCCTCAGGACTGAAGTGAAGGTGACTTGTGCCTACTTTTTGTGTACCTTTTGGAGCTTCTGCCCTTGATTGGGCTTTACTGCGGGTGTACACCATTGCGGTGCTTCTATGCTATCTAAATAAGTTTTTATCTCGTTTATGATTTTTTTTTTGTCTACACTAAGCAGAATTAAGCACACACATTCACAAAATCGTGATTATCTCTTTTAAGGATTAAATGGTGTGCCCTAAACTGGTTTAGTGCATTTTGGTGTTTTGTTTTGTTTTTGTAGGTTTTGAAGATCGTTTAAATGCATTATGACGGCTCATATAACTCCCAAAACGGTAGCCCCTTCAATATACCAACCAGGCCGATATACCAACCTCTCTATATACCCACCCTTATGAGAGGGAGACTATAGGTACGTGAGAGCAGAAGGTACATGGTACGTAGGTAGTACGGAAGGGGGATTGTCCTGTTAATGGCACCTACCATAGAAAACTTATCCTCGCGCGCATGGGAATCACCCCAGTGACACTCGATCTGTCTTCGTCAGGATTTATGCCTAACAACAGTTGACAATCGGGAAATGGATGCAAATCAAGCCAAGGTGGTGATGAAATCCACCAATGGTCTTGATCAAGGGCTGGGGTCTTACGACCAGCTCCTTGGTTTAAAATTGTTGCGTGGAGTGTGTGAGGTTCATTTTATTTAACGAAAATGAAACAAGCATGAATGATTTTCCCTAAGTATGCAAGATAAAATGAAAATAGTCAAAGAAACAGAAAACAGAAATAGAAAATTTAACAGAGATGATAAAATCCCTACCTCTTCTCTGCCTGCTCTAGTTGCTTCTAAATTTCTGCTCTGAAAATCTGTAGACAGAAAATCGTCCCCTAGTGAGACGATTTACAGAACAGAAATCGTCCCTGGCAGAGACGATTTTAAAATCGTCTCAGGGTGGGACGATTTCCAGTAAAGTAATCGTAACAGTCAGAGACGATTAACAGTCTGCAAAAAAAAAATGTACCTATAAAACACAAAACACAAAAACCCGATTAGTTTTCTGTGATCTTAAAAATAGGGAACAGGTCCCACCGTGATCGCCACTGAAAGCACGAGATTCCGAGCAAAGGAAACACTAATTATGCAATGTAAGACGAAATGTAACGCTTTAACCTTATGCACAAAAACAAAGAAAAGAGACAATTTGGAAAGGAAAGAAAAGATGTAAAGAAATCATAGCCCTCTTTATTCAAATATCTTATCCTCGGTTACATAGACGTCTCCTCCATTTTTAGGGGCTAGGAGCGTTAAATTTGTCTTTGTTACAATGTTTGACTTAGTCTTCCTCCTTTCGCATGCCCACGATTGCAATGGGCGGGCCAAGATGATGTCGCCACTAATGTCGATGAGTTCTTCACCTCTGCTGCTTCTCCTACGAACAAAGAAACAACCAAGATGTCAGTAGCACCTGCTACCAGTGAAAAGTGTTTGTTCTTCTAAAATCATCAAAAGATGCATGCAAACATTTATCTAAAACAATGAACAAAATGATTCTAAACAACTTGAAAACTTGCCGGAAGACGTAAAATGTTACCAACGAGGCCATTGCCACTGAGATAGTTGGCCAATCTGCTTTCAACTGGAAATCATCCCTGGGTAGGATGATTTCTGACTGTAAATCGTCCCTGGGTGGGACGATTTCTTACTGTAAATCGTCATTAGGTGGGACGATTTCTTCTGTGTTGGGGAAGCCGAACTGACACGCTCCAATGTCGACTCTTGAGGTCTCAAAAACACCTGCAGACAAAGGGGTTATGTAATTGGGGCCATTTTGGGACGACCCAGATGGTCGGATTCTCCCAATTTGGCCTCTATCTTTGGGAATTTGATATCGCCACCTGCAAGTCAATGAAACAACAAAGCGACACAAAACATACTAGAATCTGACCAAAAGTTACGAAATTGCAGCTATGAGTTAATCAAACATAATAACACAAAATGCAACCTGAAAAAGTAATCTAGAATGCTCTAAAACTTAAAAAGTGCGGGGGTGCCCAAGTGGGCCTCCCACCGTTGGCACTTGATTCCGGCGCCAATCCACTAGGGATGGGCCCAAAACCTCTTAGGATTGGGGGTCGGCGAATTGGTTGGTTCAGGTGTCCATGTGTTGGATTTGGGTCAGGTTCAAGCTTCCAAAAGCCACCCAACAACCTCCCTTGCAAAAGAGATTGGTGGATGTGGGAAGGTGAACCAAAAGGGATGCAAGTGGGTCTTCAACTCGGTAGCACTTCGTTTCTTGAAAACTCCTTCAACCTGTATGTTTTGGGTGAGAAAAGTCCCACCTTTTATAGACCCATGGGGTCTCTTTTGGGAGGGAAGCACAAATGCCATGTGTTGGTCATAGGCGCCATGTGGCAGTCTTGTCTTCCCAAGAGGGAGGGGAGTCCTCCATTGACTTGGGCTTTCATAACTGCCCTTGTGACAGTCTTCAAACGGCCTATTTGTCCACTCACACATGCATGCGAGGCAGGAGTCATCAACTGACTGTTCTGGGCTGCCACTTCGCCTCATTTGTCTTTTTTCCCGTTAAACTTGGAAATCGTCTCACCCAGGAATGATTTCAAAAATCATCCCTGGGTGAGACGATTTTAAGTTAACAATCGTCCCTGGGTGAGACGATTACTAGGCAAAGTGTCCAAGTGTGCCAAATTGCTTCTTGACCTCACAAAATTGCTATGAAAGTGGTTAAGACCACTGTTTGACCTCTGAGGGCTGCCCTGGGGGCTGTGTTTGTCAAAGTGATCAGTGTTTGCAGTCACATAATCGGATTGGTGCTGTTTTGGTGTCTACAGGTAGATGACAAGACCTTGCGTGTGAACGATCCTAAACCTTCAAACATCCTAGTTCACAAGGAAAAAGTTTATTCTCCAAGTTGTTAGAATATATTATATTATTTGATGCATAAGAAGGTCAAATATTTCTTAAATAGGTGTTATAACAAGAATATCAAAGTTCTATCATGAAACCTATATTATGGATACCAAGTTCCATAACTAGACTATATGATTTTCTTCCATAATGAAAGCTCTATATATTATTTATTGAGTATTATGTTTGTAAATTTATTTATTGTTCTATACTATTATTTTACTCTATTAGATTGTATGATATTTTACTATAAGTTTTATATTAAGTATTAGGCTTCAAAAACTATCATTGGTATCAAAGCAATATCGAGTTTACTTGCATAAGATCTTGGGATAATCATCGATATCCTATGATAGGCCCATAAAGTTTTAGAAAGATTTAGTTTACCTATTCCAAGATTATATTTGGAATAGAAGGCAATCTACAATATAGTTTCAGGTCTCCAATATAGACCTTGAGATTGATAAGAATTTGAAAACTCCAGAAGAGAAGTCCCATAGAAAAAATATTAAGGAGACTTATAAAAGTTATAGTAAAAAATTAAAAAATGGAGAAGAAGACCTATTAGAAAAAGTCCCTGATCAAGGTTTATTGGTTCTTTGTAAGAGAAGAGACCATTGAGGAAAACTTTGAAGTATTAATAAGACATCAAGAATACTTCAAGATAATAGAGAGTCTTGAGTATAATCCTAGCTAAAGGATATTACATAACACATAAAAGGAAATGACTTAGAACAACAAATATAAACAATAAAGGTGAGAAAAGTATTGTATTAAAAGATTTAGAACATAGTCATTCAAGGAAGACATCGTAGGAGTTTGGAATGCAAATTTATAAGCATATTGCACCAGAGAGTAGAATCACCACTTGTATCTACATTTGCATCAAGAATAAATTAGGATTATAATTTTAAGTGTTAAAGATAACACATGTAGCAATTTTTTACACATAAAGATAAGTTATGTAATGAGAATGAATATCTGAGATCATAATTACTTGATTCCTAAGCACTGTAGAGATGTTGGATAAGTCAAGGGTTACACTCAAGGAGATATAAAGAGAGGTGAAATATCTTGCTTAAAAATATGTAGTAAAAGAAAGCAAGAACATCGAAATTAACAAGACAACCATTATCAAGGACACTACTATTAGAAAGAATATAGTCAAGTTGAGCTATTAGCAAAGTGAAGAGAAAGAATAAATTCAATCATGATAGTGCAAGTTAGGAAAGATTAATTGTGTTTATTTTTACATCTCTGATGTCACCTAAATCTACAATAAAATTTGTACAATTTAGAAGGTATAAATCTATGTGAAAAAATAAGCTAGTATAAATAAGTAAAGGATTTAAATGAACTACAATAACATAGTATTCAGTATGCAAGAAGATAAGCTTTGTCAATATGTTAATTTTTATTTAGGTAATCAGTGCACACTATATGACCAATGTTATAACAAGGAAGAAAAATGGTATTTATAACATAAAGTTTTGAAAATAAATTTTAAGTCTTCAAAAATGCACATGCGAAGGGTTAACAAAATTATTTGATACGAATTTAATGAGCAAAGAAATATAAAGGCTTTTATTTTTAAATATAAGGGAGAAAATTGGATGCATAAAGGTATAAGGGTACATATACCTATTACCAACCACATGGTTGGGCTAGTGGCAAGGCTTAGCAGCGTAAGGTATTGGTGGATAGTAGGTCTCACGTTCGATTCTCGATGGTAGAAGAGAGAAGTGTTTTGCTTTAAATTTTTTGGCATCCACAAAATATACAAAGGGTAGTGAGTACATCATGGTGTTTATGTGGGCACACAGTCCAAGTGGTAGCCTATCCATGGCTAAGGTGCTAGGCAGGAAGTGAACATGATTTTGATTTGCGTGGAGTGGATGTTAGTGTTTTGAGACGCATGAATTTATTTTTTACATGGCTAAGGTATGATTACAAATTTTATTATTTTTGTGTGCTTTGAAAATATAGAGTGTTTGTTGAATTAATAATTGGATATTATAAGATGTAAGCAAGGAATTTTATTGTTATAATTAGGAATGTATGTTGGGTTAATAATTGAAGATTATAAGGTGTAAGCAAAGAATTTTATTGTTATAATTTGGAATGTATATTAGGTTAATAATTGGAGAGTATAAGGTGTAAAAAAAGGACTTTATTATTGTAATTTGAAATCTTTTTTGAGTTAGAATATTGAAGTGTTTGGAAGGTTAAAATTAGGGTTGAAATATTTTACGTTGATTTGGAGTTAAAAGGAGCTATGGGGATATTGTCATTATAGTTATTTTGATTGAGTGAGTGTATGATATATTTATTGAGGAATTATTTTTAAGGAAGGAGTAGTAAGGTGTACTTGTGACTTGATATTTTATTGTATTTCTTGTATGGTAAAATATTTGTTGAGGTAAATATTCTTATTGAGACTTTGAGATAGACGGTTGCTATCTAACCTAGAATTGGCAAAAGCATTTAGTTGTAAGTAAAATAGGTTTTGAATACATATCTCCATCAAAGAAAATAGGTATGGGTACATCATATTTTGTTTGAAATATTGGAATGAATGATTGTAAAATATAACGTGGAGTGAAAAGGATTTTTTGATAAGCATTGTTGGAAATGTTTGAGTGAGTTTTCATATGCTTCATTAGTGAATGTTTAAGAGAACATTTGAGATAGATATTAAGCATTATTTGAGTTAGGGTTTGAAACCCACATTGTATACTTTGTTTAAATAAGTATAAAAACATGTGTTTAGAGTTAGTGAACAAGTTGTGTTTCATTGATCGAATGATTGAGTGAAAATTCCTAAGCATTGGTTTTGAGTGATATTGAAATTGAATGTGTAAACATTAGAAATTAGATTTTTGGAAGTGACAGACTTAATGATTGAGTAGAACATATTGATTTTTTGATAGAGTGCATAATTCTCTATTTGTTCCATGAGGTTAAATGTATTTTGAATAGAATATTTCTAAACTACTTCAAGTTAAAGAAATTAATTTGGAGATTAAAACAACCAATTGATAGAATTGTATGCAAATTAAAACAACCAATTGATAGAATTGTATGCAAGATATAAGATTGATGAGCATATATTGTCAATTGTTTTAAACATATTTTTGAGAATATTTGAGGTAAGTCTTGGTAAAGACTTAAGAGAATATTGAGCAATTTCTAGAGAGGACTTGAAGGTAGATTTGAGGTAAGTCTTGGTAAAGACTTGATAGTAGATTGTGAAAGTTCTAGAGAGGACTTGAAGGTATATTTGAGGCAAGTCTTGGTAAATATATGAGAGCATATTGAGAAAGTTCTAGAGGGAACTTGAAGGTAGATTTGAGGTAATTCTTGGTGAAGACTTGAGAGTATATTGAGCAAGTTCTAAAGAGGACTTGAAGGTATAGTTGAGGCAAATATTAGCGAAGAATTAAGAGTAGATTGAGCATGTTATAGATTGGAATTGAAGGTAGATTTAAGGCAAGTATTTTTGAGGACTTGAGAGCAAATTTGATTGATTGATGTTTTCAAGCTTTGTGTTAAAGTTTGGGGTAAATCTAAGCAGAGTTGATTTGTTGATTTGTTTAAGCTTTGTGTTAAGGCTTGGGGTAAATCTATGTAGAGTTGATTTGTGATTGATCAAGATTTATGTTAAGGCTTGAGGAAATATTTTATAATAAATTTTGGCATAAATTTGTAAGCATATTTGTGCTAGACCTGAGACAAAGTTAGAGTAGATTTATACTACACTTTGGATAGATTTTGATGTAGATATAAGATATAGTTAAGAGTAAGGTTTGGAGGTGATAGATCAGAGGACAATAGTCTCCAATGAATAAAGATCCATTAGCCAAGGTACTGAGGATAGTGGTATTTAGTGGATAGAGATACATTAGCTAGAGCATTGGGGATAGAAGTCTTAAACAAGATCATCATCTAGAGCATAGGGGAAAGAGTTATTCTATGGATAGATATCCATGAACCATACTAAGGGGAAAGTGTTCTCCTATGGCATGTGATCCATGAAGCATAAGGGAAGATAGAGTTCTTCTATAGAGAGAGATGCACTAACCAGTTGAGGAGAAAGAGTTCTCCTAGGTCAAGTTCCATGAACCAGAGAAGAACAAAAAGAGTTATCTTGTGGAGAGAGATCCATAAATAAGAGAATTAGGTGATTGGTATCTCCTTTGGATAGAGGTCCATAAAAGTTATAATATGGAAGTGATTCCTAAGATATTTATTCAAAAAATTTAGTGGAAATATTTTCTCCGTGGATTAGCTCACATTGGGTGAACCATATTAAACTGGTGTCTCTATTATGTGTGATGATTTGTGCATTGCTTTGAATATTGTTGAGGATATTTTCATTGATAATATTGGATACTATTTTTTGGGAAAGAAAAGTAAAAGTTGATCTTATACTTTTCAAACCCCCTCTCAATATAAGCATGTTTTCTTTAATTGGTATCAGAGTGGATTCCTTTGAAAGAGTTTAATATCTTGAAGGAAAAGTATACAGGAATATAGATGGCATCTCAGAGTGGATCTTCAGAAAATAAGGTACCATTGTTCAATGGGAATAAATATGCTTTCTGGAACATAAGAGTGAATATTTACTTGATGGCACAAGGATATTAGTTGAGTATGGATATACACCTCCACCTAGTCCTCCTACATATAAATATGGTAAGATCCTACATCTATATAATGGAGAGGAAATGAATGAAATATTAAGTGGTTTACATGAAGCAAATTTTGTAAAATTTATGCATTGCACATCAAAAAAAGATATTTAGGAAAAAATGAAAAAAGCATATGAGGGAGACAAAAAGGTCAAAATGGTAAAATTGCAAAATTACAAGAAAACATTTGAAGACTTGAATATGAAGGAAGAGTAATATATTGCTATATACTTACTTCATGTGGATGAGGTTTTTAACTCCATGCAAGGACTTGGGTTTAAATTTGAAGAATCAAATGTTTCTCAAAAGGTTTAAAGGTCACTCCCTATGAGGTATAGTGAAAATATTTCAGCCATAGATGAAACAAGAGATATTCAAACTTTGAATATGGATAAGTTGCATGGAACTCTCACAACTTTTGAGATGAGAATAGGAAAGGATCCTATCCCTAAGAAATATATAACCTTCAAATTATCAAAGAATATAAAATATAAAAAGATAGATTCAAGTGATGAGTCATCCAGTGATGAAGAAGTAAACTATGGTATAAGAAACAACAAGGACTCAACAAAGCACAAAGGTATGAAAATAGTTAAGTATTTCAATTATGGTAAATATGGTCACTATGCATCTAACTATCCAGAAGCTAGAAGTAGTAGTGGTGAAGAGAAATAGGATCATAAGAACATGGAAGCAAGAAAATCTAGGTATGAAAATAAAAATAGGTATGGACAAAATAATCATGAAAATAAGTTTTTCAAAGGCATAATAAAAGCTTCTATGCAGATAATATAAGCAAGAGTTCAAGTTATAATAATGAAATATCGTCAGATAATGAAGAAGAAGAAATTCTCTTCATGGATATAGAAGAAGAAGAAGATGCTCAAATATTTTATTTGTGGTAACTTTGGACATCTTGAAGATCATTGTACAAATAATGGGTTTAATAAAAGTGAAGAAGAATATGAATATGATCTTGAGGTTTTAGAGAAAGAATTAGAGAATGAAGGCATAGTTGATATAGAAGAAAAACTTGTTGCTACCCTTAAATAATTGAAAAATATTAGGAAGCAGAATTAGATTTTGAAGGATCAAGTTCAAGAAGATGAGAAAAAAAAATCAAGGCTTATATAATATCTCAATGAATTGAGAGTTAAAATTGAAAAAGAAAAAAAGAGTTGAAGAAGACCTGATTAAACTATTAAAGATAAAAAGGCAAGAATGTGAAATACTGAAACATGAAGCTGACATTCTAAATAAAGGACTTGAAAAGTTTAATAATAAGATATATTAGTTCAGGAAAATCTCCAAATATTTGGATGATATTACCAAAACACAAATATCTCCATTCATGAGGGCTAGACTTGGTTTTGAAGAACAACAAGGGAAACATGAAGCATATAAAGAGGAGTCAAGATCAATATCTAAAGAAGAAGATGTTTCGAAAAAAAAAGTGAAGTAGAAAGTGAGAATTATGAGGATAAGTTGAAAAACATAAGGTTCACCAAGGAAGGAAAAAATGCACAAGTAAGGAACATATGGAATAGAAAACATCATAGGGAAGAAAGGACTAAGATACCAATGGTTTCAAGATGCAATTTATTCAAATGATGTTGCTTCTCATGTAACAAGTTTGGTCACAAGGCTATGTAGTGTAGGACACATGAAAATAAGGAATATAGTTTAATTAAGAGGAATTTTAGAAATGGGTATCTCTTTCAAGGGTATTGTTACTCTTGTAATCATTTTTGTAATAAGGCAATTGATTGTAGGATTCATGATAGGAATATATGGCTTCACCAAAAGGAACTTCAAGATATTTGTAGCTTCAAGGAACTACAACATTAAGTGGCTAAGTGGTGTAGAATAGAATTTCTAGAGACAAGCAAGAACAATGTTATTCAAAAGAATCAAAAGGATCAGTTGAGGAAGAAGGTGGACAAAGAAAAAGAGTAGTGTATGCTAGGAGTAGAGATACTCCCACCCCAAAATTAATCACCTCAAGGAGAGGAGGTGGGGAGGGGGCTGAGATAAGAGTATTATCTTTAGACCCAAAGGATTCCTTTTGCCATTGATGACAAATGGAAAGATATTTGAGTAAGGGTGAGAGCATTCAGTTAGGGGGAGCATTTTCCTAGGGGGAGAAGAATTAAAAAAAGGAAAAAGGAATGGTTAAGAAAAATGGTTGCCATCAATGATAAAGAGGTATATTGATGGAAATTTTAAGTATTTATGTTGTCATTGATATCAAAAGTTAGTTCATATCAATGCAAAGGAATTGACAAAAGGAGGGTTAAAATATTTATATTTTAAGCATATGATATTTCTTTCACATACCCCAAATAAAGGAAATATCTAGGCCCAAAGGAAATAATATTATAATATTTATTATTTTTTATATTAAAGTGCTAAGGGGAAGCCTAAATATTAATTATAAAATAATTATAATATTTATATTATAATAATTTTATAACCCTAAGTGGGTTTGGAACCAAGAATAAAATTCAAATATCTAATTTTTGTCGACGTCCAAGCAAGGGAAAAAATGGTATTTATACCATAAAGTTTTGAAGAGAAATGTTAAACCTTCGAAAATGCACATACAAAGGGTTAACAAAATTATTTGATGTGAATTTCATGAGCAAAGAAATACGAAGACTTTTATTTTTAAAGCTAAGGGAGAACAGTGGATACCTAAAGGTAGAAGGGTGCATGTCCCTATTACCAACCACACAATTTTCCTAGTTGCAAGGCTTCGTAGCTTAAGGTATTGGAAAAAAGTAGGTCTCATGTTCAATTCCTCGTGATAGCACAGAGAAGTGTTTTGCTTCAAAATTTTGTATACCCACCGAATATACAAAGGGCAGTGAGTGCATCATGGCGTTTGTGTGGGCGTGCATCCCAAGTGGTAGCCTAGACATGACTAATATGTTATCCAAGCAGTGATCATGATTTTGATTCATGTGAAGTGCATGTTAGTGTTTTGAGGCATGCAAATTTATTTTTTACATGGCTAAGGTATGATTCAAAAATTTTATTATTGTTGTGTACTTTGAAAAGACAGAGTGTTTGTTGAATTAAGAATTGGAGATTATAATGTGTAATCAAGGAATTTTATTGTTATAATTAGGAATGTATGTTGGGTTAAGAATTGAATATTATAAGGTGTAAGAAAGGAATTTTACTATTATGATTTTGAATGTATGTTGGGTTAAGAATTGGAGAGTATAAGGTGTAAACAAAGGACTTTATTATTGTAATTTGAAATCTATTTTGAGCTAAAATATTAGTTTTTGGAAGGTTGAAATTTGGGTTGAAATATTTTATGTTGAGTTGGAGTTAAAAGGAGCTATAGGGATATTGTCATTATATTTGTTTTGATTTAGTGAGTGTATGATCTATTGATTGAGGATTTATTTTAAGAAATGAGTAAAAATGTGTATTTGTGACTTGACATTTTATTGTATTTCTTGTATGGTGAAATATTTGTTGAGGTAAATATTCTTGTGGAGACTTTGTGATAGATTGTTGTTATCTAGCCTATAATTGGCAAAAGTATTTGGTTGTGAGTAAAACAAGTTTTGAAGACATATCTCCATAAAATAAAATATGTAAGGGCACATCATATTTTGTTTAAAATATTGGAATGAATTATTGTAAAATATAATGTGGAGTGAAAAGGATTGTTTGATAAGCATTGTTGGAAATGTTTGAATGATATTTCATAATGTTCATTGGTGAATTTTTAAGAGAACATTTGAGATAGATATTGATGATTATTTGAGTTAAGGTTTGAAACCCACATTGTGCACTTTATTTGAAGAAGTGAAGAACACAAGCTTATACTAAGAGGGGGGGTGAATAGTATAAGACCACTTTTTACTTTTCTTTCCAAATCAATATTATGCAATATATAGATATCAATATCAATAACAGTAATCAAATCAATGCAAAAATCACCACACACAATAGATACACCACAATTTATGTGGTTCACCCAATGTGGGCTACTCCACTAAGAAAATATTTCACTAAAATTTTCTCAACCAATCTCATGGGAATCCCTTCCCTATTACAATGTTTATGGACCTCTTTCCAAAGGAAATACCAATCCCCCAAATCAATTTCATGGATCTCCATCGATAGGAGACACAAATATCCTAATATCTGCTCTGGATAGTTATCCTCTAGAAGACCTCTACCTCCACTACCCTTAGAAAATGGGACTCTATCCACAAAAGACACATGTATTCCCTGCTCTATATGGATATCTCTATTCTCAAATCTGCTACCTCCAAAGATCTGTATCAAATCAACACTAAACACAATCCTTCGGTCTAGCTCAAATATTTACTCAATCTCTATCTCTGATATGGTACAAATATATCCTCAAACGTGCACCAAACTCTATTCTAAAATCTACACTAAAAACAATCCTTCAATCTAGCACAAATATGTCCTCAATTTTTTTCCTCAAGCTTTAACTCAAACCTTGACTTAATCTCAAATCAACTCAACTAGATCTATCCCAAACCCTAACTCAAGGTTTAAACAAATCAATAAATCAACTCTGCTCACAAACCTTCAAAAAGACATATCTCAAATCTACCTTGCAATATTCCACTAAATCTCACACCAATCTATCCTCAAGTATTATCTAGAACTTGTCCAATATGCTCTACAAGTCCTGACTATAACTTGTCCAAATATGCTCAATAAGTTCTCACTAGAACTTTTCCAAATCTTCTGAATAAGTTCTCTCAAAAAACTTATCCAAATATGCTCTCAATATATATTGTAAGCTTCCAGAAAAGCTTTCCCAAATCTATCTACAAGTCTTCTCAAAGACATGCCTTAAATTTGCTCAACAAGTCCACAATAGAACTTGCCCACTATTATAGAAATATAAAGAGAATTATTAGAGACTCAATATGTTATATAATCATCACAATTATCATTCACTTTCAATCACTCTTTTAGAAACATATAGAGAATTATTAGAGACTCAATATGCTTCAACTTAATACTCAATCACTTTCTCAAATCAATTTAGAATATAGAATAGTTTATTTTATGGAACTTGAACAATAACTTTACACATCCGCTTGACTTGACTCAACCAACTCTAATTCAACTAATCACTCAGTGAAATAATACTTCCTTACAAACCCTAGTCCAAGTATATAAACACTCACTCAAAATATTTCCAACAATTCTTCATAAACCACTCTCACATAATAATGATACTCATGTTATTTTTAAACTCTAGTTCAAGTTCTTTACTCAACCAATGGCTTCAACAATAATTCTTATAAAACAATCTCACATAACAATGATACTCATATTCTTGTCAAACTCTAGTTCAAGTTATTTACTCAAAAAATGAATTCAACAATAATGCTTATAAAAAAATCTCACATAACAATGATACTCATATTCTTTTCAAACCCTAGATCAAGTTCTTCACACAACCAATGGCTTCAACCACAATGATTATAAAACAAGGTTTTAACAAGTCTTTATTCCAGAAAAACTTGAAAAATTAACTCTACATACTCAATAATGAAACCCTAATTAAGTCCTTTTCACTCCAAACTTATTTTCCTAAAAACCAATCAATCAACTCAACTATGGAATAATATGCTCATACCTTTTTCTTGATGATGAAGGAACCTCAAATATCTGCCACAACCACAAATACTTCTTTGCCAAGCTCAAAGGAGTTAAAATATTATAAGTTATCTCAAAGATACAATGCAAATATCAAAGTACACATACACCTTATCAATCCATATTAAATAAAGCATCCATAAAAATATACAAAAATGATTAAAAAAATACACCTTATAATCTCCCAATCACAATAATACTTAATACCAAGAAAAATGTCAATAAAATATCTTTTTCAAAATAACTCAATGGCAATAAGTCCTCTCAACACTATAAATATTCAATAACCAATATGTCAAAAATACTCTATTCAAAAATAAAGGCAACTCCTTATTCCTCCAATTAACAAAAAATGATTATTAATTAAAAACCTTTTTAACTAACCCTTTTAACTCCCTAGGACCTTATTTCAAAACCTTAGGCATCACAACACATATTAAAATTTTTATTACCTTTTCCTCGATGGGACTCGAAATCACAACGTCGCATATACCAGTGCCCTAGATGTGGCTCCAATTGCCATATGAGCTAGGTGCTCATTTGGAGAGCAAGAGACCAACATGCTCTATATTCCTCTCCACATGCACCAAAACAAAACTCATGCATCGCTTCCTCAATGCTTCAAAATACATGAATAAAACACTGCCATTGTGAATTGAACGTGGATCACTCCATCCCCAAATGCCTTAGCACTTCATCCACTTTCCACTTGGCCATGCTATCTCGACGGATATTATGTTTTAGCCCATGAAAAAATTAACCCTTTCCATGGTGCTTAAGAAACGTTTTTGTCCTTCTTCGTATAAATTCTCACAACAACAATTGCATCTTTTATTATTTTGAATGAAGGATGATTTTAATGCCACTAAGGCATATAGTATATATACTAATTTCCTCCTTTAATTTTTAACGTTGGTGCCTTCAAAATAATTAATTTATAAACTATTTAAATTCTTTATAATTTAAATTTTATAAATTAACTTTTAAATCCTTTTGGATTTATCAAAACCCTTTTTGATTTTAACACTTTGTATAAATAATATTTATTTATAAAACTTAAATTCAATTTGAATTTAAATATTTTATAAAGTAAATATTAAAACCTCCTTGGGATTCCTTAGGTTTTTGTGAAAAAACCTTTTATTTTTTCTCAACCATGGTTTTAATGAAAATCCTCTTAAAATATGCTTCCACATAATATTAAAAATAATATGAAGTTCTTTTAACTTAAACCTTTGCATTACATCAACGGTAGCTTATTCCTTGAAATCAATGATAACTTCACTCCTTGACATCAATGACAACTTTGAATCAAAATGTCCAACAATCTCCCCATTTGGCATTGATGGCAAACAAAATTATTTTTACTAGAAACTTAAGCTTTTCTTTGTTTTGCTATCCCTGGATCAATGCTCTTTTCAAATCTTTCTTCTTTACTCAATTACCAAATCTCCCCCTCTTAATCAAATCTCTCCCTGTTTGACATAAATTGCAAAGGGTTACCTTTGGGGCTCGAGGCTAATAATGAGTCTCGTAGATTAGCCCCTCCCCCACCTCCTCTTGAGGTGGTTAATTCTGGGGTGAGAGTATTTCTACTTCCAGAAAGAACTGATCTTTACCTTTGCCTTCTTTTATTTTATCTAATACTTTTGATTCATATAACTATTCCTTTCCATGTCCATGTTCTTGTCCATGTCCATTTTCTTGCTATTGTTCCTATTCTTGTTCTTGTTCATATCCATGTTCCTGTTCTTGTTCATGTTCATATCCATATTCCTTTTCCTGTTCACGTTCTTGTTCATACTTGATTCTGGAATATTTTCTCTATACCACTTTTTTGTGTGTCCATAGTTATTACACTTAAAACACTAAATGTTATTATTTCTTGGAGGTGCAAATGTCTTAGGATTTTTCCTAGTGAAGCCATATCCTCTTCTATCATGAACCATGTAATTCATTGCCTTGTGACCACACTTATTACATGAGTATCAATACCCATGGAAAAGTTATTTATTTCCATATTCTTGTATTTCATGTGTCCTACACTGTGAATCCATGTGCTCAAACCTGTGATATGAAAAACATCTTCCATTGAAGTTTCCTTGTCTTGACCTCATTGGTCTCTTAGTCTCTCTTGACTTATTATGATTGTTGTTCCATTTGTTTCTTCTTGGTGCATTATTATTGTCCTTGTTGAACTTTCTATCCAACTCATCCTCATATGTCTCATTTTCTCTTACATTGTATTCTTCTTAAGTTTCTTCTTCTAAAGTGTCTTCTCTTTAAGAAATTGAGGTTGAATTTCCTTCCCATTTCTTTTGTTCCTGTTAAAATCCAAGACCTCTTTTGCTTGATGTAAAATTTTGTATCTTGATAAATTATCTAAATTCTTTGAGCTGTTTTGGAGCACTTGTACCTTGAATTTGGAGTTTTTAACTTCCAACCTCAATGAAGCTACATATTATTCTATATTTTCACATTCTAAGACTTTTTCTTCTAGCTTATCCTTGAACTTCTTTATATTAGCCTTTGATTTGTCGAGATCCTCTATAAGCATTCTTCTCTCTTCATCACATTATTGAAACTGAGATTCTAATTTAGAGTTTTTATTTCATACCTTCTTTACTATTTCAAGAGCATAAATAAGATATCCCTTGAGATCATATCCTTCTTTATCTGATTCTTCCTCTATTTTTTTACCTTTATCGATTTCTTTTGACTTGTCTTCTATAGGATTATTTTATTCTTCCTCTAAAGCCATTTGAAGATTTTCATCTGGTCCTTCAAGTGTATCCTCATATTCATCATCGCTAAAACTATAACCAATCCTTGTACAACTGTCTTTAATATTTCCAAAGTTACCACATCTAAAACACTTGAGAATTATTGGTGCTCTTTTCTAGATTTTTTTTCTTCAATCATAAATAAGAATTCATCTCTATAATTATCTAAAAAACTAGCATCACTTTTACTTGAGTACTTACTTGCTTTATCTGCATAGTAGTTCCTCTTTTTCCTTTGAAAGAACTTCTTTCCTTGTCTACTTTGTCCATCCTTGCTTTTCTTTTGGTGACAGTATCTTTTTTATTCCCCGTTTCTGTGATCCTATTTTTCTTCATCATTGTTATTCTTTGATTCTTGACAATCAGTTGCATAGTGATCATACTTTCCACAATTGAAAAATTTAATGGACTTTATATCTCTATATATTATTTAATCCTTATTCCTTCTACCATAATTAGCTTCTTCATCACTGGATGACTCCTTGCTTTATTATGACTTTTCATACTTTGTCTTCTTAATTTCTTTAAAGGTTGCTTCCTTCTGGGGATTAGGTTCTTTTGTTCTCATATCAAAAGTTGTAATAATACCAAGAAACACATCTCTTGTCAAATAATCACCATAATTTTATTCTTCTATAGCTAAAATATTTTCACTAAACCTTGTTGGAAGAGACCTTAAGATCTTATCACAAAAATCTAATTCGCCCACTTTAAGTCCAAGTCCTTGCATGGCATTATAAACCTCATCTACCCAAAGTAGATAAGAACTAATTTCTTCCTCATTATTCATTCTTAATTCTTAAAATTGTCCTTTTATAGTTAATATTTTTTCTTTCTTGACACATTTATATCCTTCATATATACTTTGTAACTTATCCCATATTCCTTTTGCATCTTGATAATGCATAACTTTTATGGAAATTGTTATATGCAAACCTCTCAAAATTGTATTCATTGGTTTTGAATTGTAATGTTTTAGAAGCTTACATTTCTTATCTAGAGTTGAATCAACTGGTTGTATGTATCCATTTTCAATTAATTCTCAAATTTCAATACCAAGCGCCTTCAGATAAATATTCATTCTCAAACTCTAATATATATATATATAATCACTTCCATCAAATATTGGTGATGTATTATCTGATGATCCATTATTAGATTCCATTGTGTTGTTGTAATATTTTTCTTCAAGCTATTAAAATATTTCGAAGGAACCCACTATGATATGAATTGAAGAACACAAGATTATACTAAGAGGGGGGTGAACAGTATAAGACCGCTTTTTACTTTTCTTTCTAAATCAACATTATGCAATGTATATATAGAAATATCAATAGCAATAATCAAAGCAATGCACAAATCACCACACATAATAGATGCACCATAACTTATGTGGTTCACCCAATGTGGGCTACTCCATGGAGAAAATATTTCACTAAAATTTTCTCAATTAATATTTTGGGAATATTTTACCTATTACAATATTTATGTACCTCTATCCAAAGGAGATACCAATCCCCTAAATAAATTTCATGGATCTCTATCCATAGGAGACACCAATATCCTAATATCTACTCTGGTTGGTGATCCTCTAGAGGACCTCTTCCTTCACTACCCTTAGAAAATGGGACTATATCCATAGAAGACACATGTCTTCCCTGAACTGGCTAGAGATATCTATCCTCAACTCTATCATATAAAAATATTTGTCTCAAATTTGGACTAAACATAGTCCTTCGATATAGAACAAAAATATCCTTAATATCTATCTCTGATTTGATACAAATCTATTCTCAAATTTGCACCAAAATTTGTCCTCAAATATGTACTAAACATAGTTCTTTGGTCTGGTACAAATATATCATTAATATCTATCCTCAAGCCTTAACTCAAAGTTTAACTCAATCTCAAATCAACTCAACTGGATCTATCCCAAGCCCTAAATCAAGGTTTGAATAAATCAGTCAATCAAATTTGCTCACAAGACTTCACAAAGACTTGTGTCAAATATGCCTTGCAAGCTTCCACTAAATATCACAAAAACATGTCCTCAAATCCTCTCTAAAACTTATCCAATATGCTCGACAAGTTTTCACTAGAACTTGTCCAAATCTTCTCAATAAGTTATCACTAGAACTTGTCTAAATATGCTCAATAAGTTCTCTCAAGAACTTATCCAAATCTACTCTCAATCTATATTGTAAGCTTCCATAAAATCTTACCCAAATTTTTCCACAAGTCTTCTCAAAGACTTACCTTAAATATGCTCAAAAAGAACACACTAGAACTTGTCCAATATCATATAAATATAAAAAGAATTGTTAGAGACATAATATACTCTATACTCATTACGATGCTCAATAACTTTAGAAACATACAAAGAATTGTTAGAGACTCAATATGCTTCAACTCAATACTCAATAACTTTCTCAAATTGATTCAAAATATAGAATATTTTTTTTATGGAACTTGAACAATCACTTTACACATCCACTTGACTAGGTTCAATTAACTCTACTTCAACCAATCACTCAATGAAATAATCGTTCCTTACAAACCCTAGTCCAAGTATATAAACATTAACTAAAAATATTTTCAACAATGCTTCATCAACCACTCTCACATAGCAATGATACTCATGTTATTTTCAAACTCTAGTTCAAGTTCTTTACTCAACCAATGGATTAAACAACAATGCTTATAAAACAATCTCACATAACAATGATACTCATGTTCTTTTCAAACTCTAGTTCAAGTTATTTGCTTAACCAATGGATTCAAAAATAATGTGTATAAATCAATCTCACATAACAATGATACTCATGTTCTTTTCAAACCCTAAATCAATTTATTCACACAACCAATGGCTTCAACCACAATGCTTATAAAAAAGGTTTTAACAACAAGTATTTATTCTAGAAAACCTTGAAGCATTAACTCAACACACTCAATAAAGAAACCCTAATCAAGTCCTTTTCACTCCAAATTTATTTTCTAGAAAACCAATAAATCAACTCAACTATAGAAGAATATGCTCATACCTTTTTCTTGATGATGAAGGAAACTCAAATATCTACCACAACTACAAATACTTCTTTGCCAAGCTCAAAGGAGTTAGAAGATGATAATTTATCTCAAAGATTCAATGAAAATATCAAAGCACATATACACCTTATCACTCCATCTTAAATAAAGCATCCATCAACATATGCAAAAAATATTAACCAAATACACCATATAATCTTCCAATCACAATAATACTCAATACCAAGAATAATGATAATACAATCTCTTTTTCAAAATAACTCAATGGCAATAAGTCCTCTCAAAACTATAAATCTTCAATAACCAATATGTCAAAAATACTTTATTGAAAAATAAATACAACTCCTTATTCCTCCAATTAACCAAAAATAATGATTAATTAAAAACCTTTTTAATTAACCCTTTTAACTCCCTAGGACCTTATGTCAAAACCTTAGGTATCACAACACATATTTAAAATTTTATTATCTTTGCCTTAGTGGGACTCAAATTCATGGCACCACCTCTACCAAAGCCCTAGTCGTGGCTCCAACTACCGCATGAGGTAGGTACTTGTTTGGAGAGCAATAGCCCAATGTGCTCTATATTCCTATCTGCATGCACCAAAACAAAACTCACGTGTCACTTCCTCGACACTTAAAAAAATAAAATAAAATGTTGTTGTTGTGAATCGAACGTGGATTACTCTTGTCACAAAAACCTTAGCACTTGATCCACTTGCCACTAGCTCATGTTGCCTCGGTGGATATTATGGTTTAGTGAACAAGTTGTATTTCATTGATTGAATGATTGAGTGAAAATTCTTGAGCATTGGTTTTGAGTGATATTGAAAATGAATGTGCAAAAACTAGAAATCAGATTTGTGAAAGCGACAAACTTAATAATTGAGTAGAACATATTGATTTTTTTAGTACATCATTCTCTATATTTTCCAAGAGGTTAAAAAAATTCTGAATAGAATATTTTAAACTACTTCAAGTTAAAAGAATTACTTCGAAGATTAGACAAATCAATTGATAGAATTATATGCAAGATTTGAGATCGATGAGCATATCTTGTAAGATGTTTTGAGCACGTGTTTGAGAAAATTTGAGGCAAGTCTTGGTAAATACTTGATAGAATATTGAGCAAGTTATAGATAGGACTTGAAGGTATATTTGAGGTAAGTCTTGGTAAATACTTGAGATCATATTGAGAAATTTCTAGAGAGGACTTGAAGGCAGATTTGAGGTAAGTCTTGGTAAATATATGATATCATATTGAAAAAGTTCTAAAGGGGACTTGAAGGTAGATAAAATGTAAGTCTTAGTGAAGACTTGAGAGCAGATTGAGAAAGTTCTAGAGAGGACTTGAAGTTAGATTTTAGGTAAGTCTTGGTGAAGACTTGAGAGCATGTTTAACAAGTTGTAGAGAGGAATTGATGGCATATTTGAAGTAAGTCTTTGTGAATACTTGAGAGTAGAGTTGATTGATTTATTTGTACAAGCTTTGTTTTTATGCTTGGGGTAGTTCTAATCAAATTTGATTTATTTATTTGTTTAAGCTTGGTGTTAGGGCTTGGGTAAATCTAAGCAAAGTTGATTTATGATTGATCAAGGTTTGTGTTAAGTCTTGAGGACAATTTTGAGGAGATATTTTGGTATAGTTTTGTGAGCAGATTTGTGATATACCTGAGATAGAGTTAGAGCATATTTATACTACACTTGAGATAGATTTTGGTGTAGATATGAGATATATTTGAGAGAAATATTTTGAGGTGATAGAGTAGAGGACAATAGTATCCAATGGATATAGATTCATTAGCAAGGACAATGAGGATAAAGGTATTTAGTGGATAGAGATCCATTAGCCAGAACAGTGGGAATAGAAGTCTTCTATAAGATCATCTTCCAGAGTAGACAGGAAAGAGTTCTCCTAATTTAGAGATCCATGAGCCAGATCAAGGGGAAAGAGTTATCCTATGGAGTGTGATTTGTGAACCAAATAGAAAGATAGAGTTCTTTTATGGAGAGAGATCCACTAAATAGTTCAAGAGAAAGAGTTCTCCTGGTTCAAGTTCCACAAACTAGAGAAGAGAGGAAAGCGTTATCCTATGGAGATATATCCATAAATCAGGGAATTAAGGTATTGGTGTCTCCTTTGGGTAGAGTTCCATAATTATTGTAATAGACAAGTGATTCCCAAGATATTTGTTGAGAAAATTTAGTGGAAATATTTTCTCCGTGGAGTAGCCGACATTGGGTGAACCACATTAAATTGGTGCCTCTATTGTGTGATGATTTATGTATTTCTTTAATTAATATTTTTTATATTGCCATTGATAATATTAAATAATATTATTTGGGAAAGAAAAGTAAAGGTTGGTATTATATTGTTCACCCCCCTCTCAGTATAGGCGTGTGTTCTTCACAATATTGTTATGATCAACATGGAATCAAAGGTGACAAAGCACTAATATTATAAAGCAACACAAATATCATGGGAATATCAAGAGCCAAACCAAGAGAAGGTGAATTTTTGCATCATAAACAACAAAGGAGAAGAGTCATGCAAGTCTAACATAAATAACAAAAGAAATAGTAGTGTAAGTTTTTTTTGAGCATATGTGTCAAGTAGTAGAAGGGTGGTTGAGTGTTACTTTTATACAACATTTGGAGATCTAGAATTTAACTCAAGTGCCAACTCACTTTGCATGTGTTCTTCCACATAACGTGAAGGAAGTGAACAGATAAAGTTTGAGATGTTTAGAGTTTTAAATAATGATTCATGTAAGGAATCCTAACACAAAATATTGTATGATTATAGCCAAGATATTACCCTCTCTTTACACATTTGAAGATAAGGGAAGAATATTGTAAC
This sequence comes from Wollemia nobilis, assembly GCA_028583015.1. Taxonomy (NCBI): domain Eukaryota; kingdom Viridiplantae; phylum Streptophyta; class Pinopsida; order Araucariales; family Araucariaceae; genus Wollemia; species Wollemia nobilis. The sequence continues at coordinate 1,447,478 of JAQPPZ010017229.1, read as the reverse complement.
GTAGCGCTAGAGTTCATTTATAGAGCTACATACCATTAAGAAGATAAATTAAGGTTTCTAATAGTTTTATTAATCTTTGCTAAGGTTAGAAGGAGAAATAAGGAGTGTATATCTTTAATTAAAGTTTTCTAAGAATTTTGAAGTAGACTTTAGTATATATAATGGTTATTTTATTAATTTAGAATATTTATAAGGAGTCATAAGGGATAGTTAAATGTTTGATTATTTAGAGTGAAAATATTTATTAAAGTTTTATTAGAGCATATTTTGAAAGTTAAAAAAATATTTTAGAGAAATAAGGTTTCCTACATCAATTTTATAAACCTCAAACTTTATGTAGGAGACATAAGAAAGTCTATTCATATAAATCTCATTAAGCCATCATGGGATATTGGTACATTAGACTCTAGAGCTAGTAGACACATGAATGGGGATAAACATTGGTTTAATAGATTTCAAGAAAAATATGAGAAACTTGTTATAGTAGATAGTAAAACCTATGAAATAAAAGGTGTTGGAGATATCCTAATCAATATAATAAATGTAAAATGAATAATTAGTGATATTTTATGTATTATTGGTTTGATGACTAATATTATTTCTATCTCTTCACTCATGGATCAAAATATGATAAGTGAGATTAAAGTAATCAATGGAAGGCAACAATGTCATATTACCAACTAGAACAAATTGATAGATTTAGGATCTTATAAAAATAATTTTTTTGTGCTAAATATAGCTACAAATTTGACCATCTTAGTAGGAATACCTAAAATTATAAATCCTTGGTATAAACGATTAGGACATACTAGTGCATCATCCTTAAATGATATGGCTAAATATAAAATGGTAGAAGGTTTACTAAATCATTTTTTATAATTTATTATATGTCTAAACTTTGATAGTATAGATCTCAAAAACATTTGGAATTGATACATATAAACTTATGTGGTCCAATAAATATCACTAACATTGGAGGATATAAATATTTTTAGTTATTTGTTGATGACTACACTAGAAAATGTGGTTCTACTTTATGCAATATAATTTTGACACTCTTAGTTGTTTCAAATAGTTCAAATTTTAAGTAGAAAAGAATCAAAGAGAAACATAAAAAATATTTTTTTAGATAGAGGAAGAGAATTTGTGTCAAAAAAGTTCGATCTATTATTGGAACATAATGGAATAATAAGACAACTTACTACAATGTATTCACCACAACAAAATGGAATTGCAAAAAAAAAAAAAAAATCTATAATTTAAATGGTAAGATGTATGTTAAAACAAGCTCATGATATAATGAAAATTATAATTAGAATTTCAAGTGTTAATGTATAACACAAGTAGCAATTATTTACATAGAAACGTAGGTTATGTAATATGAGAATGAAGATCTGAGATCAAAATTAATAGATGCCTAAGCATTATAGAGATATTGGAGAATTCAAGGATTACACTCAAGGAGATGTAAAGAGAATTTAAATGTCTTTATTAAGCAGATGTAGTAAAATAAAGCAAGAACATCGATATTGACAAGAAGAAAACTGTTAGCAAGGACATTGTTCTTAGAAATAATGTAGCCATGTTGACTTATTAGCAAAGTGCAAAGAAAAAATAAATAAAACCATGATAGTGCAAGTTAGGACAGGTTAAGTGTGTTTATTTTTGCAAATACAATGTCACCTAAACCTACAACAAAATCTATAGCATTTTAGAAGGTAGAAATCTATGTGAAAAAGAAGAAACTAGTATAAATAAGTAAAGGATTTAAATGAAGTGCAATAGCACAATATTCAGTATGCAAGGAGATAATATTTTTCAAAGTGTTAAGTTTCATTAAGGTAAAAAGTGCACACTATATGAACAACATCATAGCCAAAATTAATACCAACTACAATGCACACTAGATTACTAGCATCATATATGAACATAGTGGCAACTAAATAGTATTTCACACCTGTATAACACTATCTAGACAACCATCATAGGAACATATGAACAATATCACAATGTTGTTAGGAACAACATGGAATCAAATGTGACAAAGTACCAATATTGTAGAGTAACACAAATATCACAGAGAGATCAAAAGCCAAACCAAGAGAAATATAATTTTTTATTTCATACACTATAAAGGAGAATATTCATTCAAGTCTACCATCAAGCACCAAATAAATGGTAATGTAAGAATTTTTTGAACATATTTATCAAGTAGTAGAAAGGAAGTTGATCATTACTTTTATTCAAGCTTTAAAGAGTTAGAATATAACTCAACTGCAAACTCACTCTGCATGTGTTTTCCACATAACATGAAGGAAGTGAACGAGTAAAGTTTGAGATGTTTTAGAGAGATTTTCAAATAAATATTCATGTAATGAATCCTGACAACAAAATATTGCATGATTGTAGCCAAGTGATTACCCTATCTTTATACACTTTAAGATAAGGGAAGAATGGTGTAAAATAGTTCTAGAGATCATTTGTCAAGCTACACACCATTAAGGATGTAAATTAGGGTTTCTAAGAATTTTATTAATATTTTATAAGGTTAGAAGGAGAAGTAAGGAGTGTATATTTTTAATTAAGTTTTGGTAAGAATTTTGAAGTAGAATTTAGTATATTTAATTTTTATTTGATTACTTTAGAATATTTATAAGAATCAATAAGGGATAATTAAATGTTTGATTAATTAGAGTAAAAATAGTTGTTAAAGTGTTATTAAAATTGGAGACACCAAAATAGCACCAATCTAATTATGTGGCGACAAGCACTGATCGAATTGACATACATAGGCCCTAGGGTAGCCCCCAGAGGTTAAAAATTGGTCCTAACCACTCCCATAGTAGTTTGGAAGGTCAAAGGTCAATTTGACACCTTTTTAGCACTTTTCTCCCTACTCATCCCACTCTGGGATGATTACAAACTGGTATTCGTCCCACCCTAGGTCGATTATCAACATTCATCCCAAGGTGGGACGATTAGCAGGTTTGACTAGCAAAAATTCAAACCTCGACAGGTCTGCCACTTAACTGCACCTTCAGGGTATGCAATTGTGAGTACCAACTTCAAATCAAGGAGAGGGAATTTAGTCATGCATGCCTTGATTGTGGAGGCCTCATGCAAAGAGAATTTAAATCATGGAATAATATTTCTCCCAAAATAGGGCAAACAAGTCAAGTGGCGCCCTCGCATGCGCATTCAAACAGAGAGACCCTATGTCTATAAATTGGTGAGTCTTCTCACCCCAAAAGAAATTAGAATAAAAGGAGCATTTGGAGCAACGAAGTGCTGCCAAATCAAACCCTTACCTTCATTTTGCTTTTACATCCTTTATCTCTCTTTTGGAAGGGAGGTTATTGGGTGATTATTGGAAGTGCAATCCAGACCCAAACATAAACATTTGGCCATAATATCCCACAAAATTTGTTGACACAACCCCATAAGAGGTTTTGGACCCATTCCAAGTGGATTGGTGCTGAAACCAAGTCCCAAACGATGGGTGTCCTACCCACGGGCGCCCCTCGCACTATTACAGTTCTAATCGCCCCCACCTCGAAGTGATTAGAAATCTATGGCAGATTTCCCTGATATTTATTTTGCATCTAATTCTAGTTCATTCACATATGCTATCATTTAAATTTCTTGTGATTCTAACAAGTTTTGATCATGCTTTTGTTATTTCCCGCTTTCACTAACATGTAGGGAGCATCATCATATTCTGGGTGATAGAGGCCAAATTGGAAAAATTCAACATCTGGGTTGTCTCAAAATACCCCATTTTACCTGACACCAACTTTGTAAGTGATTTGGAGGCCTCTAGACTAGACATTTAGGAGGTGGCTTTCGGACAGGTTATGACAGTCCTAATCGTCCCACCCTAAAGAGATTATAAATTTGTGCAATATTTCTAGATTTTTCCTTTTGTAGTGGCTTTCTGGTAATATTTTATTGCTTCTATAAAATTTTCAGCTCATTATGATATGTTTTAGTTATCATTTTAATCATTTTATGCATGCACTGACTGCAGGCCTTGGGGATTGCATGTTTCTCTCCATCTGTAGGTCCTACTAATAATTTTTCTATTTCTCTGAATGGAGGGTCTTGACACCAGAGGGATAGAAAGGAACCATAGACATATTCATGCAAGCGGCGGTGACATTTGGTCCACAAATTTTACATGTGGGCATGCAAAAGAAAGCGTATCAATCTATGGTGTAATAGATCCCTACTTAATGCTCCTAGACCCCAAAAGGGAGGAGACATATTGTAACCCAATTTCAAATAAAATTAATAAAAATGTCTGTACTCGATGTTTTATTTCTATCTTGTTTCAATTCATTGATGTTTCTCTCCTTTCATGCATTTCAATTCGTAAGACTTAGCATTACGTTTTGCTTTTGCATACATTGCACTTGGTATTTCCATTTTGTTTCCATATCCTCGTGCTTTCAGTGGTGATCATGGTGGGACCACTGTACCTTGATTTTAAGATCAAAATTTGTTTGTTTTTTCTTGTAGGTTTCAATCTTTTAAGCATTGTACTGCTGCTCATTCCACCCTATGGCGAATATAGAGCTGGAATTCATGTCACCCAGAGACAAATAGGAATTCGTATCACCCTATTATGAATACAGATCTATTATTCATCTCACCCTAGGATGATTAGCTCTTTGTGCAATTTCAGAGCAAAAAATCAAAGGCATCCAATTTGGGCAGAGAAGAGGTAGGGGTTCTGAGCATCCTCTATCTTTTTCTATTTTTTGTCTCTATCATTTCATATTTATTTGCTTACATAGGAAATTTTATTGCATGATTTATTTATTTTCATAAGTAAAAATAACCCCACACACCACGTGGTAATTTAAACATCAAGGCATTGGTCGTAAAACCCCAACCCTAGATCAAGATCAACGATGGATTTCGTCACCACCTTGGCTTGATATTTTTGCATACATAACCTTAATCGCTACTGTTGCTAGACTTAAATCCTAATGAAAGCTGACCAAGTGTATCTGGTGTGATTCCCAGTGCATGAGGATAAGTCTTCTATGATAGGTTTCATAAACAGAGTTATTCCCCTTCCATACCACCTATGTTCCACGTACTAGTCTGCTCTCACATACCTATAGTCTCCCTCATGTAAGGGCGGGTATATAGAGAGGTTTTGTATAATGGCTTGGCAGTGGTATATTGAAGGGGTGACCATTTTTGGGAGATATAAGAGCCTTCATATTGCATATACAACAAAAAATTTCTTTACAAGGTTTTCAAAGCAAACATCAAAACACACTGAACCATATTTAGGGCACACTTTTAATCCATAAACAAGATAATCATTGCTTTGATTGTGTGTTTCCATTTTTTTAGTGTAGCATAAAAAATTATAAAGAAGATACAAGCATACACATCTTTAGAAAACATCACCATGGTGTACACTCATAGTTGAGCCCAATCACAGGAAGAAGCTGTGGAAAGTGTACAAATGGGGACAAGTCACCTCCAATATATTCCCAAGGACTTGGTCATACCGCCTTGGTAGCCTGACCCACAAGGTATTCCACATCATGCCATTATAGAATGGGACTATAGAGGCACCCCTTTGAGGGACACTTCCACTCAACATAGACCCTTTTAAGAGGAGGCCATACACGTGGAACTCAACATAGACAGGAGGGCTCCCTTAGATGCTCATTATGAGTGGCCATTGTTTGATGAAGCACTAGAGCAACATAGGGTCCATAAGGAGGGGCCACATGATTACGTCATCCCTTCTTTACCCCTTATTACTATTAGAAACAATAGTCCAAATCCAGAGCACAAGGCTCTTCAGATAGGGAAAGCCAATTATGCCTGCCTCTTTCACACATACAAAAAGGAGTGTGAGGAAGACCACTACATTCCTCAAGAGCAATACATAATGTGAGAGCAATTCACCTTCATGCCTACTATGTATCAAGATCACTCACTAAGGCCCAAACCTTAGATAAATGTTGTTAACCTCGATAGAGGAAAGTGACCCATAAATATCTTGGATCACCATGACCGAGATAGATAGGTAGGAGAGGCATATAGGCTTCCTAAATAGAATACAACGAAAAAATTGACTTGGAATTTTACAAACATGCCGTCTACCAAGCACAAATCACATAGCTCAGGCAAGACCAACAATAGTTAGAGCACCTATACTGCCTTAGCAAAGAGTGCATTCGGCATCAAATAGATGAATTGCTCTAGAACACTATGCCTGAGAGGGTCCCAACCCATCTTGTGCATAAGATAGAATTGTATGAGAGGCACAACCCCTTGGTGTGAGATAGGTCTCCATGACCTTATCAAATATTGCCTCCAAGACCTCTTAGACCTGAGTGGGAGGCCACTCCTAGAAACAATGATGGGAACCCTCCGCGAGCACCCACCCATGTTTATAGATCTCACCCAGGAATCCCTCAAGGAGCCTAAGAGGAGTATGAGCAAGAAGAAGAGTAGGCTGAGATGCCCTACCAAGGCAGAGGAGATGTTTTCTGGCTACCCCTCCATAGGCCTCTAGTTTCCTGTAACCCACAATAGGAACAAACCAAGGAGGAAGAGATAAAATCCTCCAATGCATATAAAGCACTGCTAGAGTGCTTAGAGTCTATGGGGACCAAGATTTATGGGCCCCAAAAGCCCACTTTATTCTAGCTTCGTAGTCACCCTATGCATCCATCAGTGCCAGCACCCCCATACCCTGAACACTTTAAACTGCCCTAGTTGGAAATCTTTAGAGGGGAGGAGGATTCCCAAGAGCACGTGACTAGATTCCTGAGCCAATGATTTGGCATTCAAGACAATGATGATTTGCTGTTAAAAAAATTTATAACCATGTTCGTAGTCCCTGCCTCAGATTGGTTCACTTAGTTTCCAAAACATAGCATCAGTAATTTGGATCAGCTCATGGACGCGTTCCTCAAACGCTTCACCTTCAACACCAAGAATAATGCGTCACTAAGTGACCTAGCTAGCCTCAAGTAGTATGAGGAAGAAACCATGGTAGCCTATGGAAATCGATGGAGGACATTGCTTTCAAAGCTGCCCTACCTCCCTCCTATGGCCGACCTTACCCAAATGTTCTCAAAGAGTTGTTTGAGATCGATATCCATGCTATTGTAGCTGTAGCAATATGCCACTTTAGAGGAAACTCTAGCACAAGCTAGAATAATTGAGGAGATCAAGATTCAAGATGGCAATATTGCCAAGACAAAGAAGAAAGAATGGTCTAAAAACACCAAGACAGGGACCACGCAACCAAAACCCGTTGCAGTCAATCAGGTTGCTATCAACATGCCTAAGCCTACACAAGAAAAGCAACCCACAAAGGCTAACTATCAGGTGGTTCCTCTTTACACTTATGAAAGAGAAAATTATCGACAAGATCAAACTTAGCAGTGTCACCTTAGGTGACAGTCCACACCCTTCATAGAGTCCAAAGACGCCTTGTTTGATCATTTTTCCATGACAAACTTGATACACCTACCAGAGAGTCGGCCCATAGACCCCAATGTGCCAAAACCTAAAGGCTATAGGGAAGACTTGTATTGTATATTTCATAGGTAGAAAGGACATGACATTTATGCATGTTGGAAATTCAAGAGCTTTGTGCAAGACCTAATAGACAACAAGATGTTGGCGGTGGACAACCCCATAGTGCCAAACAAACAATAGATGGGAGACTTCAAAGACCCCCTACCTACCCATGATATGCAGGAAAAGACCCTTCAAGTCAATCAGGTGACATAGAACTGCCCCATGCAGGGGTATGTGGGGATGATAAGTGTAGTGACTAGGAACAAGAGGTACCCAGGAGCCGCCCCCATGACGGCCACATGAGAGGTTCCATCAATGTCACAACCTCAACCACACCCTACACAACCCCCTCTGCCTAGACCAGTGGCCATGATTCGTAATAGACTTACCCAAATTTTAAGGACCACATCGGCTAGGCTCTCCATCTATGAGCTCATTCAACAATTATCACCCCATCGAGAGGCTCTAATGGAAATATTAAAAGCCATCGAGCTGCAGCCCCATGAAGCAAACTCTTTCAACAACTTTTTGGGACATGTAAAACAATGTATAGAACCAGTCATCACCTTTAGAGAAGATGAACTGAAATCAATGACTGGTGATGTGGCAGATCCACCCCTGCATGTCATTGCACGGGTCAATGGGATTCCGTATAAGAGGGTGTTGGTGGACACTAGCTCATATAGTAATATAATTAAAACAGTGGCAATGAAACATTTGAAGTTGCCAGCATCTCACATCATGGCCTCCACCTACACTCTGTGAGCATTCAATGATGTGATATGCTCGATAGTTGGCACAATTGTCCTACCCATCCAAGTGGGACAAAATACTATTCCTACATTATGCCACATCTTGGAGGGTGATATGGCTTATAACATTTTGCTAGGTCGACCATGGATCAGGGACATGAAGTGTTTCCCTTTTATAGCTCACCAATGCCTAAACTACACATTTGAAGGGTAGGTGCATGTAGTTCTGATAGATTTAGAGCCCCTCAAGTATTACAATACAATGCAATTGATGCCGTAGTTGACCCTTCCATCAACACATTTGGATTTTCTATTGAATCCATCTAACTAGGGTCTAATTATGCATGCATACCCACTGTTAATTCCATCAAATCCCCAGTCGGGTCCATCTTCATAATCTGGTACTTCACCAAAAATACCACCTATGATGGCCACACAAAAGTACAAAGGGAAGAAACCCCTAGAAGAGGCACTACCATCAGTATCAACCATATTTATAGAAGATATGCCTAGCCGAATGGAAGTGGAGATGCCTAGTTCACCCTACATGGAGTGGAACCAGGAAGAACTTCCATTCCCTCCCCCTCAACCACCAACGATCACCATGGAGATGGCCAATACGGGCCTAGGGGAGTATCTAGTGTGAAACATTGTAGCAAGACCCGCACTTGAGCCCCTGCAGGACATGGGGAGACCTTGCCTCCCCATCGGCATTGTGGTTCCTCTAGGCTACCCACCAAATCAAACAAACTTTGTTTATGGGGGCCTCGATAATGGCATTGAACCTCACATGCAATAAGAAGATGAAGAGCCCTTTGCTGAGGACGTTAACTATTTATCCAAGCCAAGATTCACATTGAAATATCTTGGCCAATGTAATTGGCATGGATATGGATTGGGTAGGTATGATTAATGAGTGCACATTTTTTTCCAGCCAAGATATCAGATGCCATACGATAAGTCAAGAGTAGGGTTCAACCACCCCCTGCCCCTAGACATCTTGGTAGAGAACATGCAAGGCCTAAGGATAGGCAACAAGGATGGGTTGACATTAGATACATATGCCAATCCTAACAAAACATACACATTGGGGGATTATATCCCATTGCTAACAACCAACCTTGTTGACCTTAACAACCCTTTCTCTTCGATCAAGAAAGGAGAAAGTTCGAGGAATCACCTACAAGAGAGATATAAACAAGGCCAAGAAGGGTATTCAGAAGATGAGTCAGAGTACCTTCTCAGGCCTTGCAATTGATCCAATCAGATTGGCCATTTTCATAGTGGGGCTTAGATCTAATAGGTAAGATCTCCTCTACATCGTCAGGTTGTCACACGTTTATCATAACGGCCACAGAGTACTTCACCAAGTGGGTGGAAGCAATTTTGCTTACCTCCACAACTGGAACCTGCATTGCAAATATTATTTTGCATAGCATCATATGTAGTTTTGGTATTCCATCCAAGATCATCTTGGATAATGGGACATCATTCAAGAATAAATATGTGCATGCATTGACAACAAAGTACAAAATTCAGCATAGTTTTTCAACACCCTATTATCGTGGGCAAATGGGCAAGTAGAGGCGTCAAACAAAATGCTCATTGCAATCCTCAAAAATATGGTCACAAATAGTCACAAGGATTAGCACATTCAAATCTCGCTTGCCCTGTGGGCTTATCGCACTAGCATTCAGACGCCCACTAGGGCAACTCCATTTTCGCTGGTGTATGGCTCCAAGGCAGTCATGCCTCTCGAGTTGGAAATACCTTCATTGCGCATATCAATGCAAGAGTTCATAAATGATGACACTACATTATAGTCTCTATTATACCAACTTACGTTGCTCGACAAATGATGCGTTAATGCTATTGAGCATTTACGTATCTATCAAGAGTGACTTAAGAAAGCATACAACATGAAAGTTCACCTGAGGGACTTTTAGGTTGGTGACTTGGTCTTAAAAGAGAACCAGCAAAATTCTAACTTGCCACCCCATCTAAGGGACAAATTTGTGGCAAACTGGTTAGGTCCCTATGTAATTGATAGTAAAATAGGACCTGGAACATACCGACTCACCTCTCTTGAAGGAATCACAAAACTAGAACCCTTGAACATCAGTCATTTGAGGCCATTCCACATTTAGAGAGCCATAGCTCAAAACAAAAGCTCCAAGGATTCCTACAATTGCTTGGTCAACCTAAAAATCTCCAAGGATTCCTACAATCACTTGGTCAACCTAAAAATCTCCAAGGATTCCTACAATCACTTGGTCAACCTAAAAAGCTCCAAGGATTTCTGCAATCACTTGGTCAACTTAAAAATGCCCCAAAGGTATCAATAATCCCTTTGGTCACCCTAAACGCTCCAAGGATTCTCACAATCGCTTGGTCCACCTAAAATGCCCCAAAGGTATCCATAAACCCTTTGGTCAACCCAAAAGCTCCAAGGGTTCCCACAATCGCTTGGTCAAAAAAAAATATGCAAAACAAACAAAACAATAAAATAATAAAAAATCAAACAAAAATGAAAGATAATCAAAAATCACAAAAAAAAAAAATTGCATCTCAATTCCATGCATACTCGTAAAAATTAAAATACAAAAATATAAGTTGCATTAGGCATCGCATCCATACATTGCATATTTGTTGGTCATACGCGTCACAAACACCATAGACTATAATTGCTAGGCAATTCCATCATTTTCCACATTTAATCCATTTTATAAACACATACATCCAGAATAACGCCATCCACATTTTTTTAGCATAGTCAGTTGTCTCCTAATGTATTTAGGGTTTTCGTCATTCAGTTGTCTTTAGATTTCTAGCCAAAAACCGTACAAAATCAGATATATTTTACAAAGGTAGAGTTTTACTTGGATCACTCCTTGTTACATAACATCCCTACACAAGTTAAAACACATAAAATAACTCCCAAGTTGTGTAAACGCAAGAGAAAATTACAAAGCAATCTAGGGTACCATCGATGAATGGTTAGCCTATTCATCCCCCTATGCGAATGGTTCAAGAATGCTGAGAATTGACAAAAGGACAAGATCTTCAACATCCATTCCCCATAATCAACAGTGGTTTTTACCACTATCCAAACATCTCCAATCACATTTTGTCCCTAAAAGTTGTAAGGATTCGTACTACACACCCATGAAAAGGATGGGTAGTCATCCCCAAGGCCTAAAGGATCAATGCCATTCAAAAGAAAAATCCCAAAAATCCATCATCACGAACATATCTAATCACCTTTGGTCCCCAAAGTTGTAAGGATTTGTACTACACGCCCCTGACAAGGATGGGTAGTCATCCCCAAGGCCTAAAAGATCAATGCCCTTACATAATAATATCCCTAATCCCCTTTGGTCCCCAAAGTTGTAAGGATTCGTACTACACGTTCCTGAACAAGATGGGTAGTCATCCCCAATGCCAAAAGGATCAAGGCCATTCATAATCCAAAACCCTACAAGCTCAAATTTGAAACCTAATATGCAAAAGTAAATAACAATGGTTATCACTACTATTCAAATCCCTTGCTCAAAAAGAAAAACAAAAAAAGAAAAATAAACCATAATTTTCATCACTATGAATGAGAGCAAGTTTCCCAACAAGTTGAGCAACTGAATAACTCTTGAGCTTGAATCCCTGGAATTCTCAGCATTCGAAACACCATCTAGGTGATCCTCATTATAGGTTTGGTGGACAACCTACCTAGAAATGGCGGTATCCTAAATGCATGACGATATTTCTATCACATTAGATTTTTGTGTGAGTAGACCAATGTTTGCATGTGGATGAGCTAGCTTATGGTACCTTATATTGTCCCATGTATTCATCTTACTAAATACAACAACGAAGTTAGTGGAGCTAATAGGTGATCCTCAGTATAGGTTTGGTTGACAACCTATCTAACACTGGCGTTATCTTGACAAATACCACATAAATGAACTCAATTGCACACACAAGGATGTGAAATAACTTGGTCAAACTCAAGTCTAATTTATACCTTGTTCAAAAGTCTTGTGAGATAAATGTACAGTCTTGGATAGTTAGTTAAAACATCTAAATCTTAGAAAACCTTAACTACATTTGTAAAATAACTAGTATAGTTCATTACTTACATCACCATCAAAAAATATGAAAAACACCCAAAAAAATGTGGAGTCATTCCACAAAGCAATCACATCGTACAAAAATCTAGTAAATCCTATACAGTCTATGGTGCCATTGACAAGTTATCAACAACTAATTTCATTCATTCCATATGCATACATCATATCATTAGAAACATCACATTCATATTAACACATACATACATCATCATACATAAATGTGCATAAAAATAAAATATAAATCATGACAACTATATAAACACAAAGAAAATTCATGTATATATATCGTCAAAATGCCCGCAGGCTACAATAATTTTATCCTTTGACCTCGTAAAACAACAACAAAAACTCAAAATCCCCCAAGCCTAGGGTGTCGTCCACCATGATCACGTATGATAGGTGCAATAGGAACTACCCCCTGTGGTGTGGGTCCTATGGGACCTCTCAGGGTAGTTGCTACTAGCCCCCATATCATGCCCACTAGTGCCCCCATCATCCAGCTGCCTGTGATGAGACGATGCTGACTGCTCAGTATCGTTCTCTCATCTAGAGAGAAGACCCACCTCTAGGGAGCTGAAGTAACCTCCCATCGAGGCATATAATATTTACCTCCAAATCCATCTGATGTTGAAACCAATCCCCCTCCCATTGATGGTACACAACCACTACATCATCATGTTGTGCCAACTGAGTTCGTAGGTGATCCCTCTCCTGCCTAGCATCTGTGTCCCCATCTTACCGATGGTATGCAGTAAATGCACTCTCCCTCTCCTACAAAGCCACCCCAAGATCCTCATCATATCTTCAAAGCAGATACTCCGGTCATGCTATCTTAGCATGATCCCTCACCTCCACACCCTTTGGGATAGCTTGGTGCATAGGCATATCTAGGACTATGGATTGCTCTGGCTCCCACTGCTCCAGGACGTCCTGCATATCTAGAAGATCCAGAATCCCAAAATCATCCCCCTAAATTTTTCAACCTCCACCATGTTTGCATCCTCGAGCGGAGCCCCCCAACCCTCTCTCGATACCTCTGCACCCTCACCACCTGCTATTGCCACCTCTAGACCCCCTAGGGGCCCTTTGCCTTGCCATCACCACAATGTCCACCACTGGTTGTACTCAGCAATTGCCTTGATGTTTTCCATGTGAGGGACATCGATCACAAGATTCGACTCCTCACCTAGTGGCTCGATGATCAACCAGGCCAGAGTCCTCTCATCACCATCACACTGATAGATCAAAGGCTCACCAGGAAACCCCTAGCACACCCCAAACCATCATGTCACTCGGATGTATGGGAAGTACTCCTGCTCAGTCCCATGTCGCCCTATCAGCCATCTCCCCCTGTGCACCCATCGAAGCTACTCTCCAACCTCAGGCCAAGCTGGACAGACTTGGTATGGACACTAGAACACCTCCCCTAGAGAAATCCTAGTGAAGGCATCATCATAGTGCCCTACAAAACTTGCCCATCACTGACTCTGCCCCTGATCCTCAGATCGCCGCCATAGAGCCGCATACCCTATCTCTCTATCAACCATATCTACTTGAGTGGTCCATGGAAAATATTGTGGCCACTCCATAGATATGTGCTACTATCCCCAGCATTGCAACAAGTAGCTATACCCAATCCGCTTCTGCCTTCGATAGCGAACCTTGTACAACTCATCATAAAGCTATGCCAGAAGCGTATGTCCCCACCTCATAATCAAAGGTACCTCCATCGATCACTCAACCAATTTGAACACTACCTCTAGAAGGTTCCATAGGAACATCGCACTTGAGGAGTCATGCAATAGTATGTTGTAAATGAGGGTCATTAGTAATGCATACTGAAAGCACAAGGATACGGAAATAAAAATAGAAATGCTAAGTGCAATGTATGCAAAAGCGAAACATAACGCTAAGTCTTACAAACTGAAATGCATGAAATCGGAGAAACATAAACCTATTTAAACAAGATAGAAAACAAATTTCGAGTACAACCCTTTTTATTAATTTGCTTTAAAATTGGGTTACAATATGTCTCCTCCCTTTTGGGGACTAGGAGCGTTAAGTAGAGCTCTATTACACCATGGATTGATACGCTGCCCACATGTAAAATGGGTGGACAAAATGTCATTGCCACTTGCGTGAATATGTCTTTGATTCCTTACTACTCCTCTATTGTCGAGATCCTACGTTCAAAGAAACAAAAAAGGATTAGTAGCACCTGCGGAAGGAGAGAAACATGCGATCCCTAAGGCCTGCAGTCAGTATATGCATAAAATTATTAAAACGATAATTGAAACATATCAGAATGAGCTAAAACTTTGATAGAAGCAATAAAACATTACCAGGAAGCCACTGAAAAAATAATAGTCCAAAAATATTACACATATTTCTAATTTCTCTGGGGTGGGACGATTAGGACTGTCATAACCTATTTGAAATCCACCTCCTAAATGTCTGGTCTCGAAGCCTCCAAATCACCTATAAAGTTGAGGTTAGGTAAAATGGGGTATTTTGGGATGACCCAGATAGTCATATTTTTCCAATTGCCTCTATCATCCAGAATCTGATGATGCTATCTACATGTTAGTGAAAGTAGGAAATGATAAAAGCATGATCAAAACTTGTCATTATCACATGAAATGTAACTGACAACATATGTAAACAACCTAGAATCATATGCAAAAGAAAAATCATGGAAATTTTCCACATATTTCTAATCACTCTAGGGTGGGGTGATTAGAACTACAACAGTGCAGGGGGCATCTGGGGGTAGGATGCCCATCATTTGGGACTCTTTTTTGGCACCAATCCTCTTGGGATGGGTCCAAAACCTTTTATAGGGTTGTGTCAAAAAATTTGGTGGGATATTGTGGCTAAATGTTTGGGTTTGGGTTCAAATTGTGCTTCCAATAATCACCCAATAACCTTCCAAGAGAGAGATCAAGGATGTAAAAGCACAAACGATGGGTGAGGATATAATTTGGTAGCACTTCATTGCTCCAAAAGCTCCTCTCTGTATTTTTTTTTTGGAGTGAGAAGAGTGACCAATTTATAGACCTAGGGTCTCTCTCTTTTAATGCGCATGTGAGGGCACCACTTGAGTTGCTTGTCCTATTTTGAGAGAAAAGGTTATTCCCTAATTTAGAGTCTCATTTCATGAGGCCTCAAAAAATCAAGGCATGCATGACTGAAGTCTCTCTATGATTTGAAGTCGTTCCTCGTAATTGCACACCTTGAAGGTTTAGTTAAGTGGCAGACCTGTTGAGGTTTAAATTTTTACTAGTCAAACCTGTTATTTGCCCCACCCTGGAGCGAATACTGCTAATCATCCCAGGGTGGGACGAATGCCAGTTTGTAATCATCCCAGGGAGGGACGAGTAGGTAGAAAAGTGCCAAAAATATGCCAAATTGACCTCTGACCTTCCAAACTATTGTGGGAGTGGTTAGGACCACTGTTTAACCTCTGGGGCTACCCTAGGGGCTATGTATGTCAATTCAATCAATGCTTGTTGTCACATAATCAGATTGGTGCTATTTTGGTGTCTACACATGCCTCACACCCAAAATGCCCCTCTCTAGCCCCAACCTTATCAAAATATTGCAAATCAAGTAATCACCCTCTACATGCTCCACCAAACTATCCACCCCCATCTCCACCCCATGCCTGAAGCACCGTGTTAGCACAGTTGTTCGTTGATCACATGGCATAGTCCGAATAAAAAATCCATCTATCAAAATCTATAGAATCTGATAGACATCCTCTAGCATCACCATCATCTCCCCTATTGGGAGATGAAAGGTATTAGTCCGGGGATCCCACAAGTTGATCAGGGCCATCAGATAGGCTCGATACCCCACCATCGGCTCTAGCTGAGTCACCTACTTGAGCCCTAGGGCATCAAGCCACTCCCAGTCAGCCATAATCAGTGCCTCCTATGCTTTCAAAAACACCATCGGCACACAATACCGGCTCTTCACAACCTGCAAAATAAAACAAATCAAAAACATTAAAATAGGATAAAAAAAATTGTATAGCACTAAAACAATATACAGTAATGTATACAAATTGTATAGATCAATATAAACTGTACAACCACAATAAAAACACTGTACAGACAAAAAAATCACAAAAATTTAACCTAGGGTTTTATTTCTAACTCTAGTGTAAACCAAAAACAACAAGAACAAATTAAAAAAAAACATTTGTCAGTTCCTAGGGTTTTTTTTAACTCTAGTTCAAACTGATAAATTAAAAAACAAAACAAAAAAATTCAAAAACAAATTTGTCAGTACCTAGGGTTTTAACTCTAGTTCAAACTGATAAATTACAAAACAAAACAAAAAAATTCAAAAACAAATTTGTTAGTACCTAGGGTTTTATCTCTAGTTCAAACTACTAAATTACAAAACAAAAATAGAAAAATTCAAAAACAAATTTGTCAGTTTCTAGGGATTTTAACTCTAATTCAAATTGATAAATTAAAAACAAGCACAAATTCCAAAAACAAAATTTTCAGTATATAGGGTTTTTAACTCTAACATCCAACTGATAAATAACAAAAAAAATGGACACAAAATTAAAAAACAAATTCATCAATTCCCAAGGTTTTTAACTCTTGTTCAAACTGATAAATCAAAACCAAAACATTAAAACAAATAGTTAACCTAAGGTTTTCATCCTAAGTCTAAACTGACAAACACAAAAATAAATCTAAATAGTTAACATAGGGCTTTCATCCTCGTCTACACTGCCAAATACAAAAAACAAAAACAAACAGTTAACCTTGGGTTTTCATCCTAGTCTACACTGACAAAAATACAAAAAAACACAAATAGTTAACCTAGGGTTTTCATCCTAGTCTAAACTGACAAAACCAAAAACATTAAAACAAACAATTAACCTAGGGTTTTCATCGTACTCTAAACTGACAAAAATACAAAAAAACAAAAATAGTTAACCTACGGTTTTCATCCTAAGTCTAAACTGGCAAACATAAAAATAAATCTAAACAGTTAACCTAGGGTTTTCATCCTAGTCTACACTGAAAAAACCAAAAATATTTAAACAAACTGTTAACCTAGGGTTTTCATCCTAGTTTAAACTGTAAAAAAAAAATTAAAATTAAACAGTTAACCTAGGGTTTAACCTTAGTCTAAACTGATGAACAACAGTGAACACAAATAAAACGAAGTTTTCGACCTTCGCTCAAACTAGCATTTTTTTTTTTACTTTAGTTTACACAAAATCAAATATAACCTATGGTTTTTAACTCTAGTTTAAAACAAAAAAATCATCACAAACAACTCTTGTGTTTTTGCCTTCGTTTACAAAAATCAAATTTTAAACCTAGGGTTTAAACTAAAAAAAAAAAAAATTAAACAAAATAACAACTAGGGTTTCTAACTCTAGTTAAAAAGACATAAAAATTTACCCTAGGGTTTTCATTTTACTGTAACACTAAAACTACAACACACAATAATTTTTTTTTAGTTCCTAGGGTTTAAAATTCGTTTAAAACTGATAAACAAAGACAACAACATAAAAACATATTTGTTACGCTAAGTTTTCCATCTTAGTTTAAAAAAAGGGTTTTATTTTTAGCTTAAAAACAAAAAAAAACAAATTCACACAAACAACACACATTTAACTAGGGTTTTTATTTTTAATTTGAAAAAAATAATACAAAAGAAAAAATGAATTACGGTTTTAAACTGTAAAACAAACCAAACAAAACAAAGAGAAGGAGCACTTACCAGTCTCACTTCGGCTCCGTAACTTGATGATCCGATCCGTGAACTCATAGTGTCCAAGAAATTCGATAGCGCTCTGCTACGCAAACTCGACCTCCTCCTCCTCACAGCTCCCAAACGCCAGGAAAAACAAATGCAAATGAGCCCAAAACCTAGTTTTGGCACTTAAATAGGTTTTTAGGCCTGTAATCGTTCCCCCCTAGGATGAGTGCTCTAGTTAGCACTTGTACCACCTTGGGAAAAAATCTAAACTGGTATTCATCCCACCCAAGGATGATTACAGAGCAATAAATTCAAAAATAGCAAAAACTACACCAAAATGCATAAAAAAATAGCAATAAAATTGCCGAACAAAGGGGCCTTTGCGCCTGTGATTCTTGGCATACAAAAACGATGTTGAGATCACAAATCCTCACTATACTACTCCCTAAGAAGGCTACCATAGTCGGACCACTCCACGGGAGTACGAATTTTTGAGAATTTCATCCCCAAATGGTGTCACCAAAAGGGTCACAACCCACCCAAAAAAATAGCAATAACATTTCCGAATGAAGGCGCCTTTGCGCCTGACACTATTGGCACCCAAAATAGATGTTGGGGTCACAAATTGTCACTATATTACTCCCTAAGAAGGCTACCATAGCCGGAACGCTCCATGGGAGGATGAATTTTTGACAATTTTAGCTCCAAAATACGTCACAAAAAGGGTTAAAACCCACCAAAAATAGGTCAAAATGTTTAGAAACTGCATAAGCATTCAATGAAAAATAACTAAAGGCACCCTTACCTAAGTCATCTTGGGTCAAGCGACTCGTCACTTTTCTCATGTTGATCATTCCCTCATTGATTCATCGCTTGAGGGGGTAGTCACACTTAGTTACCAATCAACAAAAACACACCCAATCAAAGAAATGGCATGCATTCAAAGAATCATTGACAAAGACAATCACGCTCCTACTTGGGGTAGCAAAAAAGCAATAATCACAAGTTGATCAAACACTTGGCATTCTAGAATCTTGAACTCAAGGTTCCCAAATATAAAAGGTTGCGTCCTTTGCCTATTCATGACTGAAAAATGTTCAAGATCAAGTAACACCTCACTAAAAAAAGGGTTAACACTTTAACTAAGCTCCTTAGCTCATCACAAGCAAGGATTCAAGAATACATGCCCTTTCCATACTTGGGGCATCAAGAGTTGGTTAGGATACTAAGAAACCATAATCATTAGTGCTTTGGTTATCTATTTTTTCTCAGCACTGCGCCATGCACAACGCATCCCAAAAAGGGGCATCTATAGACATCAAAACAACACCAATCTAAATATGTGACGATAAGCACTGATTGAATTGACATACATAGCCCCTATAGTAGACCCTCGAGGTTAAATAATGTTCCTAACCACTCCCATAATAGTTTGGAAGGTCAGAGGTCAATTTGGCACCTTTTTAGCACTTTGCTCCCTACTCGTCCCACCCTGGGACGATTACAAACTAGTATTCGTCCCACCTTGGGACGATTATCAGCATTCATCCTAGGGTGGGACAATTAGCAAGTTTTACTGGCAAAAAGTCAAAACTCGATAGGTCCGCCACTTAACTGCACCTTCAGGGAATGCAATTGTGAGGAACAACTTCAATTAAAGGAGAGGGACTTTAGTCGGGCATGCCTTGATCATGGAGGCCTCATGCAAAGAGACTCTAAATCAAGGAATAATATTTCTCCTAAAATAGGGCAAACAAGTCAAGAGGTGCCTTTGCATGGGCATTCAAACAGAGAGACCCTAGGTCTATAAATTGGTGAGTCTTCTCACCCCAAAAAAAAGGAGAACAGAAGGAGCATTAAGAGCAATGAAGTGCTACCAAATCAAACCCTTACCTTCATTGTGCTTTTACATCCTTGATCTCTCTTTTAGAAGGGAGGTTATTGGGTGATTATTGGAAGCACAATCCAGACCCAAACCCAAAAATTTGGCCACAATATCACATAAAATTTGTCAACACAACCCCATAAGAGGTTTTGGACCCATCCCAAGTGGATTGGTGCTGAAACCAGGTCCTAAATGGTAGGCATCCTGTCCCTGAGTGCCCCTCGCACTATCATAGTTCTAATCACCCCACCCCAGTGTGATTAGAAATCTATGGTAGATTTCCTTGATTTTTATTTTGCATCTTATTCTAGGTTATTCACATATGCTGTCATTTAAATTTCATGTGATTTTGACATGTTTTGATCATGCTTTTATTATTTCCTACTTTCACTAACATGCAAGGAGCATCATTAGATTCTGGGTGATAGACACCAAATTGGCAAAATTCGACCATTTGGGTCATCTCAAAATAACCTATTTTACCTAACCCTAACTTTACAGGTGATTTGGAGGCCTCTGGACCATAAATTTAGGAAGTGGTTTTCGGATAGGTTATGATAGTCCTAATCGTCCCACCCCAGAGTGATTAGAAATCTGTGCAATATTTCTAGACTGTTCCTTTTGCAGTGGCTTCCTGGTAATATTTTATTGCTTTTATCAAATTTTTAGCTCATTCTGATATGTTTCAGTTACCATTTTAATCATTTTATGCATGCACTGATCGTAGGCCATGGGGATCGCATGTTTCTCTCCATCTACATGTGCTAATAATCATTTTTTTGTTTTTATGAATGTAAGATCTCAATACCAGAGGGGTAGCAAGGAACCATAGACATATTCACACAAGCGGCGACGATATTTGGTTCGCCCATTTTACATGTGGGCACGTGGAAGAAAGCATATCAATCTATGGTGTAATAGAGCCCTACTTAACGCTCCTAGTCCCCAAAAGGGAGGAGACGTATTGTAACCTGATTTTAAAGTGAATTAATAAAAAGAGCTATACTCGATGTTTGCTTTCTATCTTGTTTCAATTCGTTGATGTTTCTCTCCTTTCATGCATTTTAGTTTGTAAGACTTAGAGTTACGTTTTTTTTTTGCATACATTGCACTTGTTATTTTTGTTTTGTTTTCGTATCCTCGTGCTTTCAAAAACATATTTCAAAAGTTAATTTTTTTTTTTAGAGAAATAAGGTTTCCTACATCAATTTCACAAATCTCAAACTTTATTTAGGGAGACATAGGAAATTATATTCATATAAATCTCATTAAATCATCATTAAATACTGGTACATAGACTCTGGAGGTAGTAGATACATGATTGGGAATAAACATTGGTTTAATACACTTCAAGAAAAATATGAGAAACCTATTGTTATAGTAGATAGTAAGACCTATGAAGTAAAAGGAGTAGGAGATATCCTAATCAATATAATAAATGGAAAAGGAATAATTAGCAATATTTTATATGTTCTTGGTTTGACTACTAATATTCTTTCTATCTCTCAACTCATGGATCAAAATATGATAGTCGAGATTAAAGTTATCAATGGAAGGAAACAATGTCATATTACCAAATAAGAAAAATTGATAGCTTCAAGATCCTATAAAAATAGTTTTTTTGTGCTAAATACAACTACAAATTTTGCCCTCTTAGTAGGAATACCTAAAATTAGAAATATTTGTTATAAAAAATTAGGACATATTAGTACGTGCATCATCCTTAAATGATATGGTTAAATATCAAATAGTAGAAGGTTTACCAAATTTTTTTTATAATTTATTATATGTCTAGAATGTTTAGAAGGAAAAATTGATAGCTTCAACATCCTATACAAATAATTTTTTTGTGCTAAATATAGCTACAAATTTGGCCCTCTTAGTAGGAATACCTAAAATTATGAAGCTTTGGTATAAAAAAATAGAATGTATTAGTGCATCATCCTTAAATGATATGGTTAAATATCAAATTGTAGAAGGTTTACCAAATATTTTTTTTTAATTTATTATATGTCTAGAATGTTTAGAAGGAAAACAACATAGAATCCCTTTAGAACTTTTATAGTATAGATCTCAACAACCTTTGGAATTGATATATACAAACTAATGTGGTCTAATAAATATCACTAGCATTGGAGGATATAAATATTTTAAGTTATTTATTGATGACTACACTAGAAAATATGGGTATACTTAATGTAATATAAGTTTGAAGCTCTTAGTTGTTTTAAATAGTTCATATTTCAAGTAGAAAAAGAATCACATAGAAACATCAAAAACTTTTGTTTAGATAAAGGAAGAGAATTTGTGTCAAAAGAGTTCGATCTATTTTTAGAACATAATAGAATAAGAGGACAACTTACTACAATATTTTCACAATAACAAAATAGAATTGCAAAAAAGAATAAATATATCTATAATACAAATGGTAAGATGCATGTTAAAAGAAGCTCACCTTAATCATCAATATTTGGCAAAAGCAATCAATAAAATTGTATACTTGTAGAGTAGACTACCTATTATTATACTAAAAATTGCTACTCTAAAAGAAGTATGGTCATAAAATAATAATTATTCAAATATTAAGAATTTTTGGATTTAAATCTTATATGCACATTCAAAACAAAAAGAACAAAATTAGATGAAAAACTATGTCAAGTATATTTCTTGGTTATGATAATGAATCTACATGATATAGAATCATTGATCCAATCACAAGAAAATTCCATATAAGCATAGATGTTATTTTCGAAGAAAAATCAAATAAGATATTAAAGAACAAAAAGATGATTAAAAAATTCTGAGGAAAAAAAATCAAAATATAAAAAAAAATACACTCAAAATATAGTAATTCATATGATTCCATAAAGAAAGGAACCTATTTGGGTTAGAAATACAATTAGAGAGTCACTTATAATTAAATACATATATTAAATAATTATTAAAATGATAAAAATGTAAGATTACTAATATTTTTGCCCCTGAAGGACTAGGTGGATTGATAATTATCTGTCTGACCAAGCACTTACTAAGAAAGAGACCTAAGTTCAAACCTTGAAGATATGATTGTTGCAAAGTAACAGTCTAATTTAAATTATCTCATATAAACTTGTTAAAAATATAACCTGTAATTTAAACATGCACTTCAAATTTACTTAATAATAATAATAATAATATAACCAACTCTCCTCTATAAAAATAAATAAAATTACTAAATAAAATATTTTTAAAATTTTATTAAAACCTCTCGAACCATTTGCTACTAGCTACAATATTCCTATTTCACCCAAACCATCCCCTGAAACCTCGATCTTCGTTGATCCATTTTCCTGCGTCCGATAAGCATTACAACTAACCAATTGGCCTTGCCAATCCCCTAGATCCTGGGACCAGGGAGCCGGAATAGGAGACGCCACCCCCATATGTAGGTAGTCTCATCTGCTACTTCCAAAATTTTGAGGTCAATTGATTTCACCTAAATTCATGGTATAGTCTTTCTCGGTCCCTACAAATTCTCGGCAGAATAGAAGGAAAGATCTCGCTCAAATCTAAAATAAGGGAATAGAGGAGCATGAATCGGCTGAGAGGGGAGCCCCGTGTATCGTCGAAAAATGAACTTCGCGACCAAGAAGAGCCGCAATGCCTCCGCCTCCCCCGCGATGTCTTCCGCTCATCCCACCACCGCCGCTATCGGTGCCAACAATTTCCGCACCGGATCGGCCACAGGCTTATCCAACATCAAGCGCTCAAAGAATTACGCCGCCAAGGCCGCCACTCAGCGCCTAACGCAGGTCATGGCGTCTCGCTAGCCTAACTAGGACGACGAGGAGGACAATTTGTTGTTTCGTTACAATGTGACTTACGGTGGAAAGACCACCGATCTCTGTCCCGCCTGCGTTTTCCATGCTTGTTTCCCGTCTAATTTATTTCTGCCAAATTTAGGATTTGTTCCTCGAATTTATGCAAATCTGAGGATTTTCGAACTTTTATCTAGAAGATTCGACGAAATTATAACTGCCTCCGGCATAACATCCGATCTTTCTAACGATATTAAGACAATGATCATTGATTAATTAGTTAACCATTAGTTATATTTTAAAGAAAATTCCAGGAATTTGATACTCGTAAACTTTTTAACCATATTAATATTATAATAATTAATTATTAGTTATTATTAAAATTTTAAATAATTTATTTACAGTTTTGGACTTTGATTTTTTTTGGTAGGTCTACGGTTCAAACCGAGGTGTGATCAATGTATATGATGGGGTCGGTGGGTGTGTGGTGGCTTCGTATAAAATTTCCAATTGATAAGTATAGCTCTTGGCTTGGTCATGGTTGAGAGGAGACTCATCGGTTATAAAAGTTTCTCACATTAACCAAATAAAAAATATATAATAAAATTATTAATTTCAACACTAATAAATTTAATATAATATTTTATAATTAATATTTAAAAAATATAATAATTAATTATTTATTAATAAAATTTAATAATATTTATTATATTTTACTTTATAGTTACCTAAATTCAAACAATTTTACATGTTAATATGAGAATAATTAATTATTTAGTCGTTGATAACTCTTTCGTATTAACGAAGATTTTATTATAATTATTAATATCAGACATTTTAAGTAAAATGGTAATTATATTAAAATATAAAAAAATATTGTTCAAATTATTAATAATAATAACAATAAAAATTTAAAATTTACATGTCAATATAATTAATTAAACCAATATTGTTAAATAATAATAATAATTTTAATATTAATGACTAATATTTATTTATCTTTTACGTTGCATCATGTCATCAAATATAGATGATAATTATAGTTGTAAATTAAATAATTTTTATCTATCCTATTGTGTCTTAAAAAATTATTTTATTTGTTAATCAATAATAATATTAAAATCACAAATTTACATGTTAATAAAACTAATTAAAAATATATTATTAAATAATAATAATTTAAATATTTGATGATTACTATTTATCCATATTTTACATTTAATTATGTCAAAAGATATAGATGATAAATATAGTTATAAATTAAATATTTTTTATCTATTCTTTTTCATGTCTTCTCCAGCAACATCCATCAATGTTACCACCATCTCATTTGACTATTCTACCTGTATTCATAATGACCATCCGGTATGCCTTACAACACTTGTAGTAGATGCTTATTAGTAGCATTAATCAAGATGTCTATTCCATACCACAACCCTAACATAGCAGATAGACTTCAATCACCCCCAACATCGACATGAAACACCTCATTGACATAGGATCTATCATGGTTATTGTGCCCACCACCATAACCATACCTATACCACCACCTCAAAACACATATGTTGTTGCATCAACACAATATATCACCATTATTTCGTCCCCTCATTAGCAACTTTCACCTTATCAACAACCTTCATCTCATAATCAATACCAACAAAACATCATGTATCATAAAATTGCAACCAACATTTATCTTCTCACTAATAAAAATCCAATTTCATCCACCCAATTCATAACATAGTAAACACGTTCGACCTACATGCAAAGCACAGATCTAGGTTTTCAACTACTATTTGAGAACAACAAGTTTCATTTTTTTTAAAATTAGATTGATAGTTTGGCCATGGAGATACCCAAAGTGACATATGAAAAACCTACTTTACGATAGATAGTCAATCATCATATTCATCCTTCAGTACTCTCACCATCATATCCTATCGGTTTTGAAGTACTGAAGCTTGACAAATTCAAAGCGAAAGAAGATCTCTGATAGCATGTAAGGACATTCATCAATGCATGCTTCAAAATTCAAGACAATGGTCCATTGATGCTCTAAATATTTTGTCAAACTTTTGGATTTTATGCTCTAGATTTGTACAACCATTTACCATATCATAGCATATATACCTTTGAAAAATTGATAGATCAATTTCTAGAGCATTTTCTCTTAATGTAAATAAAAAGACTACCTTCATCAATTTTTTTAACCTATAATATTTTGAAGATGATTTGGTCTATGATTATGGAAACTGCTAAAGTACAGTTATCACAAAATTACTATTTACCCTCCCCATGGTGAAACTTACTTGAATGTTCTCAAAGAAGTGTTCTAAATCAATCTCCTTGCTATTACAACTTCAACAATATCAAACATTT
Organism: Wollemia nobilis; assembly: GCA_028583015.1. Lineage (NCBI taxonomy): Eukaryota > Viridiplantae > Streptophyta > Pinopsida > Araucariales > Araucariaceae > Wollemia > Wollemia nobilis. The sequence continues at coordinate 1,421,245 of JAQPPZ010017229.1, read as the reverse complement.
GAAGAAACCCTCGGTTATCAAAGAAATAAAAATAAAGGACGAAAAAATTAAACTAAAAAAAAAATAATAGCAAGGTAAAAACTCTAGGAGGAAAATCATGGCCAATCAAAACCTAACCAAGTAAATTAAGTGGTCTTGAGTACAACTCAACATCCAAATCAACGGACTCAAGTCCAATATCAACAACCCCCAACTCAGTAACCACCACAACAACAAGTATACCAAGTTATACAATCCCTATCGCAACTACAAAATCCTACTGCCACATGAGATAATCTAGCACATCAGTAGTATAATAGACCACACCACAACTACACTCAACTTCCTAAACCACTCTTTACCATATCCCAAAGGTTGTACAAGGTGCAACTAATTTCTCTACAACAAATAAAACATGAAGATCCTAATAAACCTCATGGTAGGTCTTATAAGGTATACCAATATTACACCTTCCATCGATAGAAGGACCATGATATTAATGATTTTTGTCACTTCAAGAACATTGCACAAGATCTCATTAACAAGGAAACTATTAAGGTCTTCAAGAACATTGCACAAGATCTCATTAACAAGGAAACTATTAAGGTCGATAATTTTTTAGCACCATCGAACCAAAATCTTGGTATCTATCAAACACCTCTTCCTCAATGTGAGGTAACACAACTAACAAATGGGGTGTCAACTTCTACAGTTTCCCCAACCAAGTTAATCACATTAGCAATGCTCCATCATAACGATGTTGTGTAGGTGCTATTCACATAGATAGCTAAAATCAAATAATTTTACATATTAATATAACTAATTGAAATAAATATTTATAACAAAAACAATCATATTATAATAATGATTAATTACTTAGTTATTGACAATTGTCTCTTATTAAAAATATTTCATAATTATTAATATCAAACCTTATAAACAAAATAATAATTATATTAAATTATAAAAACTTATTGTTCAATTTGTTAATCATAATAACATTATGATAATAAAATTTACATATAAATATAACTAATTAAACCAATATTATTAAATAATAATAATAATTTAAATATTTGAGGATTAATATTTATCCCTCTTTTACATTTAATTATGTCATAAGATATAAGATATAGATGATAATTATAATTATAAATTAATTTTTTTTATCTATCCTATTTTGTCTTTAAAAATTAATTTATAAACAAAAACGTTAATGTTTTAATACTTTTAATATAAAAAATTTGTGTATATATATTTTTTATTTATAATTATAAATCATTTTAATAATACATACTCATAAATTTTTAAAACTTATTTTGTTATGAAAGCTTCCGCCGCAAAATATCATTTGCTTCTTTATTCTGGAAGATACCATTATAGTCTATTTATACTGGAGCGATGCATGTCTATCACGTGATTGTCCCCAGTTTATGCCGGTTGTAAGCCATGGCCAAAAACCTTTTAGTTCACTTGTTCTTTTTCATACTTATGATTCATGTCCACCGGGCTTTATCACAGGGAGGTAAGAATTATCTTTTAATTACTATTGTTATTATGAATTGTGCAACGGACTCAAAACATGTTTTTAAAATTTGCCTTCTGTTTGGTTATTTGATTTTGTATGTATAAGAAACATATTGAATCATTCATGCAGGATGCAATTACAAAACCGACATTAAGGTAGACTACGTACGGAGTCGAAGAGACGGCAAAGAGAAACTTGAAGGGGTGACAAATAATTGTAAGTCTTGCGATGCAAGTGACATTTAAGTAGTGGTTCACCCATCGCGCAAGGGAGAAGAGGAGAATGGTGTCCTTCCTAAACAAGGTCGAAGAAAATTTAGCTTTACTCTGAGTGAAGCATTCGACTCAGATGGAACTGGTGAAGCTTTTTCTGTACAATTTATCAACTGCAGCGCTTGAGGAATCCTTACATTCCTGTCCTCTCTACATATTATCATCAATAATAGCTTTCCAGATCTCACTGCAAAGCATCTTCTTATTGTTGTATCTTGTAGCTTATTGCTGTGTAGTCGCTGCAAGATACTGATTGTCATATATAACAGTCACCTGTTAGAAACTGCATATCTTGAAAATTCTATAAAATAATAATAAGCAAATTGAAAACTGAACTGTGTTTTTAATACGTAGTGTTGTTGATATGACCGACTTCATCCAGATTCAGATAGTAGTAATTTGCTATCGTAGTTATAACGTTTCAATGGATGTTATTGTTAAGATATATATTTATGTATTTCAGTTATACGGTTTAATATCGTTACCAAAAAGTTACCAACAAAATGGATCTATGTGGACATTTAGAAAGTGAAAAGTAAATTTATTTATGAAGAGAAGAGAAAATAAAAACTTTTTCATAAAAATAAATAAAACAAAAGGTAAATTATGGATTAAAAATATTATATTGTAAAATATTATTTTAAGGATTTAGGATTTGAAAGTATAGTTTATTGTCCTACGATAGAATACGTATATATTTTTAGGTGGCACGTTATTTAAGGAAGTGAGTCCAGATTGAAAATAAACTATATCTCATTAATCATCACCAAAACAGTAGTACATATAACAATTACCAACTCACTCATTATAACATTATTGCAAGTCACTCATTACAACATTATTCCATACACACCTCATCAATTACCACCAAAACATTAGGATATCTAAGCAGTTACGAACTTGTTATAACATTAACTCAATACAATAACATTTAAACAATCACACTTAGCATTACACCTATCAACAACACGTACCAAGCAAATAAAATTGCTAACATATTTTCTCGAAGATCTATCAACTACACATGAAGAATTCTTGAACTATTTCCCCTCTACATAATTATCATTAATAATAACTTTTTAGATCTCATTGAAACCATTTTTATTGTTGTATTTTATCTATTATTGTTGTCTAGTTGGTGCAAATCAACTACACATGAAGAATTCTTACACTATGTCCCCTTTACATAATTATCATTAATAATAACTTTTTAGATATCATTGGAAACCGTTTTTATTGTTGTATTTTATCTATTATTGTTGTCTAGTTGGTGCAAACTACTCGTTGTATTACATAGGAGATTGAATAAATTTAAAAGTCCATATTATTTTGAAAACTATATCAAATAAATTGTTGTACTATAAAAAATTAAAATTTGTATATACAATGTTGTTTATATGGCAAAAAAATTAGTTAATAAATTTAAAAATCCATGTTATTTTGAGAACTCTATCAAATAAATTGTTATAACATGAAAATATAAATTTGTATATACAATATTGTTTATATGGTAAAAACAATTAAGATCTAAATAATTATTATTTGTTATTGTACATTCATGGTTATATAATTTTTATTGTTATTGTGTTAAGTAATATTTTGGCCATCATTGAATTATATGTCTTTAGACTTATTGTATTTTTTATTTTAATTAAAATCCAAATTCATATTTAAATTTTTTTAATTTGTTAATTAAAATTCAAATTGATGTCATATAAAATATTGTACCTCTTTAACAATGGTCCTAACCAATATTTTACGTAAAATAAAAATTAATAGAATTTTAAAAAGAAGAAGTATCATGGAGAATTATAGATGCAGTAATATGGAATGATATAACACACCCAACTAAATTTCTCATAACCACTCACCTTTAATAGTTTGTAGGACTAGGTTACATATAACACACACACAAAAAAAGAGGTAAATCATTACATTTTTGAATAAGGACCAAAAATCCTTCAAAAAATACAAAATACAAAAAAAAAAGAAAAAATAGCAAAAATTATTTGTCTGTGTGATTGTTTGTTTGTTTATATAATACATTTTGCATTTCTCCATATTTAATGCACACCAAACCTTCACCATATTCACCCCATTTCAAACCCCTAGATTATGGTATTTACTTGATGTCAAGCCATATCTCTAGTTGAAGCCCAAGCTAACACCCAAGTCGACACCCAAATCTAAAACCCTTCGTCCGTGGAGCATTACGTTAAAATATCCTAGCCCTCAACCACTCCTATGAATGACCAAGGGGGTGCATTACAAACCATATACATGGACTTGTCTACTGGACCTTCCCATCATGCACCCTTGTGAGACATGATATAGATATGATTTTGCAAGCCATTAATATCACTATTCCAGAGACCCTTTGTATTGAGTCATCGATACCCATTGATCCATGTATCATGCATTTGAATACTAATGCTATCAAATCTTATTTAAACCTGGTTTTTCCATCTTTACTCATTCTCAACATGTCATCGTACTCTATTCCTGTATCCCAACAAGAACCCACATATTCACATGCTCAAAACCCTAACAATATTATCATTAATCCCCTATTTGAATCCATATTGATGAGCATGAACTAAAACCACCCATATTCCTCTAACCAACATGTCCCCATACCATTGTTTGCTTCAAATCATTTTATGAAGTACATGTCAATGCTACTTCACAATTTTTGATATTGATTCCCCTATATCATTAACTCTTGCTGACCATATGTAACATGTCATACCTCTCTTGATCGTGATAATATTTAACATATATCATTTGCCACCACACATAATGTTCAATATTTTACATCACATTTGAATATTCTTCCTATATTCATAATCACCATCTAGTAAGCCTTACAAAACTTGTAGTAGATGCTTATCTATAACATTAATAAAGATGTCCATCCTATCTCACAATTCCAATATAGATAATAGACTTCAATCACCCCCTAACATCGACATAAAACACCTTCTCCACATAGAATTTATCATGGGTATCATGCCCACCCACCATCACCATACCTATACCACCACTTCAAAACACATATGTTGTTGCATCAACACAATATATCACCATTCCTCCATCCCCTCATTAGTAACTCCCACTTGATCAACAACATTCATCTCTTAATTAATACCAACAAAACATCATGCATCATCAAATTCCAACCAACATCTATATGATCATCAATAAAAACCTAATTTCATCCACCCATTTTATCATACAGTAAACACATCTAACCTACATGTAAAGCAGAAATATAGGTTTTCAACTACTATTTTATGATCTAAAATTTCAATATTTTTAAAATTAGATTGATATTTTGTCCATGTAGATACCAAAAGTGACATATAAAAAGCCTACTTTATTATAGATAGTCAATCATCATATTCATCCTTCAGTACCCTCACCATTATATCATATTATTTTTGATGTATCACAACTTTATAAATTCAAAGGAAAAGAGGATCACTAAGAGCATGTAAGCACATACATCAATGTGTGCTTCAAAATTCAATATAATAGTCCATTGATGCTCTAAATATTTCCTCAAACTTTTAGAGTTGATGCTCTAGAGTGGTACAAACATTTACCACATCATAACATATATACCTTTGAACAATTGCTAGATCAATTTCTAGAGAAATTTTCTCTTAATGTAAATAAAAATACTACCTTCATCAACATTTTTAACCTATTACAATCTGAAAATAAGTTTTTATAAAAGAAATTGTTGGAGTGCAATTATCACAAAATTATAATTCAACATCCCCATGGTGAAACTTGAATGTTCACAAGGAGTTGCTCTAAACCAATATCCTTGTCACTACAACTTCAACAATATCAAACATTTTAAGAAGCCCTCACTCAAGATAAACTTATAAAAGAAATTAAAATTTAGGAGGGAAAATTAAACTTAAAAAGAAATAAAAGGAAGGTAAAAAATTTAGGGGCAGTAATCATGTCAAATCATAACCTAACCAAGTAAATTAAATGGCTTTGAATACACCTCAACATCCAAATCAAAAGACTCAAGTTCAATATCAACAACCCCTAACTTAGTAATCATCACAACAATAGGTATACGAAGATGTACCATCTCTATCACAAATAAAAAATTTCATTACCACATTAGTTGTACAATAGACCACCCCAAAACTACACTCAATTTTCTAAACCACTCTTTACCATATTTCAAAGGTTGTAAAAGGCACAATTGATTTTCCTACGATAAATCAAACCTGAAGATCCTAATAAACTTTATGATATGTCTTACAAGGAATACCAATGTCACACCTTCCATCGATAGAAGGACCATGATATTAATGATTGCTGCCACTTCAAGAACATTGTACAAGATCTCACACCTTCCATTGATAGAAGGACCATGATATTAATGATTGCTGCCACTTTAAGAAGGAAACTATTAAGGTTGATAATTATTTAGCACCATCAAACCAAAACCTTGGGTTCTATCAAACACCTCTTCCTCAACGTGAGGTTACACAATCAATAAATGGGGTGTCAAAATATACAATTCTGCCAACCAAGTCAATCACATTAACAAACTCCACCATACCAAGGTTTTGTACGTGCTATTCACATAGTTACCTAAAATCAAATAATTTTACACATTAATATAACTAATTGAAATAAATATCTATAACAAAAACAATTATATGAGAACGATTAATTACTTAGTCATTGATCATTGTTTCTTATTATAGAATATTTTATTATAATTTTAATATCAAACTTTATAAACAAAATAATAATTATATTAAATTATAAAAACTTATTGTTCAACTTGTTAATCAATAATAACATTAAAATATTAAAATTTACATGTCAATATAACTAATTAACCCAATATTATTAAATAATAATAATTTAAATATTTGAGGATTCAAATTTATCCGTCTTTTACATTGAATCATGCCATAAGATATAGATGATAATTATAATTATAAATTAAATAATTTTTATGTATCTCTGTCTTATAAATTATTTTATAAACAAACAATTTAATGTTTTAATAAATTTTAATATAAATATATTTTTATTTATAATTATAATTTTTTTAATAATTTATACTCATAAAATTTTAAAACTTATTTTGTTATGAAAGCTTTCGCCTCAAAATATCAATTGCTTCTTTATTCTAGAAGATAATTGAAGAGTGATGTCGTGATGCATATGTATCTCGCGAGTGTCTCTAGATTATGCCGGTTGTAAGAAATGGCCAAAAACCTTTGAGTGTACTTGTCCTTTATCATGCTTATAATTCATGTCCACCGGGCTTTATCACAGGGAGGTAAGAAATATGTTTTAATTACTATTGGTATTCTCAATTGTGGAACGCACTCAGAAAAAGTTTTTTAAAAATCGGCCTTCTGTTTGGTTCTTTGATGTTGTATGTATAATAATTTATTATTATTATTATTATTTTTATTTATAAAGTAGAAGAAGGAGTTTTGGAAGGATGTCCAAACCTAGATACAAAGGATACTAACTTTAAGGCCACAAATTTTATTGATTAAGAGTCGATGATTATAAACAGTAAGATTACCCCAAGCCAAATATTGAAAATTAAAATATTTACGTCCCATGTAGGGGAAACCATCAAACACTAAGGTCAAATAAGAAAAAATAAAGTTGAGCATGCCCTTAGGTTGATAACACATCACCAAAGACTCAAATAGTCATGCAAGTCAGACTGAAATAGAAGCATCGAGGGTAGAGGGCGTGTAGGCCCCAAAAATGAGACAGAGCCATAAAACCTAACTTAGATCTTCATCCTAGTGGAACATACAACATTTTCATCCTTGGCGATATGGCCACAAAGGACTTGCAATCCCATGAGAGAAAGAACTTCCTTAGCGCAAGCCGTTATATAAACACAAAGAAGTTATAGAAACACTAGTGTTATAGAAACATTAGCAACGTATGACAAGAACATATCTGTAGACTCAAGCTTGGCAGGTTTCAATACACTTAAGTCCTGTGACTATTTCTATAGACCGTAAGAAAATATTTTGACTAAGGCAACCAACAATTCCTAGACCCAAAGGATCGCAATGCTCATATAGCAAGTAAAATCTCCATGACAAAAGAGGTATGGAGTCCTCATATTTATACCAAACAAAATATAGTGGAGTACCTAGAGAATAGACACCTATAGACACAAGTGTCATAATACATGTTTGGAAAGAGGCACTTGGGAAATGCTTTTAGGAAAGGAGGAAAGGAAGAAAAGTGTCCTAAAGCATCTTCTGGAAAGGAGATTCATCTTTTTTTCTTTAATTATGGGAAATTTTCTAGGAAAGAAAAAATACAACCAAATAAATAGTGGGGGATTATTCTAATTTTTATTGGAACAATGTCTTCCACTTTACATCATTATTTAGTAAAGTAATCATGAATTTTACATATGCCAGAGCTCAATTGTTGGCAATCTATACAATCAGAAACTTCTTCTACAAACCATTCTTCCATATCAATGACAATTTGTTTAGGCTGACTATCAGGTATGTATTCAGCTGGTATAACAGGGCCTACTTGATCTTCAGGTAGTATCACGGGTCCATATAGCAATTCTTCATCGACATAAATTTTGATAGTAGGATATTCCATAAAATTTACTCGGATGATGTAAATTGAAAGTTTATTCATCCAATCACCATTTGGAATATAATGGGACATAAATACCGTAAAAGATGTTGTTGGTTTTCCAAGCTTACGTAATAACAAAATATCATCTAAAACATGTTTGAGAATGAGATGTTCCACCATGCTAGCTGTGACTATACTCCATTGTGAAGTATTTACAAGGAAATTTATTCTACCTATAAAATTATAAACAAAATATATAGAAGGAACATCTATATATCCTAATTGAGTAGGGTTAGGAAAATATTGCTTCATATATTTACAAAATTCTTGACACGATTGCGGTGTTTGTAATGGTTGATTCTACCACATGCCAAAATTTCTTTGAAATATTTTTATTTGAATTTTTGCCATCTCTCTAGTAAGTACATTTGGAAGGCTTTTCTCTTTTCCTAGAATATACTGCATATTTAATTGGTACTATGTGAGTATGGCTTACCACCAAGCATATCTGCCCCTACAAAGATGAGCTAAAATATTCTTGCTTATAAACCATTTGAAATTTTTGCTATCTATCCTAATAGTAAATCTTTCAAGAAATATTTTCATCATTATTTCTTTTAACAAGAAGAAAACTTGCCCAAAATTATTTTGAAGCATCAGTTTATAAAATATAGGGTCCTTCAAAGGCTGGCTCTAAAGGAGGTAAATCTGAACAATAACCTCTAATTGTTTGACAGTCTTTGTTGCATTTTATGACCATTTAAATGTATCACCTTTTGCAACTTCTTGAATTGGTTTTGTGATTCTAGAAACCTATGGAATACATTCATATACATAATTTATGAAACCTAATTTTTTTTGCTTTTTATTTAATTGTCAATTTATCTAAAAATCCTTGAATTTTGTCCATCACATGTGGTTGCATAACAATTTTATTGTCTGTGATTATTATCCCTAGAAACTCAATTTTTGTTTTGCAAAACTAAAATTTTCTGTCATCTGTAGATAAACCAATTATGTGTTCTATAACATGCTACTGAAATATTTTCAAATTATTTGTATGTTCTACAATAGTTTTTAAAATACCAAAAATTCATTTCTATAATTTGCTACAAACATATGTAGATATTAAAAAAATTTATCCATCCTCATTTGGAATTGGTATGGAGCATTTTTTAGCCCAAATGGCATGACTAGCTATTCATATAGTCCAAAAGGTGTTGAAAAAGTTATTTTGTGTATATATAGTTTGTTGATTCTAATTTGGTGATATCCAAATATGTAATCAAATTTAAAAAATATTTTACCTCTACCAAGTCTATTAATTAGCTCTATTTTGTTTCGTAAGGGCCATTTAATAAATGTAATCATTGCATTAAGAGGAATATAATTAATTACCATTATAGATTTTCCTTTTTTTGTATAAATACTTTTTAACAATTAATACAGAGTAGGAATAGTTAGATTATGAGGCATGAATTAGTTCTTTTTCAAGCAATTCTTTTACCTATTTTCTACATTCTTCATCATCTTGTTTATTCAAAAAATAATTATTCCCTTGCACTGGATGAGAGTGTATTATTGGAATAATAGCCTCAGGGGAATCCAAAGACCATTTTGCTAAAGTATGCTCAACACAACAAAATTTCATTAATTATTCCAAATTTATTTTAATAGAAGGCTAGATAGTAAGCGATATTTGAATCACTTCTTGGAATTGGAGTTTTGCCTTCTGTATATGAGCCTCATTTGCCATAATATTTCCAGTTTTAGGTTCTATCAAACTACTTTTATTTTTTGAGCATGAAAAATAGTTGGAATACTAGGAATTGTTATTTTTTCATTTTCTATGTTTAGGACAATACAATGAGAGGCAATTGTATATGGTCCATATTGATCAAGAAACATACTCCCTAGACCAATATCATAACCTCCTGTATTCATTTGCACAAAATTTGTTTGAACAATTTTATTTCCCAATTGAATCGGGATATCAAAAGCAAAATATTTCAATGAAGTAATACCATTCATTGTTTACACCTTATAATATTTTTTGTTTCTACCCAAGAATCAATAATATGATCAACTGCAAAATTTATATTGTCCCCTAAATAAATGAAGGCTACTATATTTTTAAAATACATCCCACTACTATTACCAACTCTAACAGGACATAAAACTGTGCCAATACGCTGGGCGATTTTCTGGATAGAAACTTGTTGAGATCTATTTTCAATTGGGTATTTATGATTTTTTTTTAAATATTTTGATGGTATTACCCTTTTTCCATGTATCATAAGAGAAAATTTATCTTTCAATGGATCATTATCAGAAGTGCTCTTTTTTTATTCTTTTTCTTTTATGAATTCATTATCTTCATTAGAAGAGAGAGTGGTTTCTAAAAAATTTGAACACTTTTTATTTTCTGATTCTAAATATGTATCATATTTTACCAATTTTACATTGTTAAACTAATGATCTATTTCTACTTCTATAATTTTTTCTTCTATAATTTCCTCATCAGTAACATCTTCTAGAAGGGGCATGTCAGGATCTTCTTGGAATGGTTGCACCATAAACATAACCATGTCATAATTATTAGAATCAGTAGGATAAGCATCAAAAATTGAATCATTATCCATATCACTAAATTAATCTAATTCAAATATCTCTAGGCCATAACTTTACAAAATTTCAAGATGTGCATCTTATTCACACACTTCCCAATGTTCATAAATTTTAGGGTCTGTAAATAGTGTTTTTACTTGTCTAAGAGCCTTCATTGAACATGAGTATGCATAATGCTCTTTTTATATACAAGAATAATATGTGATACCTTTAGATGACCTAGTGATTTCTTCTAAAATATATATAAGACTTGAATTTGCCTGTATGAGCCATTTTAAAGTATTTCTTTCTTCTTTTCTTTTCACCACAAAAGGTGTTTGCACCTTCTATAGCTGAGCACTCCTTATGTGTGATATGGAAATTTTTCTTAATGAATTTGGTATGCAAACAAAGGTCCCTGATTCTTTGTCTGACTACCTCTATGACATTTCCAAAAGTTAAATTATTTATATCTATCCCCTGTTGTGTAATGTTGTACATAACTAATTCTCCCAAACCTTTAGGAAGAGAATACAAATACTATATTTTTATGAAATGTTCCATGTGAATATTGAGCCTATATACATCCTTCATATACTATTTTGAATATTCTTCAAATTGCTTTAAGTCTCACAATTTCCTTAAGTCTAGGTGAAGTTGATCTTCCTTTTCCTTATTTACATTGGAAGGTACAAATTCTGCTACCAAGGCATTTTGTAATTCATAAAGTCCAGTAATAAACACATTTACCTTAGAATCATCACTAGCTCCATTCCACCAATATAAAGCAATTCCTTCCAAATGTCTAGTAGCTAGTTCAATTGCAGATTCATTTACCAAGGTATAGATATTTTGTACAGTGATGTAATGATTAATCCAAATTTAGATGTGTTTTGTAGGATTTGTAATACCATCAATATTGAGGAGTAGAGCACTTTATTTGAAACTAAATAAATCAAATTTTGATCTACTAGTAGGAGCTCGATTGATACTTGTTCTAAACATTTTTATCTCAGGTAATTTTAGTTCTATTTTCTTTCTTGGTCATGCTTAATTTTTTTTATATGTACTAGGAATCAAATTAAGAGATTTAGGGCCTTTTCCTACTAACATTACCACATTTTGTTCTTTCTTAACTATTTTAGCCTAATATCTGTGATATTCCTTCTTGATCCAAATACTCTTTGATAGCATCCAAATTGGCATTTATCTATCTCATTTCTATAGATATTTATTCTATGCAAGACTTTAAATGCTCAAAATGACATTTTGCATGCCTAGTACAATTATTTACATAATTTAATTATCTAATTTCATCCTTTTGATCAACATGATCTACCAAATCATATTCTAGAATATAGCTAACATCTACTCTAGTTGTTATTTTATCATGTGTTTTTATTCTTGATATACAGTGTTTATCCTTAGGTGGTCATTTTACTCCTTTCTAGAATTTTTTCCCTAATTTTATAAACTAAATGCCAAAATTACTGCCTGGTGCTCGAATAGATGTTTCTCCTAAAAATTTGAGCATCATAATTTGTGGTATTTTCTATTTTATATCAATGAATGACTTATGATCATTGGTTTGGATCACAATACTAGATACATCTGGAACTGATAATTGTCTTTCTACATTTTGTACTTCATATTGAGAGAATGAGGATTGTGTAAAATATGGAGAGTGTCCACTAGAAGAGGATGATGGCATGTGTGCCATGGAAAAATTTCCTTGTAAAGTAGCTAAAGGAAGAGGTCTTGGAATCCTCATTGATGCTGATTTGGAAACCTGAGGAAATTGCAACTTAATTACTGTAGAAGTATTTTCTTGTATTTGGACTATATATTTTGGAGCATATAGTTGCTTTTGTATAGTTATTTCCTGATATCTAGGTAATTCAAATTCTTCAAATGGTACAGGGAATGCTTCAGCTCCTATTGATAGATGACCTACTGGTAATGCTTCTTTTGATTTGACTATAGAAAATTTTATGGGTACTAATGTATTTGTTTTGCAGAGGAACTTTTGCGGTTCCTCTAATTTATATTTCTTTGTTAATAATAATATTTGATCTGACGCATATACAAACCAAATACAGATACGTGAAATAAACCAAAAAAGACTTAGATAAATGCAATCGCCACTTAAGGTGGGCTCTCCCTCACTGTAAAGGCTCGATGTGAATATGCAGATAAAAATAATAATAGATGATAATATGATTCTAATTAATGAAACAACTACGCTAATAAATATGAAATTTTATGAGCTTGGAGAACCTAACCGACGGCTAGGTTTGGTATGTAGCATGACTCCCCTCCTCGGAAAGCTTTTTCCTCAAAGCTGGAAATGTCTAGAAAATACTTTCATGTTCCCATGTGGCATCTTCTTCTGGTAGGTCTTGCCATTTGATGAGAAATTCTTGAATCTGGCGTGATATTAGTCTTTGTATTTTGTGTTGTAATATGTCTTCAGGTTGGATATGTATGAGTCCTTCCTCATCGAGCATTGGTAATTCTGATTGACTTTGCACTTTCTAACCAATTACTTTTTTGAGACATGAGACATGAAATATCGGGTGTATTCGTGATGATGAAGGTAGCTCTAACTGATAGGCTACTTCTCCAATGTGGCGCACAATTTTGTAAGGACCATAGAATCGTGGAGCCAAATTTTGACTAGTCTTTATCCTTAACGATGCTTGTTTGTAAGGTTGCAACCTTAGGAAAACCTTGTCACCGACATTAAAAGTTCATTTTGATCGATGCAAGTATTGTTGTTGTTTCATGCAATTTTGTGCTTGGAATAAATTCTCTTTGAGTATGGTGAGTTTAGACTGCCTTTGTTGTAACCAATCATCCACTTTGGCTACTTTGGATGAACCTGGTACGTAATCTGCTACAATCAGAGGCTTGGTTCCATACAATGCTTCAAAGGGAGACATATTAATTGAGTAGTGGTAAGAAGTGTTGTACCACCATTCTGCCATTGCTAGCCATTGGCTCCATTGATATTGTTTATCTTGAATGAAACATCGTAAGTACGTACCCAAACATTTGTTAACTACTTCTGTTTGACCATCGGTCTAGGGATGGTAAGCTGAGGACATGTTCAATTTGGTACCACTAAGTCGAAATAATTCTCGCCAAAAGTTACTAGTGAAGATGGGATCTCTATCACTTACAATATTTTTTGGCATACCATGTAATTTAAAAATTGAATCCATAAATACCTTTGCCACCTTGCTTGCGGAAAATGAATGTTGTAAAGCCTAAAAGTGAGCGTATTTGGATAACCGATCTACGACTATGAAGATTACTATCCTGCCTTCTGACTCTTGAATACCTTCAATAAAATCCATGGATATATGTTCCCACTGACGTTCAGGGATGGGTAATGGTTGTAACAATCCTGGTGATTTGATTGTTTCTCCTTTATTGCGCTGGCAAACTTCGCATTCTGCTACCCATTGTTTGACTTTGGCTTTTAATCCTTTCCAACAAAATGATTGTTTGATCCTTAAATATGTTTTCAAAAATCCTGAATGTCCCACTGATGGAGAAGCATGCGATTCGTCGAGGATCTTTGATTTGAGTTCTGAGTTGTGTGGAATGTAAATGCAGTTTTTCTTCCAGAGGCTTTTATCTTCATAAGAGAACAAAGGGTGTTTAGAGGACCCTATAGATAATTCTTGAATTATCTGAGCAGTTTCACTATTGGACAACCATTCATCTTGTAATTGATTCACCCATTGGGAGCAAGGACCTGAAATAGCGTTAATGACTACTTCGTCTTCATATTTCCTGGATAGTGCATCGATGGCTACATTTTCCTTCCCCTTATTGTATTCGATAACAAAATCATAACCCAATAGTTTGGTTAACCACTTATTTTGTTCTAGATAGGAAAACCTTTGCTCAAGAAAATGTTTGAGACTACTATGATCTATTTTTATAATGAAGAGGCTACTGATTAGGTAGTGTCTCCTTTTTTCTACAGCGTGAAGAATAGCCAACATTTCTTTTTCGTATGTTGATCTTCCCAAATTTTTCCCCGATAGCTGTTTACTTTCAAATGCCAATGGATGACCGTCTTGCATTAATATAGCCCCAATTCCTGTTCATGATGCATCACATTTGATAATAAATGGTTTGTGAAAATTGGGAGTTGCTAAAACTGGAGTTGTACACATGGCCTCCTTAAGAGCTTCGAAGGCTTGAGTGGCCTCTTCCGACCAACGAAAAACATCCTTCTTTGTAAGTGCTATGAGAGGTGCTGCAATCTTACCATAATTTCGTACAAACTTGCAATAGTAGCCCGTGAGACCCAAAAAACCATGAAGTTTCTTGATGGTTTTAGGTAAAGGCCATTCTTGAATTGCCTTAATCTTATTGGGGTTGACTTTGACGCCCTCGTGTGAAACTATATGACCAAGATACTCAACTTCTTGGACACCAAATGAACATTTGGAACGTTTGACAAATAACTTTTCTCTGTGTAAAATGTGAAGGGCTTTATCCACATGATGTAAATGGTCCTTCCATATTTTGCTATATATGAGAATGTCATAAAAAAAACTAACACAAACTTACGGAGGAGTGGACAAAACAATTGGTTCATGAGACTTTGGAATGTGGATGGTGCATTGGTGAGACCAAAAGGCATGACCAAAAATTCGTAATGACCTTCATGAGTACGAAAAGTAGTTTTGGGAATATCTTCTTCTCTGACACGGATTTGGTGAAATCCTGAGCGAAGGTCTAATTTTGTAAAAAAATTTGCACCATGCAACTCATCTAGTAGGTCATCTATGACAGGGATAGAAAATTTTTCCTTGATAATGAGTTTATTGAGAGAACGAAAATCAAGACACATACGCCAAGAATTATCATTTTGTTGAGCCAGAACTACAGGTGAGGAATAAGGGCTAGTGCTATGACGAATGACTCCACGATCTAGCAGATCCTGAATGATCTATTCAATTTTTGTCTTTTGTGGTTGAGGATAGTGGTAAGGATGATTGTTAGGTGGGACACTCCCTGGAATCAAATGGATGGCATGGTCATGAGATCGTTTAGGTGGTAATCCTTTAGGTTCTTGGAAAACCTCTCCATAATTTGTTACGATGTCTCGTAAATCTAGAGTAGTAATATCCGAAGTTGCTCGAGATTGTTTTTCCAAACAATTAATTTGAGCTATAAATCCATATCCACCCTTTTTTAACATCTTCTCCATACTATGAGAGCTCACCATTTGTGATGGAGGAGTAGTAATGCATTGTAATAAAATGACTCGTCTGTTTTCCTTCCATTCCACAAATAATTTTTTGAAATTGAAGCTAACCATGTCTAATGTTTCAACTCCCAAAATGACATAAGAGTTCCCTAAATTCATGACAAAAAGGGATCCAAACTAGGTATAATTTCCCATTTTTATGGAAACTTGAGATGTTCGACCAACACATTGCACGTTCACCCCGTTGGCTACTAGAACCTGAAATTTGTCTTTATTGGAAGAGTTAATGCATAAATTCAAAGCTTTTGCTGTTTTGATGTCGATAAAATTGTGGGTACTACCGAAATCAATTAGCACATTCACCTTTTTTTGGCAGAGAAAATCTGGTACCTTTATGGTATGGTGGGCGGTTAACCCCATGAGGGCATGCATAGAGATCGCCATTGTATCCTCTTCCTTATATTCTAGAGTACTTGGTAGTTCTTCTTGCATAGGTTCTTCTTGGTGGTAAGTTTCTTCCTCTTCTCCTTCATATTGATCGCATTCAATATGAAAGTTTTGTTTTTGGGCACATGCTTGTTCCTTGGGGTGATGAGTACAACATTTATAGCAAAAGTATCTTGATGGTTGATCATTTCTACAAAAGGAATTGTTGCAATACGAAGGACGACTATAATTTTCACGTCGTGCATACAACTAAATTCTTTTCTCAACCAGCTTGGCTATTCTTATACAATCGTTTAGCGAGGTTGGATTTTGAATGTCCACCTCCACCCTAATATTTTCTTTCAATCCATTACAAAAAGCTCCTACCACTGTGTCGGGACTGAGGTCTAATGTATATCATAGTAAACTGGTGAATTTCGAGACGAAATCGCTAACCGATCCTTCTTGTTTAAGAGATAATAATCTTACTATGTATGACGATGTAGCTCCTTCATAAAATATTTCTTAAAAATAGGTAGTGAATTTTTTCCAGTTAATAGTAGCTCCTTTATCGCGCTTAAGCTATATGAACCATTGGTAGGCCTCAGTGCCTAATTTTGATGCTGCGAAAGGAACTTTATCAAAATACTTAATTTGATATAAGTCGAGAATGCCTTCCATTTTAGCTATCCAACCACGAGGATCATGACCCTAAAAAGTAGGCATATCAATGCGTGGAAAATTATTAGGGCCTCTCAGTTGGTGAGAACCCATATCCCTTTCCTGATCTTGGTTATACCATTGTCTATGATAGAAATCCCTATAATTATTCGGATTGCCTCTTTGTTGCTCCCAATCGTCATCCTGGTCATCATTTTCTTCATTCCTTTGTGCATGGGAGTGATTTTGGGGATTTGTATTGGGATTAAGTTAGTTTTGTGCATGCAATAGGTTACTAATTTTGTGCATACCATCTAGTAAGTGTCGAAGAGTTTCATCCATGGTAATGGCCAAATTACTTGAGTCTCTTTGTGTGATGTTTTCATGAGTTGGGGGAGGGTTAGTAGCCATAGGGTCTGCCTGTAGACACCAAAACAGCACCAATCCGATTATGTGACTGCAAACACTGATCGCTTTGACAAACACAGCCCCCAGGGCAGCCCTCAGAGGTCAAACAGTGGTCCTAACCACTTTCATAGCAATTTTGTAAGGTCAAGAGGCAATTTGGTACATTTAGACACTTTGCTCAGTATTCGTCTCACCCAGGGACGAATTCAAAATGGAATCCGTCTCACCCAGGGACGAATTCTGAATTCGTCTCTGGTAGGGACGAATTCTGAGTTTAACGGGCAAAAAGAAGAATGGCGCCAAGTGGCAGCCCAAGACAGTCAGTTGATGACTCCTGCCTCGCACGCGTGTGTGGGTGGACAGATAGGCCGTTAGAGGACTGTCACAAGGGCAATTATGAAAGCCCAAGTCATGGAGGACTCCCCTCCCTCATGGGAAGACATGACCGCCACATGGCACCTATGACCAACACATGGCGCTTATGCTTCCCTCTCAAAAGAGACCCCATGGGTCTATAAAAGGTGGGACTTTTCTCACCCAAAAGGGACAGATTGGAGGCGATTTCAAGCAACGAAGTGCTGTCCGATTGATTACCCACTTGCATCCTTTTGATTCACCTTCTCACATCCACTAATCTCTTTCGCAAGGGAGGTTATTGGGTGGCTTTTGGAAGCGTGGATCCAACCCAAATCCAACATTTGACCACCTTACACCACCAATTTGCAGACATCCCAATCCTAAGAGGTTTTGGGCCCATCCCTAGTGGATTGGCACCGAAATCAAGTGCCAACGGTGGGAGGCCCACTTGGGCACCCCCGCACTTTCTAAGTTTTATTCTAAAAGCATTCTAGATTATTGTTTCAGGTTGCATCTCATGTTATTCTATTTGGTTAACTCATAGCTTCAATTTCATAACATTTTGATCAGATTTTATCATGCCTTTTGTCGCTTTGTTGTCCTACTAACTTGCAGGTGGCGATATCGAATTCCCGAGGATAGAGGCCAAATTGGGAGAATCCGACCATCTGGGTCATCCCAAAATGGCCCCAATTACATAACCCCTCTATTTGCAGGTGTTTTGGAGGTCTCGAGAGTCGACATTGGAGCAGTATCACTTCGGCTTTTCCAACACAATAGAATTCGTCCCACCCAGGGACGAATTGCAGTCAGAATTCGTCCTGCCCAGGGACGAATTCCAGGTGAAGGCAGATTGGCCGACTGTCTCAGTGGCAATGGCCTTCTGGTAATATCTTCTATCTTCTGTCAGGTTTTCAGGCCATTTGGACTCACTTTACTCACTATTTTAGACAAATGTTTATATGCATCTTTTGGAGATTTTAGAGAACAAACACTTCTTATTTGCAGTAGGTGCTACTGACATCTTCGTTGTTTCTTTGTTCGTAGGAGGAGCAGCAGAGGTCAAGGACTCATCAACATCAGCGACGACATCGTCTTGGCCCGCCCATCTCAAGTGTGGGCACGCGGAAAGAGGAACCTTAAGTCTCGATTGTAATCAAATTCTTTTAACGCTCCTAGCCCCTGAAAAGGGAGGAGGCATATTTGTAACAGAGATCAAGAGAGTTTAATGAAAGGGCTGTGTTTTCTCCATTTGCTTGTATCTCATTTCAATGCGTCTCTTTCATTTCATGCATTCTACATTTCTAGGACTTAAGCGTATTTGATTTTGAATGCATCGCAATTAGTGTTTCCTTCGCCCGAAATCTCGTGCTTTCAGTGGCGATCACGGTGGGACCCTGTTCCCTGGTTTTTAAAATCACAAAAACTGATTAAATTTTTGTGTTTTGTGCTTGACAGGTACATTTTTTTGTTGCAGACTATTATTCGTCTCTGACTGTGACGAATTCTTTACTGTAATTCGTCTGACCCTGAGACGAATTCAAATTCGTCTCTGGCAGGGACGAATTCTGTTCTGAAATTCGTCTCACAGAGGGACGAATTCCTGCCTATGGATTTTCAGAGCAGAAATTCAGAAGCAACCGGTCCAGGCAGAGAAGAGGTAGGGATTTTTATAATCTCTGTTAAATTTTTTGTTTCTGTTTCTGTTCCTTTGATTGTTTTCATTTTATCCTGCATTGCTTAGGGAAAGTCATTTATGCTTGTTTCATTTTCGTTAAATAAAATGAATCCCACACACTTCACGTAATAACTTTAAACCAAGGAGCTGGTCGTAAGACCCCAGCCCTTGAGCAAGACCAACGGTGGGTTCATCACCACCTTGGCTTAGCTTTGCATCCATTTCCCCGATTGTCACTGTTGTTAGGCGTAAATCCTGATGAAAGCTGACCGAGTGTCACTGGGGTGATTCCCATGCGTGCGAGGATAAGTCTTCTATGGTAGGTGCCATTAACAGGACAATCCCCCTTCTGTACCGCCTACGTACCATGTACCTTCTGCTCTCACGTACCTATAGTCTCCCTCTCGTAAGGGCGGGTATATAGAGAGGTTGGTATATCGGCCTGGTTGGTATATTGAAGGGGCGACCATTTTGGGAGTTATATGAGCCTTCATTATGCATTTAAACGTTCTTCAAAAACATTCAAAAACAAAACAAAACATCAAAATGCACTAAACCAGTTTAGGACACACCATTAATCCTTAAAAGAGATAATCACGGTTTGTGTATGTGTGTGTTCATTTTTGCTTAGTGTAGACAAAAAGAAAAATCATCATAAACGAGATAAAAATCTACTTAGATAGTAGAGAAGCACCGCAATGGTGTACACCCGTAGCCAAGCCCAATCAAGGGCAGAAGCTCCGAAAGGTACACAAGAAGCAGGCACAAGTCACCTTCGCTTCAGTCCTGAGGACTTGGTCATACCGCCTTATCGGTCTGGCCTACAAAAGAATCCATGTCAAAATCCTCGATGGGGTATGCCCATTCAAAACAGCCCCTTTCGGGAAGACGCTTTACATGTAGACCTTGATGTAAATAGAGAATCACCTTCTGAGGTTAGACATGAGTGGCCACAGCGTGATGAAGTGCTAGAGAGGCACACTGTCCATTTGGAGGGACAACGTGGATATGGCGTCCCTTCTTTACCTCCCATCAGGACAGAAAGACAAAATCCAGAGCACAGGGCTCCTTACACAGGGCGAGCTAACTCCGCCCGCCCCTTTCACACCCATGAAAGGGAGTACGAGGAAGATCATCGCATTCCTCGAAGACAACATACAGCATGGGAACCTTGCACTTCTGCACCTGCTAGGTATCATGATCATACATCGAGGCCAGAGCCTCGAGTAAATGTCGCCTACCTCGACAGAGGGAAGCGACCCATTGAAATTTTAGATCATCAAGATCGAGGCAAACACATAGGAGAAACATTCCAACCTCCTGAGCAAAATAGGGTAGACCAAATTGACCCGATAGTCGCTAGACATGCCACCCGTCAAGCCCAAATCATGCGGCTTAAACAAAGTCATCAGGAGATAGAGTATCGACACCGCTTGGATAGAGAGCGCATGCAACGCGAAGCGGATGAGTTACGCTATGAACTACCTGAGAGGGGGCCAACCCCTCACACCCAAAGAGCCAAACAATATGAGAGGCATAATCCGTTGGTGCAGGACAGGTCTCCACGACCTCGTCAAGCTTTGCCTCCGAGACCTTATAGACCCGAGAGGGAGGCCACTCCCCGAAACAATGATGGGTACCTTCAGCGAGGACTCGATCGGGGTCATAGGTCTCGCCTAGAGACTCCTCAAGAATTTTATGAGGAGTATGAACCAGAAATAGAATATGCTGAAACTCCCCATCAAGGCGGGAGGGCTGCCATTCGGCCACCCCTCCATAGGCCTCCAGTCTCCCATAACTTACAACGGGAGCAAACAAAAGAGGAAGAAATAAAATCTTCCGATGCATACAAAGCGCTATTAGAGCGTTTAGAGTCTATGGAGACAAAAGCTTCTGGGCATCAAAAACCCACATTACGTCAACTCCGCAGTCATCCGGTGCATCCCTCAGTGCCCACACCTCTTTACCCCGAACACTTCAAGTTGCCTCAATTGGCAGTCTTTAAAGGTGAAGAGGACGCACAAGAACATGTTACAAGATTTCTAAGCCAATGCTTCGGCATCCAAGATAATGATGCATTGTTGCTTAGAACATTCATAACCACATTCGCAGGCCCTGCCTCGGATTGGTTCACACAATTACCCAAACACAACATAAGCAACCTAGATCAATTAGTAGATGCGTTTCTTGAACGCTTTGCCTTCAACACAAGGAAGAAGGCATCACTGAGTGATCTGGCTAGCCTCAAGCAATTTGAGGAAGAAACAATGGCAGCATACGGGAATCGATGGAGAGCTTTGCTTTCTAAGTTACCTTACCGTCCCCCTATGTCTGATCTCACACAGATGTTCACAAAAAGTTGCTTGAAATCGATCTCTGGGCTATTGCAGCTGTAGCAATACGCCAGCTTAGAAGAAGCTTTGGCGCAAGCCAGAGTTATAGAAGAGATCAAAATAGGCGAAGGCGCAATCGCCAAGCCTAAAAAGAAAGAGTGGAATAAAACCACTAAGACCGGGACAACGCAATCACAACACGCTGCGGTTAACCAAGTTGCGATAAATGTTCCCGTGCTCGTGCAAGAAATGCAGCCCCAAAAGGCTAATTACCAGGCAGTGCCTCCTGGTTATGAAAGAGATAATAGAAGACAGGAGCAGAATCAGTAGCGTCGCCCTAGGCGACAATTCACCCCTTACACGGAGTCCAGGGACTCCCTATTTGACCGCTTGTCAGCGGCAAATTTAGTCACTCTGCCAAAAATCCAAACTATAGACCCTAACGCTCCTAAGCCTAGGGGATACAGAGAGGAATTGTATTGTAGATTCCATAGGCGCAGAGGACACGACTTGAATGGATGCTGGAAATTCAAAGAATTAATCCAAGATTTGATCGACAATAGAACATTGGCCGTGGACAACCCCATAGCGCCAAATAATCAACAAATGGGGGTATTCAAGGACCCTTTGCCTACCCACGAAGCATAGGAAAAACCTCTCCAGATTAACGAGGTGCGATAGAATCTTCCCATGCAAGGATTTGTGGGAATGATTAGTATAGTGACAAGGAACAAAAAGTACCCAACAGTTGCCCCCGAGGTAGCTACGAGGGAAGTTTCGACAACATCGCAGCCTCAACAACGCCCAACGCAGTTGCCTCCGCCTAGACCCGAGGTCACGATACGGACCAAACTCACGCAGAGTTTGCGGACCACATCGGCTAGGCTGTCCATTTACGAGCTTATTCAACAATCGACACCTCATAGGGAAGCTCTTATGGACATTTTAAAAGCCATCGAATTACGACCTCACGAAGCAAATTCTTTCAACAACTTCGTGGGACATGTGAAACGATGTACGGAGCCGGTCATCACCTTCGGAGAAGATGAAGTCAAAACAATATCGAATGACATGGCAGATCCACCCCCGCACGTTATCGCGCGGGTCAACGGGATCCCGTACAAGAGAGTGTTGGTAGATACTGGCTCGTCCAGTAACATCATTACCACTGCAGCCTTAAAACATTTGAAGTTGCCGACCTCTCACATCACAGCCTCCACGTACACACTGCGAGCTTTCAACGATGCAATATGCTCGACAGTCGGCACAGTTGTTCTGCCTGTCCAGGTAGGACAAAAGACAATACCTACATTGTGCCATGTGTTGGAAGGCGAGATGGCTTATAATATACTGCTAGGGCGGCCTTGGATCAGGGACATGAAGTGTGTCCCTTCGATCGCTCACCAGTGCTTAAAGTATGCTTTTGAAGGAGAAATACATGTAGTCCCAATGGACTTAGAGCCCTTCAAGTATTGCAATGCGGTACAATTCATGCCTCAATCGACCCTCCCTTCAACGCATTTGGATTTCCAGCTAAATCCATCTAAACAGGGTCCAATACCGCAGGCACCACTGGTGACCAAAACAACAAAATCCCAGCCAGGTGAGCCTTCATCATCTGCTCCTTCATTATCAATGCCACTTGTCATGGCCAAACAGAAGGACAAGGGAAAACAGATCATGGAAGAGGCTCAGCCCCTAGAAGAGGGGTTGCCCACAATTTCAACGGTATCAACAGAAGAAACACCTCACACAGTAGAAGCGGAGACTCCTAAAATACCGAACATGGAATGGACTCAGGAAGGACTCCCGTTTCCTCCCACCCAATCATCAACAATCACCGTTGAAATGGCCAATACGGGCCTGGGGGAGTATTTAGTGCAAAATGTTGTGGCAACCCCCGCATTGGAGTCAGTACAAGACATGGGAAGACCCCGCCTTCCCATAGGGACAATTGTTCCTCTAGGCTACCCACCAAACCAGACAAATTTTGTGTATGGGGGCCTTGATCATGGTCTTGAACCATGCAAACAAAAGGAAGCAGACGAAGAGCCTTTTGTTGAAAATATCAACTATCTGTCAAACCCAGACTTTGCCCTAAAATATCTCGGCCAATGCAATTGGCATGGATACGGGCTAGGCAGATATGAGCAAGGGATGCGGGTCCTTTGCCAACCAAGATATCAGATGCCATATGATAAGTCAGGAGTAGGGTTCAACCACCCTTGCCCTTAGACATCTTGGTCAAAAATATGCAAGGCCTAGAAATAGGCAACAAGGGGGGATTGGCACCAGATCCTTATGCCAACCCAAATACAGAATATACATTGGGAGATTACCTCCCATGGTCAACAAACACCCTTGGCAACAGCAGTAATCCCTCTCCTTTGCTAGAGAGAGGCGAAAGTTCGGAGATTAATCCTCAAAGAGAACATCAACGGCTTCCGGACATCTTTTTGAAGCTATTCCCCTTAGAGGTTCCAGTTGAATCAACACAGTGTCAAGAGAATCAGGTCCCTCCACCAAGAGTGGAACAACCGCAATGGGACCAGATTAACTTACTGGAACAAGGAGAGCCCTCAACGTCGCAAGTAACAATTGTTGAAGAGAATGAACATTTTTGGGTCTCCGAAAGTGATTCAAAAGATGAGACTGAGATGGACTATCTCAGACATGCGCGACGAAATCACCGCCCTTTAACTCATGAAGATCTAATGGGACAAATGGGCATACGGCTAGGGCATGAATGGTGGGTAGACCCAGCGAGGTGGGACCAAGTGTTGGATCCATGGCTCCAAATTCAAGATGAGCACCGTCCACCCCGAGATCCTATCATGACATCAGTACCAAGGGAAGACCCCGTCTTCCTATCAGCACATAGGGCCGATCCGTTCATACCCGTCCCTACAGAACCAGATCCAGAGCATAGGGAGCATCCAAGATGTTCGAGCTATAACACCCGCGGTAATGGAGACCAAATTCATTCCATCCACATGATCTCCATTGATTTGACCGCACCCATCCGCAATCCGGCCGATCCAACACGGTCATTGCATCTAGACATAGATGCCATCGACTGGGATCGCGTCAATTCACCTTTATCACCATCAGAGTACTGGCCTTTCGGTGAAATGCCTCATTTTACCCCAAGGACAACTCAAGATATTTTTCAGGCTGAAGAGGGACCCGAGGTTCCAAACGCAGATTTAAACTCAGCCAATGATATCCATTTGATCCCGACTCCACATCAGTTGGAGGACGGATCCCACATGTCAGTCGAGGAAACGACTGACGTAGACATCGGCTTAGACCCAATGAATCCATAGATTATCAAGCTGGGGGTAAGTCTTATCCCCGAAGAGCAAGCCGACTACATTACCCTTCTCAAAGCGAAGAAGGAGGTTTTTGCATGGTCATACAGAGACATGCCGGGACTAGACCCGCAGCTAGTCACGCATAATTTAACGCTTGATCCGACAATCAAGCCCGTAAAGCAAAAACTACGAAAGATGCACCCAACAGTGGCCTTGATGGTCAAAGATGAATTGCAAAAGTTGTTGGATGCACAGTTTGTCATCTGCGTGGATTATCCGCCATGGCTGTCCAACATGGTTCCCGTCAAGAAGCCCGACGGGAGGATTCGCATATGCACCGATTTTTGAGACCTAAACAAAGCGAGTCCTAAGGATGATTTCCCCTTGCCAAGCATCGACGCGCTAGTAGACGCTACAACAGGTCACGAAATGCTCTCCCTAATGGATGGCTTCTCAGGATACAATCAAATTCGTATCAATCCTGAAGACCAACTTAAAACGGCGTTCACAACGCCTTGGGGGACATTTTGTTATAAGGTCATGCCTTTTGGCCTTAAAAATGCTTGGCGCTACCTACCAACGTGCCATGACATATATCTTCCATGATTACATGCACAAAACTTTGGAAGATTACATGGATGATTTGTTAGCCAAGTCTCTTTTGCGCTCAGATCATCTCGGTGACTTAAGCAAGATCCTCGATCGCCTCATAGAGCATAAGGTCAGATTGAATCCCAAGAAGTGCGTATTTGGCGTCACATCTGGAAAACTCTTGGGTTTTATAGTCTCAAAATGAGGCATCGAAGTGGACCCAAAGAAAGTCAAGGCAATCCTTGAAATGGCTCCCCCAACCACTATCAAGCAGCTCAAAAGTCTGCAAGGAAAGGTCACGTCGATTAAACGCTTCATAGCGCAATTATCTGACAAATGCCGACCCATGAACAAATTATTGCACAAGGGGGTTACATTTCATTGGGATGACGAGTGCCAGTCAGCCTTTGACGAAATCAAACAATACTTGGCTTCACCGCCAGTATTGGCACCACCTAGACCAGGAGTGTCGTTCTACTTATACATCTCAGCTACTGAGGTGGCACTGGGCGCCATGCTAGCCCAAAAGAATGAACTTCACAAAGAACAGGCTACTTACTATCTTAGCCGCACCCTGGTCAGTTACTGAACTTAACTATGCATACGTTGAGAAACTCTGCTTGGAAGTGGTGTTTGCTACCAAAAAGCTACGCCACTACATGCTGAGCAACACTACGTATGTTGTGTCTAAGGAGAATCCATTGCGATACATGATGAGTCGTACTTATCATAGTAGTCGCACGGCGAAATGGATCATGTTGTTGACGGAATTTGACATAGAGTTTATTGGACAAAAATCTATCAAAGGACAAGTCATAGCCGATCAACTAGCAGAGGCTCCTCTTGAAGACGATCAGCCTCTGGTCATAGAACTACCCGATGATGGGGTCTTCCATGTCTCAGAATCGCCAGATTCTGATGAGCCTGAGTCACAAGCCGACATAACCCTATTCTTCGATGGTTCTAAATGTGAGCAAGGTGGTGGCACGAGAATTGTATTCTTCACACCGCAGGGTGCTCCAATGCCCCTGTCATTTAAATTAAACTTCCAAGTGCACCAACAATAATGCAGAATATGAAGCCTTGCTCCTAGGTCTTCAGACAACAATCGCCATGAACATCAAACGACTGAACATCTTTGGTGATTCGTTGTTAATAGTCAATCAAGTCAAAGGGGTATATCAATGCAAATGCCCAGTTCGAAGGCCTATAAAGCCCTCGTGGACAAATTCTTGGCAAAACTTGAGTGGTATGACATCGAGGCACTCCCTCGATCATCGAATCATTTTGCGGACACAATGGCCTCCTTGGGGTCACTAATCCCGCAAGACCTTTCCGGTGATATGACAACTATTCAAGTCAAAACCTTATCGCAATCCATGATGGAGCGCGCAAGCTCAGACTTGACGCCAGGAATCCACATGATCCAGATTGAACCATCCTCGGATAAGTTCTTTCGAATCCGAGATCGTCTGAAACGTGCCAACTGGGGGTCCTTGTTTTCCCCCACTCCCACTAATAGCAACACAACGCTATTCTTACAAGTTCTATCCCATTCAGCATTTGTTAGGGAAGAACTTCAAAAGGGATTGGCTGTTCATACTGTCGAGGTTTCCGATCAACAGGACTGGTATTTACCCATTAGAGACTACCTCAAGTTAGGTAATCTTCCCTTTGGATTGACGCACGCCGCAAAACGAACATTCAAGCAGAAAGCGGCTAAGTATGTCTTGATAGGAGACATTTTGTATCGTCGCAGCTATGACGGAATTCTTCTTCGTTGTTTGGACCAGCAAGAGTCCACTTGGGCAGTCGCCCAAGCGCACGACGGTACATGTGGTGGCCACTTTAGTGGTATGGCCATTGCAAAGCGCATTCTTCGCATGGGATATTATTGGCCATCTTTAGAGCGAGATTGTTGCGCATATGTCAAGAAGTGCATGAAATGTCAACATCATGCCAATTTGATGCACGTACCTTCCCAGGCCTTGCAGGCAGTCCAGTCTGCTTGGCCATTTTTGCAATGGGGCTTCGATCTAATTGGAAAGATCTCCCCTACATCATCAGGCCGTCACACGTTTATCATAACGGCCACAGAGTATTTTACTAAATGGGTGGAAGCAATTCCGTTAACTTCTACGACAGGACCCCGCATTGTGGAGTTCATCTTGCATAACATCATATGTCATTTTGGTATTCCATCCAAAATAATCTCGGATAATGGGCCATCATTCAAGAACAAAGACGTGCGTGCTTTGACCACAAAGTACAAAATTCAGCACAGCTTTTCAACACCCTATTATCCGCAAGCAAATGGGCAAGCAGAGGCGTCAAACAAAATGCTAGTCGCCATCCTTAAAAATATGGTCACAGACAGTCATAAGGATTGGCACATCCAAATCCCACTTGCCCTTTGGGCTTATCGCACTAGCATTCGGACGCCAACTGGGGCAACTCCGTTTTCGCTCGTGTATGGCTCAGAGGCAGTAATGCCTCTCGAGTTGGAAATTCCTTCCCTGCGCATATCAATGCAGGAGTTCATCGATGATGACACTGCGTGGCAGGCCCGGTTAGACCAACTTACGTTGCTTGACGAACGACGCGTTAATGCTCTCGAGCACTTACGTATCTACCAAGAGCGGCTTAAGAAAGCTTACAACATGAAAGTTCACCTAAGGGACTTTCGGGTTGGTGATTTGGTTTTGAAGGAAAACCAACAGAACTCTAATTTGCCGTCCCACCTAAGGGACAAGTTCGCGGCAAATTGGTTAGGTCCATATGTCATTGATAGCAAAATAGGACCCGGGACGTACCGGCTAGCTTCTCTTGACGGTATCAAGGAAACAGAACCCTTGAATATCAGTCATTTGCGACCATTTTATATATAAGAGAGCCATATCCCAAAAAATGCTCCAAGGATCCATAAAATCGCTTGGTCAAAAACACAAAAGCTCCAAGGATTATCGCAATCACTTGGTCAAACACAAAAAGCTCCAAGGATTATCGCAATCACTTGGTCAAACCAAAAAGCTCCAAGGATTATCGCAATCACTTGGTCAAACCAAAAAGCTCCAAGGATTATCGCAATCACTTGGTCAAACCAAAAAGCTCCAAGGATTATCGCAATCACTTGGTCAAACCAAAAAGCTCCAAGGATTATCGCAATCACTTGGTCAAACCAAAAAGCTCCAAGGATTATCGCAATCACTTGGTCAAACCAAAAAGCTCCAAGGATTATCGCAATCACTTGGTCAAAACCCAAAAAGCTCCAAGGATTATCGCAATCACTTGGTCAAAACCCAAAAAGCTCCAAGGATTATCGCAATCACTTGGTCAACCCAAAAAGCTCCAAGGATTATCGCAATCACTTGGTCAACCCAAAAAGCTCCAAGGATTATCGCAATCACTTGGTCAAACCCAAAAAGCTCCAAGGATTATCGCAATCACTTGGTCACCCCAAAAGCTCCAAGGATTATCGCAATCACTTGGTCACCAAAATGCTCCAAGGATGTCCACAATCACTTGGTCAAAAATAAAAAATAATCAAAAACAACAAAAATTTGCATCTCATTTCTAGGCATACTCAAATTCATCAATCGAGAGCTCTTCTCGCACCTCATATTCATATTCACAAAAATCAATCCATCAAAAATACAAAAATATGTAGCTGCATTAAGCATTGCATCCATACATTGCATATTTGTGGTCGTATAGGTCAAAGGCACCATAGGTCGTAATTGCTCTACTAGTCCATCTTGTTCCACACTATTCCATTTTACAAAAATAACAAAAACACCATGCATTGCTTTTACCACACTAGAGTCAGTGGTCTTTTAATGTATCAAGAGTTTTCATGATTCAGTCATCATTTTCCTCTTTAGCCATGTAATGTATCAAGTCAAACAGATTTTACGAAGGTAGAGTTACACTTGAAATACACCTTGTTACGTAACATCCCAACACAAATTAAAACACATAAAACAATTCCTAAGTTGTGTGAACGAAAGATGAAACTTGTAGGGTAATCCAAGTCACCATAAGCGAAACGGTTATCTTGCTCATCCCCCTGTGCGAATGACCCCAAGAATGCTGAGAGTTGGCAAAAGGACAAGCATCCTCCCTACCCAATTCCCTAAGAATCCCTAGTTCTCAATAGTTGCAAAACATCAAAAATTTGTAAAACGTCAAAAACTCAAATATTTGACATCCTACAATGCACACATCAAACGGCACAAACGATAGTGATTTTCATCACTCCATATCCCCAATCCCTTGCTCAAAAGAAAAACAAATCAAAATAAAAAGTGATCTTATCACTACAAACGAGCAAGTATCCCAATACAATTGAAGAAAAGAAGGGAGTTGAACTTGAATCCCTGGAACTCTCAGACATTCTAACAGGTCATGAGGCAAGCCTCACTACCGGTTTGGTTGATAGCCTATCGGTAGCGGCGGTAAACCTCTCGCATGATGATATATCTGTCACATTAACTTGCATACAGATCAATGTTTGCATGTGGATGAGCTAGCTTATGGCATCCTGGATAACACCGCAGATTAATCTAACTGAATACAACAAAGGAGTTAGTGGAGCTAATTAGGTGATCCTCAGTACAGGTTCGGTTGAAAGCCCATCTGGCACTGGCGGTATCCTGACAAATACCACATAAATGAACTCAATTGCACACACAGGGATGTGAAATAGCTTGGTCAAAAACAAGTCCGATTCATACCTTGTTCAAAAGTCTTGTAAGATAAAGTACATTCATGGCTAGTGAGTTAAAACTCGTCTGAGTCTCAGAAAACCTTAGCTACATTTCTAAACCAACTGCGCTACTTTTCATCCTTACAATACCATCAAAAAATACAAAAAGAGAGAAAAACCACATGTATACATACAAAGTCATGCATCACAACAATCGCCTAAAAACAAAATAACGAGGTTCTAAACAGTCTATGGTGCCATAGCCAAACATCACAAATCCCATTCATCCATTTCATTTCTGCATATCACATATAAATAAAAAACATTTGCATTCATCATAGCATATGCATCCATCAAAATAAATCAACATGCATACATCACATATCATCAAAATGCATAAAATAAAAGAAAATCAAAACAACAAAAATAGCAAAAAAACAAAAGCAATAAACATTGCAACAAAGTGTTTGCTCTTGCAACTCTAACCTCTTGGCATAGAAAAATTGATGTGGGGTTTACATTGTCACTATCCTACTCTCTAAGAAGGCTACCATAGCCGGACCGCTCCAGGAGAAGATGGATTTTGACAATTTAACCCTAAATGGTGATCACAAATGGGTCAAAGCAACTAAAAACAATAAAAAAATGCAAAACAAAAACAACAATAAACATTGCCAGACACAAGTGCTCTTGCACTTAACCTCTTGGCATAGAAAAATTGATGTCGGGGTTTACATTGTCACTATCCTACTCTCTAAGAAGGCTACCATAGCCGGACCGCTCCACGGGAGGACGGATTTTTGACAATTTAATCCCCAAATGGTGTCACAAAAAAAAATCAAAACAACAAAAAAAATGCAACACAAAAACAAACAGCAATAAGCATTGCCGGACACAAGTGCTCTTGCACTTAACCTCTAGGCAAAGAAATTCGATGTCGGGGTTCAAATTGTCACTCTCCTACTTCCCCAAGAAGGCTACCATAGCCGGACCGCTCCATGGGAAGATGGGTTTTCGATGATTTCACCCCATTATGGCATCACCAAAAGGGTTAACACCCACCAAAAATAGGTCCAAATGTTGGAAAAATTGCACATGCTTAAACGGTAAACCATCTAAAGGCACCCTTGCACAAGTCATCTTGGGTCAAGCGACTCGTCGCTTTTCTCATGAAGGTCATTCCCTCATCGATTCGTCGCTTGAGGGGGTAGTCACACTTAGTCACCAATCAACAATCACACACCCAATTAAGGAAAACGACATGCATTCAAAGAATCATTGACAAAGACAATCACGCTCCTGCTTGGGGCAGTAAACAAGCAACAATCAAATCAATCAAACACTTGGCATTTCGTGAATCATGAACACAAGGTTCCCCCGAGGATAAAAGGTTGCGCCCTTTGCCTAATCATGACTGATCAATGTCCAAGCTCAAGTCATACCTCACCAAAATAGGTTAACACTTGAAATCAAACTCCTTAGCTCGTCAGAAGCAAGGATTCAAGAATGCATGCCCTTTCCATGCTTGGGGCATCAAAAGTTGGTTAGGTTACCAAGAAACCCTAATCATTAGTGCTTTGGTTATCTATTTTTGCTCGCTGCGCTATGCACAACGCATCCCAAAAAGGGGCATCTGTAGACACCAAAACAGCACCAATCCGATTATGTGACTGCAAACACTGATCGCTTTGACAAACACAGCCCCCAGGGCAGCCCTCAGAGGTCAAACAGTGGTCCTAACCACTTTCATAGCAATTTTGTAAGGTCAAGAGGCAATTTGGCACATTTAGACACTTTGCTCAGTATTCGTCTCACCCAGGGACGAATTCAAAATGGAATCCGTCTCACCCGAGAGACGAATTCTGAATTCGTCTCTGGTAGGGACGAATTCCAAGTTTAACGGGCAAAAAGAAGAATGGCGCCAAGTGGCAGCCCAGAGACAGTCAGTTGATGACTCCTGCCTCGCACGCGTGTGTGGGTGGACAGATAGGCCGTTAGAGGACTGTCACAAGGGCAATTATGAAAGCCCAAGTCATGGAGGACTCCCCTCCCTCATGGGAAGACATGATCGCCACATGGCACCTATGACCAACACATGGCGCTTATGCTTCCCTCTCAAAAGAGACCCCATGGGTCTATAAAAGGTGGGACTTTTCTCACCCAAAAGGACAGATTGGAGGCGATTTCAAGCAACGAAGTGTTGTCCGATTGAATACCCACTTGCATCCTTTTGATTCACCTTCTCACATCCACTAATCTCTTTCGCAAGGGAGGTTATTGGGTGGCTTTTGGAAGCGTGGATCCAACCCAAATCCAACATTTGACCACCTTACACCACCAATTTGCAGACATCCCAATCCTAAGAGGTTTTGGGCCCATCCCTAGTGGATTGGCGCCGAAATCAAGTGCCAACGGTGGGAGGCCCACTTGGGCACCCCCGCACTTTCTAAGTTTTATTCTAAAAGCATTCTAGATTATTGTTTCAGGTTGCATCTCATGTTATTCTGTTTGGTTAACTCATAGCTTCAATTTCATAACATTTTGATCAGATTTTATCATGCCTTTTGTCGCTTTGTTGTCCTACTAACTTGCAGGTGGCGATATCGAATTCCCGAGGATAGAGGCCAAATTGGGAGAATCCGACCATCTGGGTCGTCCCAAAATGGCCCCAATTACATAACCCCTCTGTTTGCAGGTGTTTTGGAGGTCTCGAGAGTCGACATTGGAGCAGTGTCACTTCGGCTTTTCCAACACAGTAGAATTCGTCCCACCCAGGGACGAATTGCAGTCAGAATTCGTCCTGCCCAGGGACGAATTCCAGGTGAAGGCAGATTGGCCAACTGTCTCAGTGGCAATGGCCTTCTGGTAATATCTTCTGTCTTCTGTCAGGTTTTCAGGCCATTTGGACTCACTTTACTCACTGTTTTAGACAAATGTTTACATGCATCTTTTGGCGATTTTAGAGAACAAACACTTCTTATTTGCAACAGGTGCTACTGACATCTTCGTTGTTTCTTTGTTCGTAGGAGGAGCAGCAGAGGTCAAGGACTCATCAACATCAGCGACGGCATCGTCTTGGCCCGCCCATCTCAAGTGTGGGCACGCGGAAAGAGGAACCTTAAGTCTTGATTGTAATCAAATTCTTTTAACGCTCCTAGCCCCTGAAAAGGGAGGAGGCGTCTTTGTAACAGAGATCAAGAGAGTTTAATGAAAGGGCTGTGTTTTCTCCATTTGCTTGTATCTCATTTCAATGCGTCTCTTTCATTTCATGCATTCTACATTTCTAGGACTTAAGCGTATTTGATTTTGAATGCATCGCAATTAGTGTTTCCTTCGCCCGGAATCTCGTGCTTTCACCGCCAGTGGATGATGTGGATTATAACTGCCAATTTTGAAATGAGGAGAATTTTTTATACTAAGGCTTCGATGAGGTCTTCTTGCATTGTTATTGGTCATCTTTGAGCTTGATAGTCGACTGTTAGGTCCTTTGGTCCACTGTTTGTGCATGCACTTTCAAAATCTTGCTTAAAAAATGTTGGCTTCAATTTCTCCAATAATTTGATGAATTTGGCC
The DNA here is from genome assembly GCA_028583015.1 of Wollemia nobilis. Classification (NCBI taxonomy): domain Eukaryota; kingdom Viridiplantae; phylum Streptophyta; class Pinopsida; order Araucariales; family Araucariaceae; genus Wollemia; species Wollemia nobilis. Next base: position 1,386,957 of record JAQPPZ010017229.1, on the reverse strand, counting down.
AAAATTTGTGTGTTTTGCTTCAACTGTCGCTCCAACTGCAACGCGGATTTGAATTTGGGTGGCCTCCTTGACCGCAGCTTTCAACAACTTTTCAATTTGGACAATTTCAGCAACTTTGACAACAAGTTTTTTAGCAACTTTTCAAGTTGACAATTTTTTGTACAACTTTGACAATAACTGGGACTAACCGCAAGACAGAAACCAATGACACGACAAGACCGAAGATGATGGATAGTGAGGACTGATAACAAGGATGGCGATAGATAGTGAAGAATGGGACAAGACAAACATCGAGGAGCAAAAAATGAGAAATTGGACAAGATAGGCAAAAAGGAAGAACTACGATGACACAACCAGACAGACAACAAGGACAGACAACGAGAAATGGGACAAGACAGACAACAAGGAATAGAAACCAAGGACATGCCAAGACAAACACGAAACACTAGATGCGAGGTGTAGATGGACATGATGGCCAGAAGTGATGGAAGCCAAATGAACGGTGGACTAAGATGACTTGCACGGGAGGTGAGGTGTGTGGCCCAAAGCCACAACTAACCTTAGACCCTTTTCCGCTTATAAACCGTTGACTGTCAATTCCTTCCCAAATGTGGGATAATGGAGGTTGATGCATTAATCAACCAACTAAAATGTAGATTAAACCTTATAAACATGAATAATTATTTTCCTGTATCTGAGGTGTGATTGGCTAGTGGGTTAAACTCGATTACGAACATTTTTTTTCTGGTGCATTTCATTTTGCGATGACTTTGGTTTTAGCTGGGACTGAATTCTTTGGCTAGATACGAATAGTTTTGCTGTACCAAATTTGACTACCTAATACTGAGTGCACGATACGTAGCTTCACACTGACAGGTGCATTTTGATTCTGTAGGACTATAGAGAAAATTGCATAGCTTATTGTGAATTCATTGCCGGATGCGAATACCAAATTGTGTAACTTATTGTAACGCCTTCTTGAATGCGATGAGTGCTTTGTCGCTATCACCGGCACTGAAGATATGAGAGCGCGTAACGGAGTTTGAGTTTAGAACTGCAGTGGACCCCCCATGTTTCAGGATCGTAGACTCCTGATACCACTTGCAGAGGAACTTCTACGGTTCCTCTAATTTATATTTCTTTGTTAATAATAATATTTGATCTGACGCATATACAAACCAAATACAGATACGCGGAATAAACCAAAAGAAAACTTAGATAAATGCAATCACCACTTAAGGTGGGCTCTCCCTCGTCGTAAAGGCTCGATGCGAATATGCAGATAAAAATAATAATAGATGATAAGATGATTCTAATTAATGAAACAACTACGCTAATAAATATGAAATTTTATGCACTTGGAGAACCTAGCCGGCAGCTAGGTTTAGTATGTAGCATGTTTTTTGGCACAACATTCGAACTATAACCAAAAGCTCAAAACTTCCAGGTTTCAGATCTAATCCTCTTATTTCTACTATTAAATTCCATAAGTCAGCAAAATCTCCCCTTTTTAAAGGATAAGAAAAATTTGCAAAGAAAGTAACATATTTTTGTCCCCATGCCAATGTATACAGGGTTTGGCCTATTACAACTTGATTATAACTGTTAAACCTTTTATGTAAGAGAACAACCAAAATTTCTCCAAGTAATCCTTTTATAAATAGTGGAGTAATTACTAACTGTACTACACCAAAATTAATATATCTACAACCTTATTTGTACATATTTTGAATTTCCCTTGCCTTTGTTTTATCAAAAATTCTTAATGTCTTACAAGGCTTGTTATCTAAAATAGTAACATTCTTTTCTACTTGTCTAAAGATTTATATTTTTGTCCTATAAATTGAAATAGGCATTTTTATTTTCCATAAACTAGATTTTGATTTATGCAAAATTTTCTTCTGATCTTCTAGATTTTAAAAATATTTTGGATCTAGTTTACGTACTAACAAATAAGGATCATATGTACCTATGTTGACATCATCCTCACAAACATCAATTTGAACATCATCATTAATAACTGATTTATATCCAACATAGAGTGAGAAATACATGTTACTTACAGTATAAAATCTCCACTATTGGGAAAAACTTGTAGTGTAGCCTTTGATGTGATATTCTTATCAAGTAATTTCTTGCAATGTGCGGAGAACAATGATAAGTGAATTTAAGACCAATACTTAGCTTTGACTGTACGATTTGGGAAGAGAGTACTTGTGGAAACTCTGGTCTTATTTTTTATTCACCATTGGTGAAGAGCATACTCTCTACAGAGTGTACCAGAATAGAATGTAGGCTATGATACAAAAAATAAGTTATAGAAACACTAGTGTTACAAAAACACTAGTAACATATGACAAGAAAATAGCTACAGACTCAAGCTTGATAGGCTACAATGCACTTAAGTCCTACCACTATTTCTACATACCGTAAGCAAATATTTTACCTAAGGCAACCAACAAGTCCTAGATCCAAAGGCTCACAATGCTCAAGGATTTATAGAAACTATCTACTCATATACAGGATGGATTCTATACTCACCACCAGATTGTCATATAGTAAATAAAATCTCCATGACCAAAGAGGCATGAAGTCCTCATATTTATATAAATATAGTGGAGTGCTTGGATAATAGACACCTGTAGACACAAGTGTCATAATACATGTTTGGAAAGAGGCACTTAGATAATGTTTTAAGGAAAGGAGGAAAGGAGGAAAAGTTTCCTATAGCATATTATGAAAAGGATATTCATATTTTTTTTGAAGTATGGGAAATTTTTTAGGAAAGAAAAAGTACAACCAAATAAATAGTGGGGTCTTATTCCAAATTTTCTCAAAAAAATATCTTCCACTTTACTTTTTTATTTAGTAAAGTAATCATACATTTTACTTATGCCATAACTTTATTGTTGGCAATCTCTACAGTTGAAAACATCCTTTTCTAACCATGCTTCCATGTCAATGACAATTTGTTCAGGTTGACTGTTAGGTATGTCTTTAGCTGGTATAGTAGGACCTACATGATATTTAGGAAGTATCATGGGTCCATATAGCAAATATTCATCAGCAAAAAATTTGATAGCAGGATATTTAATAAAATTTACTCAGATGATGTAAATTGAGAGTTTATTCATCCAATCACCATTTGGAATATAATGGGACAAAAATATCGTAAAATATGTTCTTGTTTTGTCAAGATTACATAATAACAAAAGATCATCTAAAACATGTTTGAGAATGAGATGTTCCACCATGCTGATTGTGACTATACTCCATTGTACAATATTTACAAGGACATTGATTCTACCTATAGAATTATAAAAAATATATATAGAAGTAACATCTATATTGTAATTGAGCAGGGCTAGGAAAATGTCACTTCATATATTTATAAAATTCTTGACACAATTGCAGTTTTTGTAAAGGTTGATTTTGCCACATGTCAAAAATTCCTTCAAACATTTTTGTTTGATTTTTTTCCATCTCTCTTGTAAGTGCATCTGGAAGGCTATTTTATTTTCCTAGAATATATTGCACATCGAATTGGTACTATATGAGGATAGCATGCCACCAAGCATATCTATCCCTGAAAAGCTGAGCTGAAATATTCTTACTCATAAACCATTCAAAATTTTTGCTATCTATCCTAATAGTAAATCTTTTAGGTAATAACAAAGTTCTAAATTTTTCCACTCCTTTTATTATAGGAAGAATTTTTTTTATTTTGTTGGCCAATAATTAATTTCATGCTTTTTGAATTCTCTTGACCTATATGCTACAATTTTTTCATCATTATTTATTTTAACAAGAAGAACACATGCCCAAAATTCTTTTGAAGCATCAATTTGTAAAATATAGGGTCCTTCAAAGGTTGGATCTAAATGAGGTAAATATGATCGATAAACCTTTAATTTTTTGATAGCCTCTATTGTATTTTGTGACAATTTAAATGTATCGCCTTTTGCAACTTCTCAAATTAGTTTTGTAATTCTAGAAACCAGGGGAATATATTCATGTACATAATTATGCAACCTAAAAAAAATTGTGCTTGTTATTTACTTGTCAATCTATTTGGAAATCCCTAATTTTTTTCCATAACATGTGTTTGCATAACAATTTTACCATATCTTATTATTATCCCTAGAAACTTAATTTTTGTTCTATAAACCTGAATTTTTTTATCATCTACAGATAAACCAATTCTGTGTTCTATAACATGCTACTGAAATATCTCCAAATGGTTTTTATATTCTGTAACAGTTTCTAAAAAACCTAAAAATCATCTATATAATTTACTATGAACCGATGTAGATCTTGAAAATTTGTATCCATACTCATTTGGAATTTGGGTGGAGCATTTCTTAGCCCAAAATGGCATGACTAGCTATTCATATAGTCCAAAAGGTGTTGAAAAAGTTATTTTATGTATATCTGGTTTGTTGATTCTAATTTGGTGATATCCAAATATGCAATCAAATTTAGAAAATATTTTCCCTCTACCAACTCTATCAATTAGCTCTCTTTTGTTTGGCAAGGGCCATTTGATATCTATAGTGATTGCATTAAGACGAATTCTAGCTTTTCCCCTTTTTTTTGTTTTGAATGCTTTCTAATAATGAATATAGAGCAGGAATAATTAGATTCTAAGGCTTGAATTAATCATTTTTCAAGCAATTCTTTTACCTATTTTTTACATTCTTCATCATCTTGTTTATTCAAAATAATTTTCTTCCCTTGCACTAGATGAGAGTGTATTATTGAAATATTAGCCTCAGGGGAATCAAAATACCATTTTGCTAAAGGATGGTCAACACAACAAGATTTCATTAAGTTTTCAAATTTTGTTTTAATATAAGGTTGGATAGTAAGTGATATTTGCATCATTTATTGGAATTGGAGTTTTGCCTTATACATCTAAGCCTCATATGCCATAATTTTTTCTAGTGTTGGGTTTTGCCAAACTACTTTAATTTTTTGAGCATGAAAAATAGTTGGAATATGAGAAATTGTTATTTTTCATTTTCTATGTTTAGGACAATACAATGAGAGACAATTGTAAATGGTACATATTGATCAATAAATGTACTACCTAGACCAATATCATAACCTCTTGTATTTATTTGCACAAATTTTATTTGAAATTTTTTATTTCCCAATTGAATTGGGATATCAAAAGAAAAATATTTCAATTAAGTAATACCATTAATTATTTGCACCTTATAATATTTTTTGGATTCTACCCAAGCATCAATAGTATGGTCAACTATAAAATTTATATTGGCCCCTGAATCAATGAAGCCTACTGTATTTTTAAAATCCCACTGCTATTATCAACTCTAACAAGACATAAAACTATGCCAACATGCTAGGCCATTTTTTGGATAGAAAGCTGAGCTCTATTTGCAACTGGGTATTTATGAAAAGCAAATTTTGAATGTTTTTATGGTATTACCATTTTTCTAGGTAGTGGTGAGCCATATAATTACTTATTTTTTGTACTCTTTTCCCCATAATTTGTAGCATATTTTCTTGTAGATATAAATATTTTATGAAAATTATACATAATTAACAATTTATTTTGCATGTTCTCTAATATTTGTCTTTAAGTGTAATTTGTGTATATTTAGTGGAGATTTTGGCATTTTGGAATGTTTTTGTTGAGGTCCCACTCGGACCTGGCACTTACAATTTTATGAAGAAAAAACATCTAGGAAATATTAGTGAGAGGTATGAAGTCAGGCACCCAAATTATTTGGAAACACTTGACTTTTGTTCGATACATAACTATTAGGCTCCTACTTCCCGTTATGCTCCTACTTCCTGTTATGCATTTGCTTGTTGTAAAGCGCTTGTTTTTGTTAGGTTCTTGCTTTCCAATAGGTGTGTGCTTCCCGTTAGGCACTTGCTTCTTGAATTATGCATACAAGGTGTCTTCTTCTCAACTTCTTCAAACATGGTGCCTAATTTTGACTAATGCCAAACTACAGAACGACTCTATGGTCGATAGAATAGAGCGAAACTTCAACAACCAACATGAAAGGAATTCCAGTACTAAAATAAGACATGGGACAACATCAAAGATTAATCACCATCCATTTTCTTGTTGCTATGTAAATGATTTATGTAAATTAGGAAAATAAATATCAGAAATATTTTGGAATCAAAATACACTAAAATATCATGATATTTTGTTTGATTCCTTCAATTAAACAAGTAGTTGTAACAAGGAATTGTTTTTTATTCATTCTAATAATTGTAATAGGGTTGGCTGCATATCTTATAAATATGTAGGTCACCCCTAAATAAGACCCTCCATACTCTCTTGTAAATTATTGTTGCATCTGTTAATAAAATCTCTAAGCATTTTCCTATAAAAATTATCTAAAGCATCTAGTGATAGTCTACCATGGGCAGAACCTGCTAGAAGTGTGGGCCCATTTACAATAGAGTTATTTCCTATTTCCCCTATTTTTGATATTTACTTTCATAGATTAATTTTCTTTCAAGTTATTTTCACTATTTTCTATGATTTCCAGCAATGTAGAAATCTAGTTTTCTTGAACGCTTTTAGACCTAATTTCTTAGATGTAGCATGAGATTATTGGTTTAAATACAAACTTCAATGAATACCAAATACACCCCAAAAAACTATAATATAAAGGACTCGTCTCCAAAGGAGAAATTATAAGCATATATTTCGCACGACTACTCACAAGACTATGAGCTACCCCAAGTTGATAATTAAATGGAGTCAATTAATTGAACCATAGAAAAACTAACCAATGTTTTGCCCAATATTTTGGCACCATTTTCAGGGAGTAGCCATTACAATTTCATGTTCTGAAGTAAGTATAATAGAAGTAGTTTAGATTATTTTCTCCATAAAATTTCATCTGAAACTTTGTATGAGTCCACCTAATAAAAGGGGACTAGATAGTCATTTTTTCAAAAAAAAAGAAATTGTTTCTCAAAATACTTCTACTTCTATAGAATCTGAACCCGATATTAAACTCTCACCATCACAATATCCACCTATGTATTGATGGGAATACCCACTATTTGTATAGGACCCTTTTAAAATAATCTAGCAAAATATTAGAGCAATATCAAAGATAAGTAGAGTTCAATCTGAGGAAGATCTACTGAATGTTGAATGTTGGCAAGCAGTATTAGATGAAACTATCTCAAATTCTGACTTATCCATCCTTCTAAAGGATAAAAGAAATGAACTAGAAGCATTGACAATACAAAGAACGTAGTAGGGGTAGAAATTCCAATAGTGGGCATAATGGTAGAAAATAAAGAGGAAACATCCACTATTTTTAGTTTTCCAATAGGAGAGATAGGGAAAGATCACAAGATGAAACATATATCTCCTACCCTCCTTCCAACCTTTAGAGGAATACTAATAAAAAATCCAGACTTGTTCTTGTTCAAATTTAATATTTTATGCAGATCTATGGATTACACCACAAATTCTTAGAAACTAAAATTATTTCCTTCCACCCTTGATGATTTAGCTTTGCATTGGTTCATCAGCTTGGGGGATAAATGGATAAAAACCTAGGAATAGTTTAAGAAAATTTTCTTGGATCAGTATCAAGATTTTGGTAGAGCAATATATACCTGGGAAGTCCTAGACATGACCTAAAATGAAGGGAAATTTGTGGAATAATACTGGGATAGATTTAGCTTCGATTTGCAAATATCGCCCTATTCAAAACTAGGTGATAGGTCCTTAAGAAGCATTTTTTAAAGGACTGACAAATGAATCCTTAGAATATTTAGACATGATCTTTGGGGGAGATATTTACCAACATAAAATGGATGATATTCGGTATTTGTATCAAAAATTTTCAAGAAGAAAAGGTAAGTTGACCCCTATAAATGTTAAGCAGTCAGCCACTGCCACTAAAATAGAAATAGGTAATATGCTAAAGGACCTTAAGAGCGATATATTATCATCTCTAACTCTTCAAATAGATACTTTTCTACTTTGGATAAAGAAGCACGAGAATGAGGTAGGATTGGCCTACTTCTATCCTAAATGTAGAGGAAAAAAACCCAAAAATAAGTGCCCAAAAATAAAGTTCGTGTATGTGTTGTCTGCAAGAAGGATCATAAAATGAAGTTGTATCCATAGTTAATGAAATATAAATAGGAACTTGAAGTAACAGAGGTATACTTCATGGGTAATAGGATAAAATGACAACAATATCCTATGGGTAATAATAATCAATTAGGAATGTCATCCTATGGGGGTAGCAATTTCCTAAACCAAGGTCAAGCCCAACCACCCAACATGGGTTGGTATGGTCAACAACCTTGGAATCCATTTTCTCAAGGAGTAAAACCTTACAACCCTTACCCTCAAAACCACTACTAGTAGCCTAGGTAGCAATGGATAAATTAGAATACTTGGAATTAGTATCCATAGCATACTGCTCCAAATCCACTACAGCCAAGTCTACCTATTATTTCTGCTCTAAGGACTCCTTAGTTACCATCACAACCAACAACAAACCCAAAAAATAAAAATAAGCTAACCTATTAGATGGAAAATGAGATGTACCCTATGTATAATTGTAAGGTAGATTGCGATCCTATCTAGTTAAGGTCAGGAAATCAAGTAGGTGTAGGATTCACTCCTCTTGTAGAAGAAGAGGAATCAATAGAAATAGAGAAAGGGGAATCACCCCTTGTAAAGGAGGTAGAAGAAGAATCAACACTTGTATATAGCAAAGAGGAGGTTCCACCTTTTCCACAAAGATTGTAGAAACCCAAGAAACCAATACAAATAAATTTTGATATCGTCTCTAGTTTAAAAAACTTAACAGTCACAATCCCTCTATTTCAGGCCATCAGAGACATACCTATTTATGGGAAGGCCATAAGACATCTATTCCTCAAGAAATAGAGGAAACCAACTAAATCAATCAGTTTGGTAGGTCAGTTAGTTGACCTTATGTTAGGGAATACCTATAGCTAGAAGTACTTAGATCCAAGAAGCCTTGTTCTGACTGTAAAAATAGAAGGTTGTATTTTACCCAACACACTAGTATACTTGGGGGCTACCATAAATGTCATTCCCTAGGAGACCATGCAAAAACTATAATTGACTAATCTAAAAACCACTAAGACTATACTGTAGTTGGCAAGAATATCTACAACACTTCCTAATGGAATACTGGAAGATATCACTATTACAGTAGATGCATGGGAGTATCCAATAGATTTCTTATTGTTGCAATCTAAGTCTAGACTAGGTGGATACCCATTAATATTAGGTAGACCTTGGTTGGAAATAGCTTATACTTACATAAGTTGTAAATATGGGCAAATGACCATTTCATATGGTTACAATATAAATAAATTGATCATACATCCACCTGTATAGTTTGCAGATTTTTTTGGAGAACATGAGGATGAGAATCAAAATATTGGTGGTTTATCAATGATCCAAACCATAATTAAACTTGAGGAGTTGGAAGATGAAAGTGATGAGGATAAGATGATATCTTACTTTTTCAATGAGAAACCTCCTGTCCTCCTCATGATTTGCCATTAGTAGGAGGAAAAGACCACCATTTTTATAAAATAGAAGTTGTACCTGGTAGAATGTTGAATGTGGATAACAAGTTCATAGTTGAATAGTAAACCAAACTGAAATAAACATTGGAAAATAATAAAGATGCATTTTCTTGGGAGTATTTTAAAATGAGAGGAATAGCTCCTGAGACCTGTACTCATAGAATATATCTAAAATACTAGGTTAAACCATTAAGACAAGCACAAAGGAGAATGAACCCAACCATGAAATAAATTGTCAAAATAAAATTACAAAACTCCTCACAATTGGATTCATCTACCCCATTTCAGATAGTGAGTAGGTATCACCATTAGTGGTGGTGCCTAAGAAGAATGGGAAGTGGAGAATTTGTGTTGACTATAGGTTGCTAAATAAATCAACTAAGAAGGACCACTTACATTTACCCTTTATAGATCATGTCCTTGACATCTTAGTAGGAAAGAAGTATTTTTCTTTCCTGGATGGGTTCAGTGGATACAATCAGATCCAAATAGGGGAAGAATATCAAGATAAAACTACCTTCACTTATCCATGGGGGATATTTTCTTATCGAGTTTTATCGTTTGGTCTATGCAATGCACCTATGACCTTTCAGAGGGTAGTTATCAGTATTTTTTTAGATGTTATTGGAGATATTGTGGAGGTATACATGGATGATTTCACTGTATATGGTGAAACTTTTGAAAAAACCATAGAGAATCTAGAAAATACACTTAAATGTTGTGAGGAAACTAACCTATCCTTAAGCAATTAGAAATGCTATATGATGATGTAAGAAGAGATACTTGTAGGACATCACCTTTTTGCAAATGGGATCAAAGTAGACAGAGAAAATAGAATTCATCCAAACCTTACCTACTACCAAAATATAAAAGGATATCCCTAGTTTCTAAGGATAAACCGATTAGTATAGGAGGTTTATATCATACTTTAGCAAAACTACTAAACCTATTACCACATTGTTAACTAAATATGCAGAGTTTATATGGACTAAATAATGTGAATAAGCATTCAACATCTTAAAGGAAAAACTAATTATTATTCTAGTTCGAATAGGTCCAAATTATACCATACCTTTTCACATATATGTTGATGCATCTAACAATGCAATAGGTTTGGTACTAGGACACAAATATGGTGATGACTTTTAGGCCATCCATTATGTTAGTAAAACCTCATAGGTGCTGAACTAAATTATAATATCATAGAGAAAGAGTTTTTTGTAGTAATACATGCTCTTAAAATTTTTTGTCATTACATTACAGGTTACCAAGTATTTATACACAGTAATCACTCAAAAATCAGATACTTGACAAAAAAACCTATGATTAGTAGTAGAATTATAATATGGTTGTTTCTCTTATAGGAATTTTATGTGATAATAGTTGACAATGCAGGAAAGGACAATGTGATAGTTGATTTCTTGTCCACATTGATACCTCCAGAATATGCAATTATAGTGAAAAATTTCTAGATTAGCATTTATTTTCTCTGAATGATCAGATACCTTGGTACACAGATTTGGCTAAATATTTAGCTATTGGTAAAGTATCCCCTACACTTTTACCTTGATAAAATAGACTGTAATTGAGAAAAGTGTAGATTTCTCATGCTTTGATGGGTGCATTTTCAAAATAGGACCTAATAAAATCATGAGAAGATGTGTTGTTGGGAATGAAATAATTGAAATACTAAAGGCTTGCCATGATGAACCTTGTGGTGGCAATTTTGCAGGAAAAAGGACTACATATAAAGTATTGCAGGATGGTTATTACTAGCCTTCACTATTCAAGGATGCAACCAAGAATGTGAGCTAATGTGATCAATGTAAAAGGATAGGCATACCTAATCTCAGATATGAGATGCCACTCCAAACACATGTTCTGAAAACAAATATCATTCAGAAACAATGGGCCAAATGGCATGACTACCACACTAGGTCAAAGTAGCTTAAAGTGGGAGAATGGGCATTACTCTATGATTCTCAATTTTATGAAAGGAAGGGTAAGCTCATGCAGTTTTGGATGGGGCCATATGAATTGACTGAAGTTATCAACAATGGGGTTATAAGGGTCATAACAAAAGACAGTAGCAACATTACCATAACAATCAATGGTCACCACCTACATCTATACCATGTTGCTAAAGAATACATGACTGAGTCTATATTAGGCATGGGGGAAACCCTAGTTGATTCTAATTTTATCTTGAGTCTGTAAGATGTTGACCTAGTCCATATAGTCCCAAACATAATTATTATTTCAAAGTTTTCTTTTTTTAGTTATGTTTTTGTTTTGTAGGAACAATACCCTTTGTACAACAGTTAGGAAACCTTTAAAACCTAGACCTAACAAGCACAATATCCATGAACCTATGCCTTCCAATATTTCTAGGAGAATTTTCTTGTATTAGGAGTATCTAGTCCTAATTTAGAAATGGGAATACTAAACCTGAATCTACACAAGAGTGTTTGGATTGGTCTCTGTGCACAATAAAACACTCAACTGCTGGTTTAGGGGTAGATGTTGATTCTATTTCTATTTTTCAATCAGAAGCACTGAAGGGCCTGATCAACCTAAAAATGCATGTACAAGGACAATTCAACACCCGTCGCATAAAAAAGAACCATCATTTTTTTGTATTTTATGAGAAGGCACCTGCTTCCTATTGTATGGTAGAAGGTACCTACTTTCCATTATATGGTAGAAGGAACCTGCTTCCCATTGTATGGTGTAAGGTGCCTACTTTCCATTGTACGGTAGAAGGTGCCTGCTTCCCTTTATACAATTTATGGTGCCTTACTCCCAGTATGTTACGAAGATGGTGCCTACATCCCATTTTCTGGCAGATCAACACATGAATCCTAGTTTTTACAAGAGAACGATCAACTTCTAGTTTTCAAGAAACTCACACCAAATATTCTTAGCATATGTAAAAAAAAGTTGAGTTTGTATAAATTTTGTTTTATAAGTACAACACCTAACAATTAGAAAAAAGGTGCTTGCTTCCCATGTTAGGAATAATAATATGATTGTTAAGGTGTCTGCTTCCCGTGTTAAGTAGAGCACCTGATTGCTATGGCACCTGATTCCCATGTTAAGCAAAGTGCTTTATTCATAAAGTGTCTATTTTCAATTTCCAATGCACCTAAACCCCATAATTCAAAAAGTAGGTTTCTGATTTCCATACAAAAAAAGTGCCTAATTTTTGTCTATTGCAGCCGTTTTTTGCCTTGAAATAATAACACGTTAGCATTGGGATATTTCTCGAGCCACGCCAACACTCCATGCACATTAAAATTCAAATATACCATGGAAAAAATTAAAATTTGACTTCAACCAAATTTTAATTAGGGGATGTTTGTCATCCCAAGGAGACACGTTTTTTCTAATTTTTGTTTTGAATTTTGTAGTATTTCTCGAATAAATAACATTGCAGCTACCAAGAACCAATCATGTCAATGAAAAGTTATTACATGAAAACTGTGACCATAATTATCCATTGCAGTTTACCCAATCATCAAACACCAACCAATAGCGATGTATCATAGATATCTATGCAAATGCACCCATGAAATGAATTTAGGTGCATGTTTATTTTTTGTCTATATTGTTTTCATGAACATGTATATCTATGGAAATATGCTGGTACAACCCCCCATTATTACCGTAACCACTTGAAAAATTCCACTTGGAATGGTGTTGCATGGCATACCTTTGATTGGTCAATAGTTTATGGTTATCATCTCCGCACAATCAAGCACATGCTCGAAGGAGCTTGCATGCATGAAAGAAATAATTTTAAAAAGCTTCTTACCAGCTATTGGGAAGCCACCTTCAAAGAAAGAAAACAAAATAGATAAGTGGAACACAATCACAATTCAAAGAGAAATTCGAAGCATCCATAAGTGAATTGTGAACTAAAGGAAAACCATAGGGGGAAAATCAAAGAATCACAACCTCATGAAGAGTGAGCTGACTAACTACTCGAGCATTTATATAGATATCCAAACATAGTTGGATGCTCTATAATGGATGGACTATTTTTGAACTATCAGTCAAGGCTAGGATACAACAGTGGAAAATGAATTTACGGCATCAATGAGGGATGGGATCATGCACATGTGAGGATGGAGATTCTAGACACTAAGGACTATATCACTAGAGTTATGAGTCTTTCTCTAATAGGGGAGAACACATACAAGGAGGATAACCTTACCATCTATGCATAGAGATTTTTTTGGAGCACCTAACGCATGATGGCTTATCAAAATGATACATTCCTGAGCTCTAGAGGGTAGTTTTTGAGCAGATCACCTGCTTCTTCATATGTTCTGGTAGGTACTCTATACCGAATGCCAATAACTTCTATTTTATCAATCATATCCTACATGGGGATAAAATTAATGTCTCTCATTACCTTGCATGCACCCTAAGAGATGAGGCTAGGTGATACTAGGCAGGAAACACCTCTACCCTATATCACCATGACCTTATTTCAGTCTTAGTGTAGTATGTGGAGTCACATAGAAATATGATAATTGAGGAAATTATGGGCACTAGTGTAGTGATAGGGGAACAAATAGAGGATGAGGTTCTAATTTATAATGAACAGTCGACCCAAGGGGTGAAAGAACATGCAAAGATGACACCTACATCCTAGCTTGCAAAAACTATAGGGGAAGTAGGACAAGCCTTGTCCCTTGTTTTTCCCTAATTTGAAGAGGAAGCAAGATACGCTCTATCTCCTTCCCATCAATTTGAAGGTGAGGTAGAGTAGGATTTCATACCCATTTTCACCAGGATGTGAAGCAAAAAAACAAAAGCATCAAGCATGGTTTCGAGATAATCTAATGAGGATACACAAATTAATGAGCTTAACAAGGAGTACTTAGCAAATTATTTATAGGAAATTTCCTATAGGTCAACTTATCAATAGGAGGTAGCCATGGAAGTTACACCATCAAAAGATCAAGTGATGGATTTGCAGCAATAGATGTAGGTTTTAAGAGAATGGTCTTCCACATGGGAAGCAAAATTTAGAGAAGAATGGGCTCTATTTGAGGAGTCCCAAAAGGAGGCTACATTAAAAATGAATGAATTGTATCAAATAATTCAGCAACTACAGATACAATTGTAGTTGCAGGACAAACCATTAGGAGCCAAGTAGTCAACCAAAGTTGATGCGATAGTGTAAACTAATGGGGAAACAAAAGTACCCCTTGTTGATATAGAAACAAACATGGAGATGTTGCTACAATGGAAGTAGAGAATCCTTATTCTACATTTCCCTATATAGAACATATACTTCGGGAGGATGAATTTGTGGTTGAGGAGCCTCAAAATGTAAAACAATTTGCAGAGAAAGCATATGAGGAGGAAAAGAAGATGGAGATCGAAGAGCCTCAAATTTTAGATAAGGAGGTAGATACAGAGCACTCTCTAGTTGATGTAGGGGTCAAATAGCCTTAGGGGGAAGAAGTAGTCCTTGTTAAGTGGTAATTTGTTATAGAGGAAAAAGAGGCTTAATAGCTTGAATCCCCTATACACCATAAAACAATAGTTGCACCAAAACATCCTTGGGTACAACAAATCAAGCTAATATCAAAAAAAAATCCACAAGGTCATATCAGCAATGATCCAGAACTAGAGTTAGATTTTCTGAGTTGAAGGCACTGGATATCGAATTTGATAAGGAATCAAAGCTAGATTCTAATGAGGAATGTGAGGTAGAAAAGAATTTGTTTTCTGCCCAAAAAAAAAACTTTGAAAATCTCAAAGAGGAAATGAAAAAAAAAAAAGAAAAAATGGAAGAAGACTTCTAAGAGGACCCATAAAGAATCAGAAAACCAGGCTAGGGAGAAATCTAGTAGGCCTTATAGGAAAATTCTAGTTGCCCGACCTGAGCAATTTTGGTTATTTTATGGGTTATAGGATGGAAAGAATTCAATTATGAAAGCATTATTGACAAGTACGGGATTTATAGATCCTGTGGAACCTGAATATTTGGCATCAAGTGGATGAACTCCCCTAGTGGAAAATACATAGGTCAAAGCTAAACCTGAGCTTTATCCAATAGGGGTAGATTTTCCCACAACCAGGGTTGCTAAGAAGTCTAGAATCCCATTTGGCAATGAAGAATCAATTCATGTAGTTGAAGAGTTGCCCCTTCACCATGAGTACTGGAAAATGGTTGATCCTGCATTCCAATAGGATGCCACTAGTTTATATAGTTTTTATCTGAGCATTGAAAAAGGTAAGGTGGCCTAGATCAAAGAAACATCCAAGAAGATAGCAGGGCCAAGTGAACCTGTTCGATGTAGCAAACACCAAAACTAGTAGGGTCTGGATACAACCGCTCCCAAGGCATCAAAGGGGTGAAAGCCCTAGGACAAAAAAAAGAAAAATAACTAAGAAGAAGAGGACACAAGCCAATAGGACTTACTGGGATGTTGTAAATAGAACTAGTAATTACCAATTAAAAGTGGCATAGGGATGTGCCACCCCTTAAGCATGGGGGGATTATGAGCCATAGAATTACTCATTTTTTGTACCTCTTTTCCCCATAATGTGTGATATATTTTTTGTAGACATAAATGTTTTATGGAAATTATATATATAATTAATATTTTATTTTACATGTTATCTAATATTTATCTTTAAGTGTAATTTTTGTAGATTTAGTGGAAATTGTGGTATTTTGACATGTTTTTATCGAGGACCCACTCGAACCTAGAACTTGCAATTTTATGAAGTAAAAACATCTATGGAATATCAATGAGATGTATGAAGTTAGACACCTAAATTCGTTTGAAGCACCTAACTTCTATTTGGTACTTAATTGTTAGGCACCTACTTCTTGTTTTACACCTAATTCCTATAAAGTGCCTATTTTCGTTGGGCACATACTTTCTAAATTTTTCATACAAGGTGCTTGCTTCCTGAATTCTTCAAACACGTGAAAGCACGAGATTCCGGTCAAAGGAAACACCAAGTGCAATTGCATTCAAAGTTAAGCACGCCTAAGTCCTAGAAATATAAATTACATGAAACGAAAAAGAGACATGTTGGAAGAGACGCAATCAGATAAAGAAAAACAGCCCTTTCATTAATTTCCTTCGATCTCTCATTACAATAATGCCTCCTCCCTTTTCGGGGGCTAGGAGCGCAAATAGGGTTTGATTACAATCGCCGAATGATTCCTCCTTCCGCGTGCCCACGATTGCAATGGGCGGGCCAAGATGATGCCGCCGCCGATGTCGATGAGTTCTTCGCCTCTCGCCGCTTCTCCTGCGAACAAAGAAATGATCAAGACGTTAGTAGCACCCGCTGCAAATGAAAAGCATTCTCTCTCTAAAACTAACAAAATATGCATACGAATATTTGCCCGAAACA
Organism: Wollemia nobilis; assembly: GCA_028583015.1. Lineage (NCBI taxonomy): Eukaryota > Viridiplantae > Streptophyta > Pinopsida > Araucariales > Araucariaceae > Wollemia > Wollemia nobilis. The sequence continues at coordinate 1,369,974 of JAQPPZ010017229.1, read as the reverse complement.
GTGAAAACAAGTGAATCCAAATTGCTTCAAAACCCGACGTAAGGTAAGAAAAGTTACTGAAGGCCACTGCCACTGAGGCAACTGGCCAATCCACCTTAAACTGGAATTCGTCCCTAGGCAGGACGAATTCGATCGTAATTCGTCCCCGGGTGGGACGAATTCTTCCGAGTAGGAGAAACCGACCCGCTCGCCGCTCCAATGTCGGATCCCGGGACCTCGCAAAACTCCCCGCAAATAGGGGGTTAGGTAATTGGGGCCATTTTGGGACGACCCGGATGGTCGGATTTTCCCAATTTGGCCTCCACCCTCGGGAATTTGACCTTGACACCCGCAAGTTAGCGAAACGACAAAGCAATACAAAACACCCTAAACTTCGACCAAAAGCTACAAAATTGCAATTATAGACTAATCGGACCTAGTAACATACGAATGCAATCTAAAAAATAATCTAAAGTGCTCAAAAACTAAAATTAGGACTTGGGAGGTGCGGGGGTGCCCAAGTGGGCCTCCCACCGTTGGCCCTCGATTTTGGAGCCAATCCACCAAGGATGGGCCCAAAACCTTTTAGGATTGGGGGTCGGCGAATTGGTAGGTTCAGATGTCCATGCGTCGGATTTGAGTAAGGTTCGAGCTTCCAAAGGCCACCCAACAACCTCCCTTGCAAAAGAGATTGATGGATGTAGGAAGGTGAACAAAGGGGGATGCAAGTGAGTCTTCAATTCGGCAGCACTTCGTTGCTTGAACACTCCTTCAACTCTCGTATGTTTTGGGTGAGAAAAGTCCCACCTTTTATAGACCCAAGGGGTCTCTTTTGGGAGGGAAGCACAAAAGCCAAGTGTTGGCCATAGGCGCCATGTGGCACTCTTGTCTTCCCATGAGGGAGGGGAGTCCTCCATTGACTTGAACTTTGATAAATGCTTCTTGTAACAGTCCTCTAACGGCCCCTCCGTCCACTTACACATGCGTGCAAGGTAGGAGCCCTTAACCGACTCGTTCGGGCTGCCACTTGGCACCATTTGCCTTTTTGCCCGTTGCTTAGAATTCGTCCCACCCAGGGACGGATTCAGAATTCGTCCTGGGGTGGGACGGATTCTATTTTGAATTCGTCCCTGGGTGAGACGAATACTGGGCAAAGTGTCCAAGTGTGCCAAATTGCTTCTTGACCTCACAAAATTGCTATGAAAGTGGTTAAGACCACCGTTTAACCTCTGAGGGCTGCCCTGGGGGCTGTGTTTGTCAAAGCGATCGTTGTTTGCAATCACATAATCGGATTGGTGCTGTTTTGGTGTCTACAGATGCCCCTTTTTGGGAAGCGCTGCAGGTGACGCAATGCTTGAGAAAAAATAGATAACCAAAGCACTAATGATTAGGGTTTCTTGGTAACCTAACCAACTTTTGATGCCCCAAGTATGGAAAGGGCATGCATTCTTGAATCCTTGCTTCTGACGAGCTAAGGAATTTGATTTCAAGTATTAACCTGTTTTGGTGAGGTGTGACTTGAACTTAGACATTGATCAGCCATGAACAAGTGAAGGGCATTTTTATCCTCATGGGGAACCTTGTGTTCATGATTCACGAAATGCCAAGTGTTTGATTGATTTGATTGTTGCTTGTTTATTGCCCCAAGCAGGAGCGTGATTGTCTTTGTCAATGATTCTTTGAATGCATGTCATTTTCCTTAATTGGGTGTGTGATTGTTGATTGGTGACTAAGTGTGACTACCCCCTCAAGCGACGAATCGATGAGGGAATGACCTTCGTGAGAGAAGCGACGAGTCGCTTGACCCAAGATGACTTGTGCAAGGTTGCCTTTAGAGGGTTTACCGTTAAGCGTGTGCAATTTTTCCAACATATGGACCTATTTTTGGTGGGTGTTAACCCTTTTGGTGATGTCATAATGAGGTGAAATCGTCGAAAACCTATTTCCCGTGGAGCGGTCCGGCTATGATAGCCTTCTTGGGGAATTAGGAGAGCGATAATTTGGACCTCGACATCGATTTTCTTTGCTTAGAGGTTAAGTGCATGAGCACTTATGCCCGGCAATGTTTTTGTTGTGTTTTTGTTGAATTTTGTACTGTTTTTGTTGTTTTTGTGACACCATTTGGTGATTGAATTGTCGGCAATCCGTCCTCCCGTGGAGCGGTCCGGCTATGGTAGCCTTCTTCGGGAGTAGGATAGTGACAATGCAAACCCCGACATCAATTTTGCTATGCCAAGAGGTTAAGTGCAAGAGCACTTGTGTCTGGCAATGTTTATTGCTTGTTTTGTGTTGCATTTTTTTGTTGTTTTGTTGTTTTTTGTGACACCATTTTGGGATTAAATTTTCAAAATCTGTCTTCCCTTGGAGCGGTCCGGCTATGGTAGCCTTCTTAGGGAGTAGGATAGTAATAATTTGTGACCCCGATGTCGAATTTGTATGCCCATGTTGTCAGTTGCATTTGCAATCCTGTCAGGCTTTTATTGTCTGTTTTTAGTGCATTTTTAGTCATTTTTCTTGATTTTTTTTGTGCTGGCCTGAATTCGTCCCTGGGTGGGACGAATTCCAGCTGGAGAATTCGTCCCTGGGTGGGACGAGCGCTGATCAGAGCGCTCGTCCCAGTCAAGGATGAATTCCAGTGCAAAAGGCCTATTTAAGGGCCAAAACTTGATTTTGGGCTCATTTGTGTCATTTTTTTCTTGCGATTTTGGAGCTCTGGGAGGAGGAGGTAATTCTGCGAAGCTAAGCGCTGCTGGAATTCTCTCTGCCATCATGAGTGCACAAACTGGTTTGAGCGGCGGAGCCGAGGCGAGACCTGTAAGTGACCCTAGGGTTTATTTTGCTTTAACTTAATGCATTGTTTTTGTGTTGCGCTTTTCAAAACTTTAAGATTTTTTTTGTTATGTTTTTTGTTTAACAACTAAGGTTAGAAACCCTAGAATTGAAAATTTTATCTTTTTCATTTATTTATTTATTATTATTTTTTTTTTTTTTGTTTGCTTGCAGGTTGTTAGGAGCCGCTACCGTGTACCCGCTGCCTTTACTGAGGCGCGGTTGGCCTTGACTGATGGTGACTGGGAATGGCTTGATGCCCTTGGGCTCAAGTAGGTGGCTCGACTGGAGCCTCGTGGTTTCGGATCGGGCCTATCTCGACGGCCCCGATCAAGCTTTGGGATCCGTGGACCAATACTTTCCATCTCCCGACAGGGGAGATGACTGTGACTCTTGAGGACGTCTATCGGTTGCTTCGGATTCCGATAGATGGTCTGCCTATTAGGACATCTCCGTTCGATCACCGAACTGCTATACTCACGAGATGTTTTGGGCATGGGGGGGAGCTGGGTGTAGCAGACCCAGTGGAGACAGCCGAGGCGGATTGCCAGGCTGGCAGGATTTTGGTTGGTCGGTGGAAGGAGAGGGGGGTGTTAGGAGTGAGGCACGCATTCCCGATGGGCCTCATTTCTAACATTCTTCTCCCCGATTCGTCGAGTGCGAGGTTCCCATGGAACCCACTGGATTTGGTGTGGCAATTGGCAGTAGTGCCCGATAGAGGCACCGTTGATCCCGAGATGGGGATAGACTTTGTTGGCGCAGCTTTACGGGGAGTCGGATGGGGTCCGCCGTCGACAGCGAAAGGGTGTCGCTTGCAGCTTTTTGTTGCAGTGTCGGGGTTGGCAGCACATAGCTGTTGAGAGGCCTACCGGGTTACCGTGGATGACTCGGGCGGTGATGGAGGATGATGAGATTGGTTATGCAGCTTTGTGGCGACGGTCTACGGAGCAGGGGCAGAGTCGGCGATGGGCAGGTGCAGTTGATCACTACATTGATGCCTTTTCGTGGCTCACTCCAGGGGAGGTGTTTTGGCGTCCCTATCGGGACTGTCCAGCCTGGCCTGAGGCTGGAGAGTGGCTCCGACGGGTACGGAGGGAGCGATGGTTGACTGGGCGGCACGGGACGGAGCATGAGTTCTTTCCGTACCGCCGGGTTACACGATAGTTTGGGGTGCGCCAGGGGTTGCCTGGTGAGCCCGTTGGCTATCGCCGTCGGGGAGATGAGAGGGATCTGGAGCCACCGGTCCTCGTGCCATTGGGCGAGGAGTCGGATGCGGTTATTGAGGTGTTGGATGTGGATGACGTAGGTACTACCACTGAGTATGACTCGTGGTGGGTTTTGCGGCGCTGGAGAGGTGAGGGTCCACTGGGAGGCGCGGAGGCGGCAGTGGAGGATGCTGAGGCGATAGGGGGTGATTGGGGAGGGCCGTTGGATGATGCAGATATGGTGGATGTGGGAGATGAGGATGTGGACTTGGGTGTTCCGGAGCAGCCGGACATGCAGGATGTGGAGGAGCAGTTGGAGCCTGAGCAGGCTACTGTCCCCGTGAGTCCTATGCGTCCGACAGATACGGAGGGGGTGGGGTCGGATGTAGGCGATGAGGTTGCACGGCTTACAGAGCTGCTACGGATGCGGGATCTGGAGAGGGATCTTCTGCGGGCTCAGTTGGCAGAGCGGGATAGAGTTTTGGCATAGCGCGATGATGCATTGTCTATCTATCATCGACGGGAGGCAGAGTGGTGTCTGTACCGGATAGACTTGGAGAGGGAGGTCATCCGCCTTGGCGGGCGGCTCCCTGAGCCTTCGATCAGCAGATCTTCTCGACGGACGAGGGATAGTCTGACTGAGCAGTCAGCATCATCTCGCCGCAGTGCGGTTAGATGAGGGGGTGGTAGTAGGCATGATGCGGGGGCTAGCAGTAGCCACCCTATAGGGTCCCGTAGGACCCACACCACGGGGGTAGTTCCCGTCGCACCGATCCTGCGTGATCATGGTGGCCGACGCCTTAGGTTGGGTTTTGGATATGATTGCGGGGTCTGAGGACCTTTTTTGTAGCCTGCGGGCATCTTTTTGACGTATATATATATATATTTTTATATATATATATATATATATACCGGTTTTATTTTTGGATTTGTACATGTGATGATGTGATTTTTTGTTATGCATGTTTATTTATTTGATGAATGCAGATGAATTGAAGTGTTTTAGATGTCTATGTGATATGCAAATGGATGAATGATATTTTTATTTATCTGGTTTTTCTTTGCTATTTTTGTATTTTTTGATGGTATCATAAGGATGATAAGTAGCGTAGATGGTTTTGGGATGAATGTAAGATTTTCCTCGAGATTCAGACAGCTTTTAACTCACTATCCATGACTCGTACTTTATCTTACGAGACTTTTGAACAAGGTACGAATCGGACCTATTTTTGACCGAGTTATTTAACATCCCCGTGTGTGCAATTGAGTTCATTTAGTGGTATTTGTTAGGATACCGCCACTGCGATGGGCTTTCAACCGAACCTCGTATCGAGGATCACCTAATTAGCTCCACGAATTCCTTTGTTGTATGTACTAAGATTAATCCGCGTTGTAATCCAGGATGTCATAAGCTAGCTCATCCACATGCAAACATTGATCTGTACGCAATTTAATGTGACAGATATATCGTCATGCGGGAGGTTTACTTCTATTACCGAATTGGTATTGAAGCTTGCCTTATGACCTACGTAATGCTGAGAGTTCCAGGGATTCAAGGTCAACTCCCTTCTTTTTTTCAATTGTATTGGGATACTTGCTCTTTTGTAGTGATAAGATCACTGTTTATTTTGATTGATTTTTCTTTTGAGCAAGGGATTGGGGATATGGAGTGATGAAAATCACCGTTGTTTGTGCCTTTTGATGTGTGCACTATAGTTTGTCAAATTTTTGAGTTTTGACATTTTGCAAATTTTTGTGTTTTGCAACTATTGAGAACTTTAGGGATTCTTAGGGAATTGGGTAGGGAGGAAGCTTGTCCTTTTGCCAACTCTCAGCATTCTAGGGGTCATTCGCACAGGGGGATGAGCAAGATAACCGTTTCGCTTGTGGTGACCTAGATTATTTTGCAGGTTTCGTCTTTCGTTCACACAATTTTGGGAATTTTAATGTTTGATTTGTGTTGGGATGTTATGTAACAAGGTGTATTTCAAGTATGACTCTACCTTTGTAAAATCCGTTCGACTTGGTACACTACATGGCTAAAGAGGAAAATGATGACTGAATCATTGAAACTCTTAGTACATTCCTGCACCACCGATCGTAGTGTGGTAAAATTTATGCATGGTGTTTTTGTTGATTTTGATGAATTCGAGTATGCCTAGAATTGAGATGCAAATCTTTGTTGATTTTGTTGATTTTTGTTGTTTTGTTTTTGTTGAATTTATTGATTTGTTTGACCAAGAGATTGCGATAATCCTTGGAGCTTTTTGGGTTGACCAAGAGATTGCGATAATCCTTGGAGCTTTTTGGGTTGACCAAGAGATTGCGATAATCCTTGGAGCTTTTTGGTGACCAAGAGATTGCGATAATCCTTGGAGCTTTTTGGGTTGACCAAGAGATTGCGATAATCCTTGGAGCTTTTTGGTTGACCAAGAGATTGCGATAATCCTTGGAGCTTTTTGGGTTGACCAAGAGATTGCGATAATCCTTGGAGCTTTTTGGGTTGACCAAGAGATTGCGATAATCCTTGGAGCTTTTTGGGTTGACCAAGAGATTGCGATAATCCTTGGAGCTTTTTGGGTTGACCAAGAGATTGCGATAATCCTTGGAGCTTTTTGGTTTGACCAAGAGATTGCGATAATCCTTGGTGCTTTTTGTTTTGACCAAGAGATTGCGATAATCCTTGGAGCTTTTTGTTTGTTTGTTTTTGTTGAATTTTTTTTTTTTTTTTTGGTACATGGCTTTCTTAGATATGAAATGGTCGCAAATGACTGATATTCAAGGGTTCTGTTTCCTTGATACCGTCAAGAGAAGCTAGCCTGTACGTTCTCGGTCCTATTTTGCTATCAATGACATAAGGACCTAGCCAATTTGCCATGAATTTGTCCCTCATATGGGACGGCAAATTAGAGTTTTGTTGGTTTTCCTTCAGAACCAGATCACCAACCCGAAAGTCTCTTAGGTGAACTTTCATGTTGTAAGCTCTCTTAAGCCGCTCTTGATAGATACGTAAGTGCTCGAGAGCATTAACGCGTCTTTCATCAAGCAACGTAAGTTGGTCTAACCGGGCCTGCCGTGCAGTGTCATCATCGATGAATTCCTGCATTGATATGCGGAGGGAAGGAATTTCCAACTCGAGAGGCATTACCGCTCTCGAGCCATACACTAGTGAAAATGGAGTTGCCCCAATGGGCGTCCGAATGCTAGTGCGATAGGCCCAAAGGGCAAGTGGGATTTGTATGTGCCAATCCTTATGACTGTCTACGACGGTCTTTTTAAGGATGGCGACTAGCATTTTGTTTGACGCCTCTACTTGCCCATTTGCTTGCGGATAATAGGGTGTTGAAAAGCTATGCTGAATTTTGTACTTTGTGGTTAAAGCACGCACGTCTTTGTTCTTGAATGATGGCCCATTATCCGAGATTATTTTGGATGGAATACCAAAACGACATATGATGTAATGCAAAATGAACTCCGCAATGCGGGGTCCTATCGTAGAGGTTAACGGAATTGCTTCCACCCATTTGGTAAAGTATTCTGTGGCCGTTATGATAAACGTGTGACGGCCTGACGATGCAGGGGAGATCTTTCCGATTAGATCGAGGCCCCACTACGAAAATGGCCAAGCAGACTGGACTGTCTGTAGGGCCCGGGAAGGTGCGTGCATAGATTGGCATGATGTTGACATTTTACACACCTCTTGACATACGCGCAACAATCTCGCTCTAAAGATGGCCAATAATAGCCCATGCGAAGAATGCGCTTTGCAATGGCCATACCACTGAAGTGGCCGCCACATGTACCGTCATGCGCTTGGGTGACTGCCCAAGTGGACTCTTGCTGGTCCAAGCAACGAAGAAGAATTCCGTCGTAGTTGCGACGATACAAAATGTCTCCTATCAAGACATATTTTGCCGCTTTCTGTTTGAATGTTCATTTTGCGGCTTGCGTCAATCCAAAGGGTAGATTACCTAACTTGAGGTAATCTCTTATGGGTAAATACCAGTCCTGTTGATCGGATACCTCGACAGTTTGAATAGCCAATCCCTTTTGGAGTTCTTCCCTAACAAATGCCGATTGGGATAGAACTTGTAAGAATAGCGTTGTGTTGCTATTAATGGGAGTGGGGGAGAATAAAGACCCCAAGTTGGCATGTTTCAGATAGTCTCGGATTCGAAAGAACTTATCCGAAGATGGTTCGATCTGGATCATGTGGATTCCTGGCGTCAAGTCTGAGCTTGCGCGCTCCATCGCGGGTTGCGATAAGGTTTTGACCTGAATGGTTGTTACATCACCGAAAAGGTCTTGCGGGATTAGTGACCCTAAGGAGGCCATTGTGTCCGCAAAATGATTCGATGATCGAGGGAGTGCCTCGATGTCATACCACTCAAGTTTTGCCAGGAATTTATCCACGAGGGCTTTATAGGCCTTCATAACTGGGCATTTGCATTGATATACCCCTTTGACTTGATTGACAATTAACAACGAATCGCCAAAGATGTTCAATCTTTTGATGTTCATGGCGATTGTCGTCCGAAGACCTAGGAGCAAGGCTTCATATTCTGCATTGTTGTTGGTGCACTCGGAAGTTTAATTTAAATGACAGGGGCATTGGAGCGCCCCGCGGTGTGAAGAATACAATTCCCGCGCCACCACCTTGCTCGCATTTAGAACCATCAAAAAATAAGGTTATGTCGGCTCGAGACTCGAGCTCTTCGAATCCGGCGATTCTCGAGACATGGAAGACCTCATCATCGGGTAGTTCTATGACCAGAGGCTGATCGTCTTCAAGAGGAGCCTCCGCTAGTTGATCGGCTATGACTTGTCCTTTTATAGATTTTTGCCCAATAAACTCAATGTCAAATTCCGTCAACAACATGATCCATTTCGCCGTGCGGCTACTATGATAAGTACGACTCATCATGTATCGCAATGGATTCTCCTTAGACACAACATACGTCGTGTTGCTCAGCATGTAGTGGCGTAGCCTTTTGGTAGCAAACACCACTGCCAAGCGTAGTTTCTCAACGTATGCATAGTTAAGTTCAGTAATCGACCAGTGGTGCGGCTAAGATAGTAAGTAGCCTCGTTCTTTGTGAAGTTCATTCTTCCGGGCTAGCATTGCGCCAGTGCCACCTCGCAGGTCGAGATGTATAAGTAGAACGGCACACCCGGTCTAGGCGGTGCCACATTGGCGGCGAAGCCAAGTATTGTTTGATTTCATCAAAGGCTGACTGGCACTCGTCATCCCAATGAAATGTGACCCCTTTGTGCAATAGTTTGTTCATTGGTCGGCATTTGTCATATAATTGCGCTATGAAGCGTTTAATCGACGCGACCTTTCCTTGCAGACTTCTGAGCTGCTTGATAGTGGTTGGGGGAGCCATTTCAAGGATTGCCTTGACTTTGTTTGGGTCCACTTCGATGCCTCTTTTGGAGACTATAAAACCCAAGAGTTTTCCAGATGTGACGCCGAACACGCACTTCTTGGGATTCAGCTCGACCTTATGCTCTATGAGGCGATCGAGAATCTTGCTTAAGTCACCGAGATGATCTGAGCGCAATTTAGACTTGGCTAACAAATCATCCATGTAATCTTCCAAAGTTTTGTGCATGTAATCGTGGAAGATATACGTCATAGCACGTTGGTATGTAGCGCCAACAATTTTTAAGGCCAAAAGGCATGACCTTATAACAAAATGTCCCCCAAGGCGTTGTGAATGCCGTTTTGAGTTGGTCTTCGTGATTGATACGAATTTGATTGTATCCCGAGAAACCGTCCATTAGGGAGAGCATTTCGTGACCCGTTGTAGCGTCTACCAATGCGTCGATGCTTGGCAAGGGGAAATCATCCTTAGGACTCGCTTTGTTTAGGTCTCGAAAGTCGGTGCATATGCGAATCCTCCCGTCGGGCTTCTTGACGGGAACCATGTTGGACAACCATGGCGGATAATCCACGCAGATGACAAATTGTGCATCCAACAGACTTTTGCAATTCGTCTTTGACCATCAAGGCCACCGTTGGGTGCATCTTTCTTAGTTTTTGCTTTACCGGCTTGATTTTCGGATCAAGCGTTAAATTGTGCATGACTAGCTACGGGTCTAGTCCTGGCATATCTTTGTATGACCATGCAAAAACTTCCTTCTTTTCTTTAAGAAGGGCAATGTAATCGGCTTGCTCTTCGGGGGAAAGGCTTACCCCCAGCTTGAGAATCCTTGGATTCATTGGATCTGTGCCGATGTCTACGTCATTCGTCTCTTCGACTGACATGTGAGATCCGTCCTCCAACTGATGTGGAGTTGGGATTAAATGGATATCATCAGCTGAGTTAAGATCTGCGTTTGGGACCTCGGGTCCCTCTTCAGCTTGAAAATATCTTGAGTTGTCCTTGGGGTAAAATGAAACATTTCACCGAAAGGCCAACACTCTGATGGTGACAATGGTGAATTGACGCGATCCCAGTCAATGGCATCCATGTTTAGATGCAATGACCGAGATGGATCGGTCGGATTGCGGATGGGTGTGGTCAAATCAATGGAGATCATGTGGATGGAATGAATTTGGTCTCCAGAACCACGGGTGTGACGACTTGATTCTTTCAGATGTTCCCTATACTCTGGATCTGGCTCTACGGGAACAGGCACGAATGGATCCTCTCTAGGTGCAAATTCGTCTCTATGTGCGAAAAGGAAGGCGGGGTCTTCCCTTGGTACTGTTGTCCTGATGGGATCTTGAGGTGGACGATGCTCATCTTGAATTTGGAGCCATAGGCCTAACACTTGGTCCCACCTCGTTGGGTCTACGTGCCATTCATGTCCTAACCGTATACCCATTTGTCCCATTAGATCTTCATGGGTTAGAGCGCGGTGATGTCGTCGCGCATGTCTGAGATAGTCCATCTCGGCCTCGTCTTCCGAATCGCTTTCATAGATCCAAAATTGTTCATCCTCTTCAAGATCCTGTTGCTTCCGACATTGAGGACTCTTCCTGCTCCAGTGAATTAATCTGGTCCCATTGCGGTTGTTCCACTCTTAGTGGAGGGACCTGATTCTTTTGAGACCGTGTTATTTCGTCTGGAACCTCTAAGGGGAACAGTTTCAAAAAAATGTTTGGAAGCCGTTGTTGTTCTCTTTGATGACTGTTCTCTGAACTTTCACCTCTCTCTAGCAAAGGAGAGGGATTATTGCTATTTCCAGGGGTGTTTGTAGACCATGGGATATAATCCCCCAATGTGTATTCTCGTGTTTGGATTGGCGTACGGGTCTTGTGCCAATCCCCCCCGTTGCCTATTTCTAGGCCTTGCATGTTTTCAACCAAGATGTCTAATGGCAGGGGATGGTTGAACCCTACCCCCGACTTGTCATATGGCATCTGATACCTTGGTTGGCAAAGGATCCGCATCCCTTGCTCATATCTGCCTAACCCATACCCATGCCAATTGCATTGTTCGAGATATTTTAGGGCAAATTCTGGGTTCGACAGATAATTGATGTTTTCGACAAAAGGTTCTTCATCTGTTTCCTTTTGTTCGCATGGTTCATAACCATGATCAAGGCCCCCATACACAAAATTCGTTTGGTTCGGTGGGTAGCCTAGAGGGACGATTGTTCCAATGGGAAGGCGAGGTCTTCCCATGTCTTGTACTCGACTCCCAAGTGTGGGGGTTGCCACAACATTTTGCACTATGTACTCTCCCAGGCCTCGTACTGGCCATCTCAACAGTGATTGTTGATGATTGGGTAGGAGGAAACGGTAGTCCTTCCTGAGTCCATTCCATGTTTGGTTGTTCAGGAGTCTTGGTTTCCGTTGCGTTGTGCACTTCCTCTGTTGATATTGCTGAGATCGTGGGCAACCCCTCTTCTAGAGGCTTAACCTCCTCCATGATTTGCTTTCCCTTGTCCTTCTGTTGGGCCACGATAGGTGGCGTTGATGATGAAGGAGCCGATGATGAAGTCTCACCCGGCTGGGATTTTGCCTTATTTGCCACCAATGGTGCTCACGGTATCGAACCTCGTTTAGATGGATTTAATTGAAAATCCAAATGCGTTGATGGTAGGGTCGATTGAGGTATGAATTGTACCGCATTGCAATACTTGAAGGGCTCTAAGTCCATTGGGACTACATGTATTTGCCCTTCATAGGCATACTTCAAGCACAGGTGTGCGATCGAGGGGACACACTTCATGTCCCCCGATCCAAGGCCGCCCTAGCAAGATGTTATAAGCCATTTCGCCTTCCAACACATGGCACAATGGTGGGTATTGACTTTTGTCCTACCCGTATAGGCAGTAACAACCGTGCCGATCGTCGAGCAAATTGCATCGTTAAAAGCTCGCAGTAGTGTACGTGGAAGCTGTGATGTGAGAGGTCGGCAGTTTTAAATGCTTTAACGCTGCAGTGGTTATGATGTTACTGGACGAGCCAGTATCTATCAAGCACTCTCTTGTACGGGATCCCGTTGACCCGCGCGATAACGTGCAGAGGTGGATCCGGCATGTCATTCGATATTGTTTTGACCTCATTTTCTTTGAATGTGATGACAGGCTCCGTACATTGTTTCACATGTCCCACGAAGGCGTTGAAAGAATTAGCTTCGTGGGGTTGTACTTCAATGGCTTTTAAGATGTCCATAAGAGCTTCTCTATGTGGAGCCGATTGTTGAATAAGCTCGTAGATGGACAACTCTAGCCGACGTGGTCCGCAAACTCTCGTGAGTTTGGTTCGTATCGTGACCTCGTGTCTAGGCGGAGGTAACCGCGTTGGGCGTTGTTGAGGCCGCGATGTCGACGGAACTTCCCTCGCGAGTACCTCGGGGGCAACTCTGCGGTATTTTCTGTTCCTTGTTACAATGCTAATCATTCCCACAAATCCTTGTGCGGGAAGATCTTGTCGCACCTCGTTTATTTGGAGCGGTTTTGTTCTGCGCCTCGTAAGGTGCAAGGGGTCCTTGAATACCCCCATTTGTTGGTTGTTAGGTGCGATGGGGTTGTCCACGACCAATGTTCGATTGTCGATCAAATCCTGGACTAGTTCTTTGAATTTCAAGCACCCATTTAGGTCATGTCCTCTGCGTCTATGAAATCTGCAATACAATTCCTCCCTATACCCCCTAGGCTTGGGAACGTTAGGGTCAAAAATTTGGATTTCTGGCAGAGTAACTAGATTCGCCGCTGACAAGCGGTCAAATAAGGAGTCCCTAGACTCCGCATACGGGGTGAATTGTCGCCTAGGGCGACGCTGTCGACATCTGTTCTCGTCTCTCGTTATCTCTTTCGTAAGCGTGAGGCACTCGCTCGGTAGTTAGCCTTTTGAGGCTGCGTTTCTTGCACATGCGCGGGGACATTTATCGCAACTTGGTTGATTGCAGCGTGTTGTGGTTGCGTTGTCCCAGCTTTAGTGGTTTTATTCCACTCTTTCTTCTTAGGCTTGGCAATTGCGCCTTCGCCTATCTTAATCTCTTCTATGACTCTGGCTTGCGCCAAAGCTTCTTCTAAGCTGTCATATTGTCGCAGCAACAATAGACCATAGATTGATTTTAAACAACTTTTCATGAACATTTGCGTGAGGTCCGACATGGGAGGATGGTAGGGTAACTTAGAAAGCAAAGCTCTCCATCGGTTCCTGTACGCTGCCATTGTTTCCTCCTCAAATTGTTTAAGGCTAGCAAGATCACTAAGTGATGCCTTCTTCCTTGTGTTGAAGGCGAAACGTTCAAGAAACGCATCTACTAGCTGATCTAAGCTGCTTATGCTGTGTTTGGGCAGCTGTGTGAACCAATCCGAGGCAGGGCCTACGAATGTGGTTATGAATGTTCTAAGCAATAATGCGTCATTATCTTGAATGCCGAAGCATTGGCTTAGAAACCGTGTAACATGTTCCTGTGCGTCCTCTTCACCTTTAAAAACTGCCAATTGAGGCAACTTAAAGTGTTCGGGGTAAAGAGGTGTAGGCACTGAGGGATGCACCGGATTATTGCGGAGTAGACGTAATGTGGGTTTTTGATGCCCAGCAGCTTTTGTCTCCACCGACTCTAAACGCTCCAATAGCGCTTGGTATGCATCGGAAGATTTTATTTCTTCCTCTCTTGTTCGCTCTTGTTGCAAGTTACGGTAAACTGGAGGCCTATGGAGGGGTGGCCGAATGGCATCCTTCCCGCCTTGATGGGGAGTTTCGATATACTCCTCTTCTGGTTCATACTCCTCGTAAAATTCTTGAGGAGTCTCAGGGCGAAACCTATGACCCTGATCAAGTTCTTGCCGAAGGTACCCATCATTGTTTCGGGGAGTTGCCTCCCTCTCGAATCTATGGGGTCTTGGAGGCATAGCTTGATGAGGTCGTGGAGACCTGTCTTGCGCCAACGGATTACGCCTCTCATACTCTTTCAGCTCTTTGGATGCGAGGGGTTGGCCCCCTCTCATGTATTTCATAGCGTAACTCATCCGCTTCGCGTTGCATGCGTTCTTTATCCAAGCGGTATTGATACTCTATCTCTTGCTGACTTTGTTTAAGCCGCATGATTTGGGCTTGACGGGTGGTATATCTGGCGACAGCCAGATCAATTTGTTCTACCCTATTTTGTTCATAAGGTTCAAATGTTCCTCCTATGGGTTTACCTCAATTTTGATGCTCTAAAATCTCAAGGGGTCGCTTCCTCCGTCGAGGTAGGCGTATGTGCTCGAGGTTCCGGCCTCAAGGGGTGATCATGATATCCTGCCGGTGCGGAAATGCAAGGTTCCCGCATTGTTTGTTGCTCTCGAGGAATGCGATGGTTTTCCTCATACTCCCTTTCACGGGTTTAAATGGGATGGGCGGAGTTAGGTCGCCCTATGTAAGGAGCCCTGCGCTCCGGATTTGGTCTCTCTGTTCTGATGATAGGTAAAGAAGGGACGCCATATCCACGTTGCCCCTCTAAATGGACAAGTGTGCCTGTTTAGCGCTTCATTGCGCGGTGGCCACTCATGCCTACCTTCAAGAGGTGATTCTCTATTTATGTCAAGGTCTACATGTAAGGCATCTTCCCGAAAGGGGCTGCTTTGAATAGGCATACCCCACCGAGGATTCTGAATTGGATTCTTTTGTAGGTTTGACCTATAAGGCGGTATGACCAAATCCTCAGGACTGAAGTGAAGGCAACTTGCGCTTGCTTTTTGTGTACCTTCCGGAGCTTCTGCCCTTGATTGGGCTTGACTACGGGTGTACACCATTGCGGTGCTTCTATGCTATCTAAATAAGTTTTTATCTCGTTTTTATGTTTTTTTTTTTTTGTCTACACTAAGCAGAATTAAACACACACATTCACAAGACCGTGATTATCTCTTTTAAGGATTCTTGGTGTGCCCTAGACTGGTTTAGTGCATTTTGATGTTTTGTTTTGTTTTTGTAGATTTTGTAGAACGTTTAAATGCATCATGTAGGCTCTTATAACTCCAAAAAGGTCGCCCCTTCAATATACCAACCAGGCCGATATACCAACCTCTCTATATACCCGCCCTTACGAGAGGGAGACTATAGGTACGTGAGAGCAGAAGGTACATGGTACATAGGCGGTACGGAAGGGGGATTGTCCTGTTAATGGCACCTACCATAGAAAACTTATCCTCGCGCGCATGGGAATCACCCCGCCTACGCTCGCCTGTCTTCGTCAGGATTTACGCCTAACAACAGTTGACAATCGAGAAATGGATGCAAATCAAGCCAAGGTGGTGATTAAATCCACCAATGGTCTTGATCAAGGGCTGAGGTCTTACGACCAGCTCCTTGGTTTAAAGTTGTTTCGTGATGTGTGTGGGATTCGTTTTATCCAACAAAATGAAACTAGCATACATGACTTTTCCTAATGCAATGCAAGATTAAATGAAAACAATTAACGAAATAGAAATAGAAACAGAAAAATATAACAGAGATCATGAAAATCCCTACCTCTTCTCTGCCTGCTCCTGTTGTCTCTGAATTTCTGCTCTAAAAATCCACAGACAGGAATTCGTCCCTCTGGGAGACGAATTGCAGAACAGAATTCGTCCCACCCAGAGACGAATTTGAATTCGTCTCAGGGTCAGACGAATTGCAAAAAAGGATTCGTCCCCGTCGTGAGACGAATAGCAACCTGCAACAAAAAAAGATGTACCTATCAAGCACAAACACAAAACTTTGATCAGTTTTGTGATTTCAAAAACCAGGGAACAGAGTCCCACCGTGATCGCCACTGAAAGCACGAGATTCCGGTCAAAGGAAACACCAAGTGCAATTGCATTCAAAGTTAAGCACGCCTAAGTCCTAGAAATATAAATTACATGAAACGGAAAAGAGACACATTGGAAGAGACGCAATCAGATAAAGAAAACACAGCCCTTTCATTAATTTCCTTCGATCTCTATTACAATAATGCCTCCTCCCTTTTCAGGGGCTAGGAGCGCAAATAGGGTTTGATTACAATCGTCGAATGATTCCTCCTTCCGCGTGCCCACGATTGCAATGGGCGGGCCAAGATGATGCCGCGCCTCGATGTCGATGAGTTCTTCGCCTCTCGCTGCTTCTCCCGCGAACAAAGAAATGATCAAGACGTTAGTAGCACCTCGCTGCAAATGAAAAGCATTCTCTCTCTAAAACTAACAAAATATGCATACGAATATTTGCCTCGAAACAGATGAAAACAAGTGAATCCAAATTGCTTCAAAACCCGACGAAGGTAAGAAAAGTTACTGTAAGGCCACCGCCACCGAGGCAACTGGCCAATCCACCTTAAACCGGAATTCGTCCCCGGGCGGGACGACTCTGATCGTAATTCGTCCCCGGGTGGGACGAATTCTTCCGAGTAGGAGAAACCGACCCGTCGCCGCTCCAATGTCGGATCCCGGGACCTGCAAAACTCCCGCAAATAGGGGGTTAGGTAATTGGGGCCATTTTGGGACGACCCAGATGGTCGGATTTTCCCAATTTGGCCTCCACCCTCGGGAATTTGACCTTGACACCTGCAAGTTAGCGAAACGACAAAGCAATACAAAACACCCTAAACTCTGACCAAAAGCTACAAAATTGCAATTATAGACTAATCAGACCTAGTAACATAGAATGCAATCTAAAAAATAATCTAAAGTGCTCAAAAACTAAAATTAGGACTTGGGAGGTGCGGGGGTGCCCAAGTGGGCCTCCCACCGTTGGCCCTCGATTTTGGAGCCAATCCACCAAGGATGGGCCCAAAACCTTTTAGGATTGGGGGTCGGCGAATTGGTAGGTTCAGATGTCCATGCGTCGGATTTGAGTAAGGTTCGAGCTTCCAAAGGCCACCCAACAACCTCCCTTGCAAAAGAGATTGATGGATGTAGGAAGGTGAACAAAGGGGGATGCAAGTGAGTCTTCAATTCGGCAACACTTCGTTGCTTGAACACTCCTTCAACCTGTATTTTTTGGGTGAGAAAAGTCCCACCTTTTATAGACCCAAGGGGTCTCTTTTGGGAGGGAAGCACAAAAGCCAAGTGTTGGCCATGGGCGCCATGTGGCAGTCTTGTCTTCCCATGAGGGAGGGGAGTCCTCAATTGACTTGAACTTTGATAAATGCTTCTTGTAACAGTCCTCTAACGGCCCCTCTATCCACTTACACATGCGTGCAAGGTAGGAGCCCTTAACCGACTGTTCGGGCTGCCACTTGGCACCATTTGCCTTTTTGCCCGTTGCTTAGAATTCGTCCCACCCAGGGATCGGATTCAGAACTCGTCCCGGGTGGGACGGATTCTATTTTGAATTCGTCCCCGGGTGAGACGAATACCGGGCAAAGTGTCCAAGTGTGCCAAATTGCTTCTTGACCTCACAAAATTGCTATGAAAGTGGTTAAGACCACTGTTTAACCTCTGAGGGCTGCCCTGGGGGCTGTGTTTGTCAAAGCGATCAGTGTTTGCAGTCACATAATCGGATTGGTGCTGTTTTGGTGTCTACAAAACGATGCCTGATTTCCACTAACACCAAACTACAACATGAATCTATTGTTGGTAGAATGGAGCAAAAGAACAACAACCAATATGAAAGGAATTCCATCATTGAAACCATACATGAGACAACATCTAAGATGACTCACAACCCATTTTCTATCTACTACATAAATGACTTATGTAATTCATGAAAATAAACATAAAACATATTATGAAAATAGAATATTTGAAAATATTGTGATATTTTTCTCGATTACTTAAATTAAGCAAGCAGTTGTAACAATGAATCATTTTTGTTCTAAAAATTGTAACAAGGTTGGCCGCATATATTATAAATATGTAGGCCACCCCTGAAGAAGAACCCCTAGAATTTCCTATAAATTCTTAGTGCATCTGTTAATAAAATCTCTAAGCATTTTCTATAAAAATTGTCTAAAGTGTCCAATGATAGTCTACCATGGGTAGAACCTGCTGAAAGTATAGGCCCACTTACAACAAAGTTCTTCCCTATTTCCCCTATTTTCTATATTTACTTTCATAGATTAATTTGCTTTCCAGTTATTTCCCCTATTTTCTATGATTTTTAACAAGGTAGTAATTTAGTTTTCTTGAATGCTTTCAATATTATTTTCTTAGACATAGCATGAGATTATTGGTTTAAATACAAACTTCAATGGATACCAAATACCCCCAAAAAATCATAATCTAAGGGACTCATCTCCGAAGGAGAAATTATAAGCATATTTTTTGCATGCTCACAAGACTACGAGCTACCTTGGGTTGACAATTAAATGGAAGTATTTAATTGAACTATACAAAATTTAACAAATATTTTGCCCAACAAGTAGCATAAGAGAAAATTTGTCTTTGGATGGATCATAATCAGAAGTGCTCTTTTTTTATTCTTTTTCTTTTATGAATTCATTATCTTCATCAGAAGAGATAGTGGTTTCTAAACAATTTGAACAATTTTCATTTTTGATTCTGATTCTGTATCATATTTTACCCATTTTCCTTTGTTAAATTGATGATCTATTTCTGCTGCTGTAATTTTTGCTTCTATAATTTCCTCATCAGTAACATCTTCTAGAAGGGGCATGTCAGGGTCTTCTTGGAATGGTTGCACCATAAACATAGCCATGTCATCATTATCGGTAGGATAAGCATCAAAAACTAAATCATTATCCATATCACTAAATTCATCTAATTCAAATATCTCTAGGCCATAACTTTACCAAATTTCAAGATGTTCATCTGATTCACACATTTCCCAATGTTCATAAATTTCAAGGTCTGTAAATAGTGCTTTTACTTGTCTAGGAGCCTTCTTTGAACATGAGTGTGCATAATGTCCTTTTTGTCTACAAGAATAACATGTGACATCTTTAGCTGGCCTAGTGATCCTTTTCTTTCTTCTGAAATACCTATAAGGCTTGAATTTGTTTGGATGAGCCCTTTTAAAGTATTTCTTTCTTCTTTTCTTTTCACCACAAAAGGTGTTTGCACCTTCTATAGCTAAGCACTCCTTGTGTGTGATATGGGAATTTTTCTTAATGACTTTGGTATGCAAAAAAAGGTCCCTAACTCTTTGTATGACTGCTTCAACAACATCTACAAAAGTCAAATTATTCATATCTATCCCCTGTTGTGTAATGTTGTACATCACTAATTCTCCCAAACCTTTAGGAAGAGAAGACAAATATTGTATTTTGATGAAAGGTTCCCTGTGAAGCTTGAGCCTATATACATCCTTCATATATTATTTTGAATATTCTTCAAATTGCTTTAAGTCTCCCAATTTCCTTAAGGCTAGGTGGAGTTGATCTTCCTTTTCCTTATTTACATTGGAAGGTACAAATTCTGCTACCAAGGCATTTTGTAATTCATAGAGTCCATTAATAAACACATTTGCCTTAGACTCATCACTAGCTCCATTCCACCAATCTAAAGCAATTCCTGCCAAATGTCTAGTAGCTAGTTCAATTGCATGTTCATTTACCAAGGTATAGATATTTTGTACAGTGATGTAATGATTAATCCAAATTTAGATGTGTTCTATAGGATTTGCAATACCATCAATATTTAGGAGCAAAGCACTTTCTTTGAAACTAAATGAATCAAATTTTGATCTACTAGTAGGAGCTCCATTGATACTTGTTCTGAACATTTTCATCTCAGGCAATTTTGGTTATGTTTTCTTTCCTAGTCGTGCTTGAATTTTTTGATATGTACTAGGAACCAAATTGAGAGATTTAGGGCCTTTTCCTGCTAACTTTATCACCTTTTGTTCTCTCTTAATTGTTTTAGCCTGATTTCTCTGAGCTTCCTTCTCTTGCTCCAAATATTCTTTGATAGCATCCAAATTGGCATTTATCTATCTCATTTCCATAGATATTTCTTCTATGCAAGACTCTAAATGCTCAAAATGAAATTTTGCATACCTAGTCCAATTATTTACATAATTTAATTGTCTGATTTCATCCTTTTGATCAACATGATCTACCAAATCATGTTCCAGAATACAGCTAACATCTGCTCTAGTTGTTATTTGATCCTGGTCTTCTATTCTTGAGATACAATGTTTATCCTTAGGTGGCCATTTTCCTCCTTGCCAGAATGTTTTCCCTAATTTTATAAACTGAATGCCAACATTACTGCCTGGTGTTGGATTAGATGTTTCTCCTAAAAATTTGAGCATCATAATTTGTGGTATTTTCTATTTTATATCAATAACTAGCTTAGGATATTTGGTTTGGATCACAATACTAGATACATCTGGAACTGATAATTGTCTTTCTACATTTTGTACTTCAGACTGAGAGGATGAGGATTGTGCAAAATATGGAGATTGTCCACTAGAAGAGGATGATGGCATGTGTGCCATGGAAGAAGTTATTTGTAAAGGAGCTAAAGGAAGAGGTCTTGGAATCCTCATTGATGCTATTCTAGAAACTTGAGGAAATTGCAACTTTATTGCTCTAGAAGTATTTTCTTGTATTTGGACTAGATCTTTTGGAGCATATAGTTGCTTTTGTATAGTTATTTCCCAATCTCTAGGTAATTCAAATTCTTCAAATGGAATAGGGAATACTTCAGCTCCTAATGATAGATGACCTACTAGTACTGCTTCTTTGGATTTGATAGTAGAAAATTTTATGGGTACTAGTGTATTTGTTATTTGGCACAACATTTGAACTGTAACATAAAGCTCAAAACTTCCTGGTTTTAGATCTAATCCTCTTGTTTCTACTATTAAATTCCATAAGTCAGCAAAATCTCCCCTTTCTAAAGGATAAGGAAAATCTAGAAAGAAAGTAACATATTGTCATCCCCTTGCCAATGTACAGAGGGTTTGGCCTATTACAACTTGATTATAACTGTTAAACCTTTTATCTAAGAGGACAACCAAACTTGCTCCAGGTAATCCTTTTCTAAATAGAGGAGTAATTACTAACTGTACTACACCAAAATGAATATATCTATAACCTTCTTTGTACATATTTTGAATTTCCCTTGCCTTTGTTTTATCAAAAATTCTTAATGTCCTACAGGCCTTGTTATCTGAAATAGTAACATTATTTTCTGCTTGTTTAAAGATCTATTTTATTTTTGGCCTATAAACTAAAAGAGGTATTTTTATTTTCCATAAACTAGATTCTGATTTCTGCAAAATTTTCTTCTGATATTCTAGCTTGTAAACATCTTTTGGATCTAGTTTAGGTACTAACAAAGAAGGATCATATGCACCTATGCTAGCTTCATCCTCAAAAACATCATCAAGTTGAACAACATCATTAATAACTGATTCATCTCCAACATAGAGTGAGAAATCCATGTTACTTATAGTATAAAAGCTCCACTACTGGGCAAAACTTGTAGTGTAGCTGTTGATGTGATCTGCTTGTCAAGTAATTGCTTGGAATATGTGGCTAATAATGACAAGTGAATTTAAGACAAATACTTAGCTCTGACCATAAGATTTGGGAAGAGAGTATTCATGGAAACTTTGGTCTAATTTCTAATTCACCATTGGTGAAGAGCATACTCTCTACAGAGTGTACCAGAATAAAACGTAGGCTATGATACCAAAAATAATTACAGAAATACCAGTGTTAAAGAAACATTAGAAATGTATGACAAGAAGATAGTTGCAAACTCAAGCTTGGTAGGTTGTAATACACTTAAGTCCTGCCACTATTTCTATAGACCATAAGCAAATATTTTGCCTAAGGCAACCAACAAGTCCTAGACCCAAAGGCTCACAATGCTCAAGGATTTACAAAAACTGTCTACTCATAGATAGGGTGGATTCTATACTCGCCACCAGAGTGTCATATAGCAAACGAAATCTCCATGACAAGAGAGGCATGGAGTCCTCATATTTATACAAGATAGAAGATAGTGGAGTGCCTGGAGAATAGACACTTATAGACACAAGTGTCATAATACATGTTTGGAAAGAGACACTTGGAGAATGCTTGAGGAAAGGAGGACAAGTGTCCTAAAGCATCTTCTAAAAAGGAGATTCATTTTTTTTAAGTATGGGAAATTTTTTAGGGAAGAAAAATTACATCTAAAGAAATAGTGGGGTCTTATTCCGATTTTTCTCGGAACAATGTCTTCCACTTTACATCATTATTTAGTAAAGTAATCATGCATTTTACATATTCCACAACTTGATTGTTGGCAATATGTATATTTGACAACCTCTTAAGCTAACCATTCTTCCATGTCAGTGATAATTTTTTCAGGCTGACTATCAGGTATGTCTTCAGTTGGTATAGCAGGACCTGCTTGATCTTCAGGAAGTATCATGGGTCCATATAGCAATTCTTCATCGACATATATTCTGATAGCAAGATATTCTGTAAAATTTACTCGGATGATGTAAATTGAAAGTTTATTCATCCAATCACCATTTGGGATATAATGGGACATAAATATCATAAAATATGTTGTTGGTTTGCCAAGCTTACGTAATAACAAAAGATCATCTAAAACATGTTTGAGAATGAGATGTTCCACCATGTTGGCTATGACTATACTCCATTTTGAAGTATTTACAAGGATATTTATTCTACCTACAGAATTATAAATAAAATCTATAGAAGGAACATCTATATATCCTAATTGAGTAGGGTTAGGAAAATACTACTTCATATATTTACAAAATTCTTGACATTGTTGCGGTGTTTGTAATGGTTGATTCTGCCACATGCCAAAAATTCCTTGAAACATTTTTATTTGAATTTTTGCCATCTCTCTTGTAAGTGCATCTGGAAGGTTGTTTTCTTTCCCTAGAATATATTGCACATCGAATTGGTATTATGTGAGGATGGCCTGCCACCAAGCATACCTACCCCTACAAAGTTGAGCTGAAATATTCTTGCTCATAAACCATTTGAAATTTTTGCTATCTGTCCTAATAGTAAATATTTCAAGCAATAGCAAAGTTCTAAATTTTTCTACTCCTTTTATTATAGCAAGAATTTCCTTTTCTACTGGCCAATAATTTATTTCATGCTTTTTGAATTCTCTTGACCTATACCCTACAATTTTTTCATCATTATTTATTTTAATAAGAAGAACACATGCCTAAAATTCTTTTGAAGCATCAATTTGTAAAATATAGGGTCCTTCAAAGGCTGGCTCTAAAGGAGGTAAATATGAACAATAAACCTTTAATTGTTTGATAACCTCTGTTGCATTTTGTGACCATTTAAATGTATCACCTTTTGCAGCTTCTCGAATTGGTTTTGTGATTCTGGAAACCTATGGAATATATTCATGTACATAATTTATGCAACCTAAAAATTTTTGTGCTTGTTCTTTACTTGTCAATTTATCTAGAAATCCCTGAATTTTCTCCATGACATGTGGTTGCATAACAATTTTACCATCTCTGATTATGATCCCTAGAAACTCAATTTATGTTCTGCAAACCTGAAATTTTTTTCATCTGCAGATAAACCAATTCCGTGTTCTATAACATGCTACTGAAATATTTCCAAATGATTTTTATGTTCTACAACAGTTTTCTAAAATACCAAAAAATCATCTATATAATTTGCTACAAACTGATGTAGATCTTGAAAATTTTTATCCATCCTCATTTGGAATTGGGATGGAGCATTTTTTAGCCCAAATGGCATGACTAGCCATTCATATAGTCCAAAAGGTGTTGAAAAAGTTATTTTGTGTATATCTGGTTTGTTGATTCTAATTTAGTGATATCCAAATATGCAATCAAATTTAAAAAATATTTTCCCTCTACCAACTCTATCAATTAACTCTCTTTTGTTTGGCAAGGGCCATTTGATATCTGTAGTGATTGTATTAAGAGGAATATAATTAATTACCATTCTAGCTTTCCCCTTTTTTGTTTTGAATGCTTTCTAACAATGAATGTAGAGCATGAATAGTTAGATTTTGAGGCATGAATTAGTCATTTTTCAAGCAATTCTTTTACCTGTTTTCTACATTCTTCATCATCTTGCTTATTCAAAACAATTTTCTTCCCTTGCACTGGATGAGAGTGTATTGTTGGAATAATAGCCTCAAGGGAATCCAAAGACCATTTTTCTAAAGGATGCTCAACACAACAAGATTTCATTAATTGTTCCAAATTTATTTTAATAGAAGGTTGGATAGTAAGAGATATTTGCATCACTTCTTGGAATTGGATTTTTACCTTCTGCATCTGAGCCTCATGTGCCAGAATTTGTTCCATTGTCAGCTTCTGCCAAACTGCTTTTATTTTTTGAGCATGGAAAATAGTTGGAATATGAGGAATTGTTATTTTACTCATTTTCTATGTTCAAGACAATACAATGAGAGGCAATTGTATATGGTCCATATTGATCAAGAAACATACTCCCTAGACCAATATCATAACCTCCTGTATTCATTTGCACAAAATTTGTTTGAACAATTTTATTTCCCAATTGAATCGGGATATCAAAAGCAAAATATTTCAATGAAGTAATACCATTCATTGTTTGCACCTTATAATATTTTTTGGATTCTACCCAAGCATCAATAATATGATCAATTACAAAATTTATATTGGCCCCTAAATCAATGAAGGCTACTATATTTTTAAAATATATTCCACTATTATTACCAACTCTAACAGGACATAAAACTATGCCAACATGCTGAGCCATTTTTTGGATAGAAAGTTGTTGAGCTCTATTTGCAATTGGGTATTTATGAAAAGCAAATTTTGAAGGTTTTGATGGTATTACCCTTTTTACAGGTAGCATAAGAGAAAATTTATCTTTGGATGGATCATAATCAAAAGTGCTCTTTTTTTATTCTTTTTATTTTATGAATTCATTATCTTCATCAGAAGAGATAGTGGTTTCTAAATAATTTGAATAATTTTCATTTTTTGATTCTGATTCTGTATCATATTTTACCCATTTTCCTTTGTTAAACTGATGATCTAATTCTACTGTTGTAATTTATGCTTCTGTAATTTCCTCATCATTAACATCTTCTAGAAGGGGCATGTCAGGGTCTTCTTGGAATGGTTGCACCATAAACATATCCATATCATCATTATCAGAATCAGTAGGATAAGCATCAAAAATTGAATCATTATCTATATCACTAATTTCATCTAATTCAAATATCTCTAGGCCATAACTTTGCCAAATTTCAAGATGTTCATCTGATTCACACATTACCCAATGTTCATAAATTTTAGGGTCTGTAAATAATGCTTTTACTTGTCTAGGAGCCTTCTTTGAATATGAGTTTGCTTAATGTCCTTTTTATCTACAAGAATAACATGTGACATCTTTAGCTGGCCTAGTGATCCTTTTCTTTCTTCTAAAATACCTATAAGGCTTGAATTTGTTTGGATGAGCCCTTTTAAAGTATTTCTTTCTTCTTTTATTTTCACCACAAAAGGTGTTTGCACCTTCTATAGCTGAGCACTCCTTGTGTGTGATATGGGGATTTTTCTTAATGACTTTGGTATGCAAACAAAGGTCCCTGAATCTTTGTCTGACTGCTTCAATAACATCTACAAAAGTCAAATTATTCATATCTATCCCTTGTGTAATGTTGTACATCACTAATTCTCCCAAACCTTTAGGAAGAGAAGACAAATACTATATTTTGATGAAAGGTTCCCTGTGAAGCTTGAGCCTATATACATCCTTCATATATTGTTTTGAATATTCTTCAAATTGCTTTAAGTCTCCCAATTTCCTTAAGGCTAGATGGAGTTGATCTTCCTTTTTCTTATTTACATTGGAAGGTACAAATTCTGCTACCAAGGTATTTTGTAATTCATAGAGTCCATTAATAAACACATTTGCTATAGACTCATCACTAGCTCCATTCCACCAATCTAAAGAAATTCTTACCA
The DNA here is from genome assembly GCA_028583015.1 of Wollemia nobilis. Lineage (NCBI taxonomy): Eukaryota > Viridiplantae > Streptophyta > Pinopsida > Araucariales > Araucariaceae > Wollemia > Wollemia nobilis. The sequence goes on along the minus strand of JAQPPZ010017229.1, from coordinate 1,343,658 downwards.
AATATCTAGTAGCTATTTCAATTGCATGTTCATTTACCAAGGTGTAGATATTTTGTATAGTGATGTAATGATTAATCCAAATTTGTATGTGTTCTGCAGGATTTGCAATACCATCAATATTTAGGAGCAGAGCACTTTATTTGAAACTAAATGAATCAAATTTTGATCTACTAGTAGGAGCTCCATTGATACTTGTTCTCAACATTTTCATCTTAGGCAATTTTGGTTCTGTTTTCTTTCCTAGTCGTGCTTGAATTTTTTGATATGTACTAGGAACCAAATTAAGAGATTTAGGGCCTTTTCCTGCTAACTTTATCACCTTTTGTTCTTTCTTAATTGTTTTAGCCTGATTTATCTAAGCTTCCTTCTCTTGCTCCAAATATTCTTTGATAGCATCCAAATTGGAATTTATCTATCTCATTTCTAAATATATTTCTTCTATGCAAGACTCTAAATGCTCAAAATGAAATTCTGCATACCTAGTCCAATTATTTACATAATTTAATTATCTGATTTCATCTTTTTGATTAGCATGATCTACCAAATCATGTTCCAGAATACAGCTAACATCTACTCTAGTTATTATTTGATCCTGGTCTTCTATTCTTGAGATACAATGTTTATCCTTAGATGGCAATTTTCCTCCTTGCTAGAATGTTTTTCCAAATTTTATAAACTGAATACCAACATTACTACCTGGTTTTGGATTAGATGTTTCTTATAAAAATATGAGCATAATAATTTGTGGTATTTTATATTTTATAATCAATAGTTGTCTTAGGATCTTTGGTTTAGATCACAATACTAGATACATCTAGAACTGATAATTGTCTTTCTATATTTTGTACTTCAGACTTAGAGGATGAGGATTGTGCAAAATATGAAGATTTTCCACTAGAAGAGGATGATGGCATGTGTGTCATGGAAGAAGTAATTTGTGAAGGAGCTAAAGGAAGAGGTCTTGGAATCCTCATTGATGTTGTTCTAGAAACTTGAGGAAATTGCAACTTTATTGCTCTAGAAGTATTTTCTTGTATTTGGACTAGATCTTTTGGAGCATATAGTTGCTTTTGTATAGTTATTTCCCAATATCTAGGCAATTCAAATTCTTCAAATGGTACAGGGAATGCTTCAGCTCCTAATGATAGATGACCTAATGGTGCTACTTCTTTGGATTTGATAATAGAAAATTTTATGGGTACCAGTGTATTTGTTATTTGGCACAACATTCGAACTGTAATAGAAAGCTCAAAACTTCCTGGTTTCAGATCTAATCCTCTTGTTTCTACTATTAAATTCCATAAATCAACAAAATATCCCCTTTCTAAAGGATAAGGAAAATCTGGAAAGAAAGTAACATATTGTTGTCCACTTGCCAATGTACAAAGGGTTTGGCCTATTACAACTTGATTATAACTGTTAAACCTTTTATCTAAGAGGACAACCAAACTTGCTCCAGGTAATCCTTTTCTAAATAGAGGAGTAATTACTAACTGTACTGCACCAAAATGAATATATCTATAACCTTATTTGTACATATTTTGAATTTCCCTTACCTCTGTTTTATCAAAAATCCTTAATGTCCTACAGGCCTTGTTATCTAAAATAATAACATTCTTTTCTACTTGTTTAAAGATCTATTTTATTTTTGGCCTATAAACTAAAAGAGGCATTTTTATTTTTCGTAAAATAGATTCTAATTTCTACAAAATTTTCTTTTGATCTTCTAGCTTGTAAACATATTTTGGATCTAGTTTAGGTACTAACAAAGAAGGATCATATGTACCTATGCTAGCTTCATCCTCATAAACACCATCAAGTTGAAAAGCATCATTAATAAGTGATTCATCTCCAGCATAGAGTGAGAAATCCATGTTACTTACAGTATAAAAGCTCCACTACTGGTCAAAACTTGTAGTATAGCTGCTGATGTGACTGCTTGTCCAATAATTTCTTGCAATGTACGGGAAACAATGACAAGTGAATTTAAGACTAATACTCAGCTTTGACTATAAGAATTGGAAAGAGAGTATTGGTGTAAGCTTTGGTATGATTTATGATTCACCATTGGTGAAGAACATACTCTCTATAGAGTGTACCATAATAGAACGTAGGCTCTGATACCAAAGAAGTTATGGAAAAACAAAAAATTTATAGAAACACTAGTGTTACAGAAACACTAGAAACATATGACAAGAAGATAGCTGCAGACTCAAGCTTGGTAGGTTGCATTTCACTTAAGTACTACCACTATTTCTATAGATCAAAAGAACAAATTTTACCTAAGGTAACCAAAAAGTCCTAGACACAAAGGCTCACAATGCTCATGGATTTAATAAATTGTCTACTCACAGACATGGTGGATTCTATACTCACCACCAGAGTGTCATATAGAAAATGAAATCTCCATGAAAAAAGAGGTATGGTATCCTCATACTTATACAAAATAGAACATAGTGGACTACCTAGATAATAGACACCTATAGACACAAGTGTCATAATACATGTTTGGAAAGAGGTTGAAGTTTGCATGAAGTCTATCATGGAACATTGGAGTTTGATAATAATCGAGTTGGCCTATGATTATATCCAATGGGTTGGGAGCCAAGAGTCATAAAATGCCTAACCTTGCCCACATCCCTGATAAACTTTAATTTTTTTCGGGGAGGAAAATCCTCAGAATTAGAATTCTCAATAACCAAAGTGTTCTTACCAGTGTTCACCCACTTTGGCACTAGTCTCTTGGAGCATCTGGTCCCCTCATTGCTGCCACAAGGAATTATAAAAGTAGAATCTGTAAAATCCATCAGAATTGGAGTTATATGGTTGGCCATCATTACATCCTGGAACAAAAACTCCCTATTTTATGTTCTCCCCATCAAGGCCCTGCTGCTTCACAACATAATCAAAAATTAATTTAAGCAATCCTTAGTGCAAGGGATATGAGGCCTCGTTGTATAAGAAAATTATTGAATGATTCATGAAGGATGAAATTACTAAACCGACATTACGGTAGACTACATACAGAGTCAAACCGAAGGTAAAAAGAAACTTTTCAGGATGAGAAACAATTGTATCATGATGCCAGTGATGTTTGGGTAGTGACTCATATATCACGTAAGGGAGAAGAGGAACCTATAGTCAAATATGAATGATGTCCTTCCTAAGGAAGGTCGAAGAAAATTTAGCATTCTTTGAGTGAAGGATTTGACTTAAATGGCACTGGTGAAGCTTTTTCTGCACAATTTATCAACTACAGCACTTGAGGAATCCATACATTCCTATCCTCTCTACATATTATCATCAATAATAACTCTTCAGATCTCACTACAAAGCATCTTCTTAATGTTGTATCTTGTAGCTTATTGTTGTGTAGTCGCTACAAGATACTGTTTGTCATTTATAGCAGTCACTAGTTAGGCACTGCATATCATGACAATTCTATCAAAAAAATAATAAGCAAATTGAACTATATTTTTTTAATATGTAGTGTTGTGGATATGATGGACTTCATTCAAATTCAGATAGTAGTAATTTGCTTTCCTAATTATAATGTTTAAATGGATGTTATTGAGTTTGTCAAGATATATTTATGTATTTCAGTTATAAGGTTTAATACCTTTACCAAAAGGTTACCAACAAAATGGATCTCTGTGGATATTTAGAAAGTGAAATTTAAATTTAATTATCAACAGGGAAAAAATAAAAAGTTAAGAGAATAAAGTAAAAAGACAAACCATGAATTAAAAATATTATTTTAAAGATTTAGGACTTGAAAGCAAAGTTTATTGTCCTATATACAATAGGATATGTGTAAATATTTATATGGCACACCATTTAAGGAAGTGAGTCTAAATTAAAAATAAACCATAACATCTTATAAATCATCACCAAATTAATAGTAGTACACCAAAAAATAACGGATTTACTCTAACATCATTCCATAAAATTCTCATCGATTACCACCAAAGTATTAGGATATATAAGCAACTATGAATTCGCTATAATAAAAAAAAAAACACCAATTTACTATAACATCATTCCATACGCATCAACATTAGGATATATAACCAATTATGAACTTGCTACAACATCAACTCAATGCAACACCTAAACAATCACACCTAACATTACATCTATTTATAATACGTACCAAGCAAATGAAAAATGCTAACATATTTTCTCCAAAATTTATCAACTACACTTGAGGAATTCCTACACTATGTCCCGTCTACATAGTTTTCATTAATAATAACTTTTCAGATCTCATTGGAAAATATTTTTTTATTATTATATCTTATCTATTATTCCTATGTAGTTGGTGTAAACTACTCATTGCTTTAAGTAAAAGATTGAACAAATTTAAAAGTCCAACTCTATCACATAAATTGTTGTGATATGAAAATTAAAATTTGTATATACAATGTTTTTCATATGAAAAAATAATTCAGATCTAAATAAATTCAAAATTCCATGTCATTTTGAGAACTTTATCAAATATATTGTTGTAATATAAAATTTGAAATTTCTATATACAATGTTTTTCATGTGGCAAAGATAATTAAAATCTAAATAATCATGATTTGTTATTGTACATTCACGGTTATATAATTTTTATTGTTATTTTATTATGTATATTTTGGCCATCATTGAATAGAATAAGATAATATTCTCGTAAGTTCCACTAGGATAGACACTTGAGTTTCCAAATCCAATGGCTCTCAATGATCAATCTGCTATTTATACAGAGTTGATCCATGGAATAAATCAATCAGTTCCACTTTTCTCTTAATCTTTTGTGTAATGCTTTGTATATCTATTATTGTGAAATTCTAACATGGTATTAGATCAGGATAGATTTTTCTAGCATTCTCTTTTGAAGGTTCTAGGATCTGGTTCATTTAATTTAGATTTTTTTTATTAACTTGCTTAATTTTGTGCAATAGTCAGTTTTATCCAAAAAAAATTTAGCAAAATCTTCATTGTTCATTATATATGAATTGATTTTTTAGATATTGTTTCATTCTCGAGAGAATTTTTTTTTATCCCTCATTTTTTGATTCAGTACCTCTTAATTTTTTCGTGACCTATTAAAAGTATTGGAACTACGTATTTTTTAAATTCGTAGACCACATATTTTAATTTGGTGCTCCGTCATTTTTTAGTGGCCCCAAACATTTTTTGGCGCTGCCTAAAAGTTCATGGCTCCATCATTTTTTTGGGCCCACAAATATTAGAATCATATTTAATTTAGCTAATATTTTTGAATCCATTTTAGCTATAACCAGATTTCCATGTTTTAATACAACTTCAAGTGTGGTTTCTTGGATACGTTAGGCTTGGCATGCCACCCACAACGTTCCCCTTGGTGTCTTATAATGTATCTACGTATCTTATCAACTGGGTATATCTGGAATGATGCTCATATTCTGGCGCTCCTTATATTCTCCTAACCTAGTGGAAGAAATACACGTTCTTTGTTGTTGTTTTTAGATCATCTCTAGTTCATAGTTATTTGATTCGTCTTAAAATTTTTAGCATTTTTTTCTTAGTTTTTTATTGCACGGAAGGTTGATGCCCACCATTGGTTAAGAGGAAAGTGCCCTTCATTCTGGCGCATGTTCCTCTATGCAGCTTCTGAGATTTTTGCACCCATCGTATTCTAAGAGAAAATCATTTTTTATTCTGGTGAACAAAGCAGTATTCGAACTCTCGATAGGAGGTATAAATTTTTTTGTATAACATTTATATTTTTTTGGATTCCTTGGTTTCATTAGAGGTGGCCTCCTTAAGTTCTTAGAGAATTCGATCCTCGGGTTTATGCATCTACTAAGAGAAAAATGTTTTTCACTCTGGTGAACAATCCTTTGAGCAGCTTCCAAGCTCTCATATCAACAGGTAATCCAGATAAATGTTTTTTATCACATTTATATTTTCTCTAGATCCCTTGGTTTCATCGCAAGTGGCATCCTCAAGTTCTTGGAGACCTCGATCCTCAAGTTTTGGTGGTGGTTTTTTGGATTCTCGACATCCTCAAAATAATGAGTTCTCGAGTTTCACTCTGCCTAGTTTGAACCAACGTCACACATACAGAACATAGGAATTCGCTTGTAGTCCATTTGATTCAACCGAGAGTCTTCTTCTCCCTCACTGCCTGCACACATCTCTTTAAAATCTAGCATCTCCTTTGATTTCTTCTCTACCTTGGTTTCTTTCCGCCTATCTTCTCTCAAGGGTAGTAAGCATTGTTTAATTTTTTATTTCCTCCTTTTAAAAGTTATTAAACTTCAATTTCGAAGTATATTTTGACTCCCTTTTCAAAAGAACTTTAAATTGTCTTAAAAGAGCTTTTCAAAAGTCATAGTCATATTGTAATCTTTTAATAAAATATTTTTTTTGGGGGGGGTTGTGTGCAAATTTTTGCACATTTGTGTCTCTAAAGGGGGGTTGTAAATTTCATCTTAAAGCTAGCCTTCTTCCTTTAAGTATGTTTTTTTTTTAATGAGTGTATTTCTCTAATCAAAATTCCTTTGTTTTTTATTTTTACTAAAGGATATTTTTCTTTTAATAAAAAGAAATAACTTTTTATATTTCAAAAAGTTCTATAGTTTTTTCTTTCTCAAAAATTAGATCAAATTCAATATTGATATATAATCTCATTTTAAATTTATTAATTTTTCAAATTAATATTTAAAGAAAAGCGCTTACAAATTTTTTCAACTATAATCTTCTTCACTCATATAGTTCTACATAAAAATATAAACTGTTATTCTTTTTTTGGTCGGTTGATAAAAAAGGTTTTGAAATGTCTCGAAACCTTTTACACAAATGCAGCAAAGACAACTAGCTAGAATATAAAGTGCTATTATTAAATTAAATATTTCACAAGCCTTTTTTTTTAAATCACTTCTATTATATTTTGTATTTCTTAAAAATTACAAATTTTTATAGATGTGTTAAAATTTTAAATATTTTAAGGAAATTTAGATCTAAATTCTTTTTTTCTGAAAATATTTTACCTATGTTCCATGTATCAATACCACTAAAAACTTATAGTTTCCCTCACGTAAGGGCAAGATTTTTGAGGGACTTGGTATAAAGGCCTGGCATATATTTTTCATTCATCCATTTCATTTGGGATTCTCTCTCACTTATAGTCTCCCTCTCGTAAGGGCAAGTATTGAGAAAACCAAATTCAAAACTGGTTGATATCACTGCACATCAAGCCAAAACCCTTGACAAATTCTTCTCTATACTTAAAATTTCCCTCAAGTAAGGGCGGGTACTATGAGGAACTAAATGGATTTGGTGTTTCTAAAGCAAACAATATTAAAAACCTCATTATACTTATAGTTTACCTCTCATTAGGGTGGGTATATTGAGTTGAAATATATTGAAAAGCTTCATATTTTTTCCTTAAATCAATTGCATTAATCAATAAATTGATTTCTAATGTGGGCTATTTTGTGTAAAACTTAAATTTTCTCGTGTTAAAATTATGAATTCAATTGGACCTCTCACCCCTCATACCGTTCACACTTGGAAAACTAAAATTTTAAATTGTATCCCTCAAAAATGTCTTAGTCATCTACTAGAAGAAAATAATGAAATATTTGTTCATAAAGGGAAAATGCATGAAACTATGGGTATTATTAGCTCTAATGTTCATGAAAGTTTATGGTTTCACATTACATATTGCAAAACTCATCATAAAATTTAGGAAAATCTAAATACCTTGTTTAGGAAAGTAGATCAGATGAGATCAATGTAATTATAAGTAGAACTAACATATTTGTCTCCTGAATATTTTAGTAGTATTGTTGACTTCCTGACCAAGTTCAAAAATTTCCTCACTCAATATAAAGCCATTGGGAATACTAATACTAAATAAGAATGCATTTATCTAATCCTTTCTATGCTAAATGGTGTTTTTCAAATTTTTACTGCCACCTTTATATCTACCAAAGATGCTCTTGGTGCAACCGTTAAAATACCTTCTTTAGAAATTTTTTGTGATAGATTAACTAGGTAAGAAACCAAACTTGCTAGATATGGAATCTCTTCTTCCTATTCTTCAAAAGACTTAGTAGCCTCAACCTCTTCTAAAGAAAAATTTAAAGAGAAAGAAAATACCCCCATAACTTGTACTCACTGTAAAAATAATGGTCACTCTGCTAACAAATGTTGGAAAAGATTACAACAACTAGAGGCAGCTATGAAGGATAAAAATATAAAAAATAAAAATCAAATAGGAAAATCCCTTAAAGTTCAAGGAAAGACCTCAAATTCTTCCTCTAATTACTAGGTCCTAGATTCTATAGCTACTCATCACATGACTGCTTCAGATAAGTCTTTATCTTCTATCTCCTCTAGCTCTACTTGTAGCATAGAAGTGAGTGACTCTTCCTTTATCTTTGTCAAAGTAAAAGGGGATATAACCATTGATGGTGGCTTTATAAACAATTTTCAATATGTTCCAGACATTGCCATCAATATCCTATCCATCTATTAGATTTGTACTTTTGGAAAGGGGGAAACTGTTCTCTTCTTTCCAACACGAGTTGAGATAGGAGATTTTCAAGATCCCCATTCTCTTATAGCCAAAGGGAATATTGATCATAACTCTCGTATTTTTCACTTCAAGGGTTTTTAAAATCTAGAAGGAGACTCTTGTTTTGTTGCTCATGGTGATCTTCAAAGCTAAATTTGGCATGAAAGGTTTGGTCATCTTAGTTACAACTACCTAAAGGATTTGAGCACCCATGATATGGTTACAGGATTATGCCAAGTCTCTTCTAGTGGTGGAGTTTTTCTTGGATGTTTTCTTGGAAAGAAACATCAGTATCCTTTCCACCCAAGTAGTTCTCTAAAAGCCTCATCCCCTCTAGATTTAATTCATAGTGACTTAATGTCCTTTCCTGAACCTTATTTCAAAGGAGCAAAGTATGATCTAACCTTTATTGATGATTTTTACAGAAGGTCCTTGGTCTACTTCCTGAAATATAATATTGATGTTCTATCTCACTTTAAAGTTTTTAAAGGCTTAGTTGAAATTTAGAAATATTGCAAAATCAAGAAGATTCACACAGATAATGTGGGGGAATACTGCAGTCATGAGTTCTCCATATTTTTATCCATTCATGGCATCATTCATAAAAATTTTGTCTCCCATAATCCTCAACAAAATGGTATTTCATAAAGGAAAAATCAGACATTAAAAGAGATGGCTAATTGTATGCTCCATTCAAGAGATATTCCAAAAATTTTTTAGGCAGAAGATATTAACTATGCAAATTCTATTCAAAATCGCACACCTCATAAAGCTCTTGACCATTTAACTCTTGAAGAAGCTTGGTATAGCTTAAAACCATATATTTTCTACTTCAATATTTTTTGGGTTACTGGTTGGGCTCAAATCCCAAAGAAGAAAGGGAAGGCTCTTTATAAGAAAATAAAAAAACTCATATTTGCCAGTTATTGTGAATAATTGAAAGTAGATAGGCTTCTTGATCCCTCAAATCATGAGGTTTTATTTCATAGGAATATCCAATTTGATGAAACATTCCCTCAAAAATATCCTCAAAATCCCTCTTCCTCCATTGAGCCTTCTCCTATAGTAGAACCTCAATATTATGAAGATCCAACTCTTGAAGTTAACTAGGTGACTTAAAATCAAGATGAGGAACCTGTAACTCCATCTCAATGTCCTTCAACTCCTTCAACTCCTTCTTCTATGACAAAATGGGCCTGCACCATTTTTAAAGAAGGTAATCCTTACATCCAAAATATTCCTTCAACTAGATCATCCAACCCCATAGGCACTGGTCTTGTATGTCAGTCTATTTCCTTTGATCCTAAATCCTTCAAAGAAGTCTCATGTATTAAGGAATGGGATGATTCCATGGAAAAGGAATTTTCTTCCTTGATCAAAAATAAGACCTGGGATTTAGTTCCCTTACCTAAAGGAAGGAAATTAGTTCATTGTAAATGGATCTTCAAAATAAAATATGGGCCTAATGGAGAAATAGATAAACACAAGGCTCGTCTAGTGGCCAAATTTTTCTCTCAAATTGAAGGCATAGATTATGCATAAACCTTTGTTGTAGTTGCTAAAATGGATTCTTTAAGATTGGTTCTTGCTCTATTTTCTTCCCATAAGTGGCCTATATATCAAATGGATGTAAAATGTGCTTTCTTACATGGATACTTAAAGGAAGAAATATTCATGGAAAAACCTACTGGTTTCACTCAAGACTCCTCCCTTGTTTGTAGGCTCAAAAAGTCTCTCTATGGCCTCAAACAAGCCCCTAGAGCTTGGTATGAGAAGATGGACTCCTTCCTTCTTTCAATAGTTTTTTCTCATTGTGATTTTGATAACATAGTTTATATTTTGATAAATGAAGGCAACATCACCATTTTTGTTCTATATGTTTATGATCTTCTTCTCACTAGTAGTAACTTAACTCACATACAGACTATAAAAGACTCTCTATCTAAATTTTTTGAAATGGTTGATCTAGGTAAATCTCATTACTTCCTTGGGATTCAAATAAGTCAAATTGATGCAGGTATTTCTTTATGCCAAAAAAATAAACTCTAAATATTCTACAAAGGTTCAAAATGACAGATTTTAAACCTTCTCCTACACCCTTTCAATATGAAATTAATCTTAGTACTTCCTGCTCATCCCCTCTATGTGATGCAACTCTATACCATTAGCTTTTAGGGAGTTTGCTATACCTTACTCATACTCATCTAGATATCTCATTTGTAGTTGGCCTCATATCCAGATTCTCTCATCAACCTCACTTTATTCATTGGCAAGCAACAAAAAGGATCCCTCGTTACTTGCAAGGCACTACTCACTTTGGGCTCTTCTACAAGGAAAAATCCATGGATATTATTGGCTACATAGATTCATATTTGCAGGTTCAATAGAAGATAGATATTCCACCTCAAGATATGTATTTTACCTTGGTTCTTCACCAATAGACTGGTTATGCAATAAATAACAAGTAGTAGCTCTATCTTCTACAAATGCAGAATACCAGGCAATAGTTTTGGCTAGTTAGGAAGCTCTTTGGCTTCATCAAATTTTGAGATAATATGATTTCACCCATGAGAAGCCTATAACTCTTTGGTGTGACAATCAAAGCATAATTCATATAGCATGAAATCCAGTTGAGCATCAGTGAACCAAGCACGTTGAGATACACATGCACTTCATAAGGCAACATATTCAGAGCGGGGACATACACTTGGAATATATTCCAACTGAGAATAAAATTGTAGATATATTAACCAATTCATTTCCTTCTCCACGTTACCTTCAATTGTGAGATAATATTGGAGTTATATAGCTGCATTGATTACTTTTATGAGGACAATCTTAACCATATGAATACAAGCCTCTCTTATTCTAATAGTTGGTTTTTACCCATAGGTATGTTTCGCCAACTATTTATTATATATGAGTACCTAATCAGGCCAAGTTTTTGGGACTTATATTTATTTCTTGTATAAAGAAGACAATATTTATCCTACTAAGACAAGTCTCTCATTATTGGTTTTCCCCACAGGGGTTTTTTCACCAACAATATTATGTAAATAAGTACCTAATCAAGCCAAGTTATTGGGACTCATATTTCTTTCTTGTTAAAGAGGAAAATATTCGCCATACGAAGACATACCTCTCTTATTCTCATATTTGGTTTTTCCCACAAGGGTTTTTTTACCAACTATCTATTGTATTAGGAGGATAATCTTTGCTATATGAATACAAGCCTCCAACTTCATTTTAATTGATGGTTTTTCCCATTGGGTTTTACCATATCTTCAAAATAAGTCATTTTACATGAGCACATCCTCAAGACTTGTTGCCAGGACTTATTTGTATGATTCAGCCCTAGTATCACTTAACAGGGGGTGTTAGAATAAGAGAATATTCTCTTAAGTTCCACTAGGATAGACACTTGAGTTTTCACTCTTGCATGTGTTAGGAGAACTCTTAGTGATGTCTTCATCAGGTCTGATGAGTTGTAATCCAACGACTCTCAATGATCAACTCTACTATTTATATAAAGTTGATCCTTGGAATAAATCAATTAGTTCTACTCTTCTCTTCATATTTTGTGTAATGCTTTGCATATCTATTATTGTGAAATTCTAACATGAATTATATATATTTAGAATTCTAGTATTTATTTTATGTTAATTAAAATCTAAATTCATATGTATAAATTTTTTATTTGTTAATTAAAAATCAAATTGATATCAAATAAAACATTGTACCACTTCAATAATAGCCCTAATCAATATTTTGCATAAAATAAAAAATCAATAGAATTTAAAAAATAAGAAGCATATTGGAGAATTGTAGATGCAATAATATGAAATGATATAACACACCCAACTAGATTCCAGTTCAACATTCACCTTTCATAGTTTATAAGACTAGGTTACATATAACACACCAAAAAAAAATCAATACTTTTTCGAATAAAGACCAAATATCCTTAAAAAAAGAACAAAACAAAAACAAAATTACAAAAAAAAAAAAGAGTAAAACTTGTTCGTGAAGAACACAAACTTATATTTAGAGGGGGTTTGAAAAGTATAAGATAAAAAAAAATTCTTTCAAATGATAATAGTAATAATATAAATTCAATAATAAATCAATGCACAATTTCCATACACATAAGACATAATACTTTTATGTGGAAACACCCGTTCAAGGGAAAACCATGGCAAACTATTGCTTATATTTTTCTTCAATAAATTTTGTGGACACCAATCCCTTATACAAGTTCATGGACACCAATCCACAGGAGACACCAATCCCCTATACAAGTTTTTTGGCACCAACCCATAGGAGACACCAATCCTCTATATAATTTTATGAACACCAATCCATAAGAGACACCAATCCCCTATACAATTTTATAGGCACCAACCCATAGGAGACACCAATCCCCTATAAAATTTCATGGATACCAATCCACAAGAGACACCAATCCCCTATACAATTTTATGGGCACCAACCCACAAGATACACCAATCCCCTATACGAGTTCTTGGGCACAAACCCATAGAAGATACTAATAACCTCAGCTAGTTGATGGACACCAATCAATAGGAGACACAAATCCCCTAATTAAATTTGTAGGCACCAATCCATGGGAGATAGTAATACCCTCAGCATGTTTATGGGCACCAACCCATAGGATACACCAAAATCCTTAACACGTTTGTGGGCACCAAACCATAGGAGAAACCAATCTCTTAAGAAAGTTCATGGACATCAAACCATAGGAGACGCCAATATCCTCAGCAAATTCTACTCCAAAAATGATTACAAATACTTCTCAGATCTACTCTCAAATCTACTCACAAACACTACTCAAATATGCTCCAAATCTACTCACAAATGTGCTCAACAATCTTATCCAAAACCTTGCTGAAAAATGCTCAACAATCTGGTCCAAAAACCTACTCAAACTCTGTAAATTCTTCCATTTTCTTGAGTTTTCTTTCTTTAAATTAGAATATGTTCTACCCATAATTCTTTTAGCTTCATGAACATATATATGATGTGCTTGTGTATGAATCTTCAAATGACCTATATGTTCTTCACATTCATTAAGTTTATCGCTTCCTCATATTTCACATTTATTACATTTTAAAGGTAGCCCAAATCTAGAACTAGATATCTTACTTGCATATTTAATTGGAGATGCTAATACCTTGCTTTCATTTCTTTATATATCCACAGTATGAAGAACTTCTCAAGCTCTTAAAATTATGAATTTCAACCTTCTATGCTTACCCTTGCCAAAATATTCATGAAAAATGTCCAATATTTGTTGATATTTATTAATCTATAAAACTTTAGATTAATTGAATCAAACCCATTAAAATAAATATAAATGCTACTTATTCCTCATTTTATAAAACCAACTATTTACCTCAAATAATTAAAATCACCTCATCTCTCCAAAACAATGTGAAGATATTTACTTTTAATAAACTCTTAATTTAATTTCATACTTATCCTATGCTACGATCCTCTATTATCTTCTACAATGATCGATGATGGCTTGAGAAAAACAAATTTTGTCCCATCTTGATATAATGCTTCTATGAGCATGTCAACTTCTGATGAGGTCCAACGTATTTTAAAATCCTTGATTCTACCTCTCCAATATTTTTCATGCTATCTCTATTTTGATATTATATAACATAAATTCACAAGACCAATCGAAGATCTCACGAGATCTATTTGCTCATAGTGATGTTGGATTATTCAATGCTTGAAATTAATTTGAAAATCCCCTAGATTTCAAAGCTTTCATAGCTACAACCAACCACTTCTACCACACCGTATATCAAATATATTTTAAATAAAATCTCACACTTCTTATACCTGACTCACTATTAATCCCTTTTCTCATTCGCTCTTCAGATAAAACTCATAGTTTGAAAGTGATAGTACTTATGCTGCTACTGAAACTCAACTACACCTAGTGTGGTAACACTTCTATTGTCACTAAAAATAAATTTCTCCCAACGTGATAACACTTATACTGTCACCAAAAATCAATTGCTCCTAATTTTATAACACTTTTTTTGCTACCAAAACTCAATTGCTCCTAGTGTGATAGCACTTATTTCCATATTCGATGATGCTTGTGTGAATTAAAACCAATCACTCAATGTTCTCCAAAATAAAATATACCTGATATTGTCCTCCACATATTATATTGTGATGGCGATCTCCTTAAGCTCATGCATCTACATCTCTTCGACTCCTAAAAATGTAATGCTCACCATTATTAGATCTCCTCCATTATAATTCGCTCCTTCTTGTTGGGAATCCAAAATTTCAGTGCTTTCACTTTCTACATGCACAAGTTCATCATTCTTCACTACATTGTTTCAGATATTTTTGTAACCTCCACATGAAATGTTCTACCTATTCACCTTGCACAAGTTTGTATCCAATGCTCTAATCCATCTCCATGGTTTTAAAACTCCTATCTACCACACTTCACAAATATTTGAAGATATTTCATCCACTACATTCGATCTTCTCCATTTTGTTGTCGCTATTTGATGCCTCCTTGCTACCATTGCTTGAATATATCGAAGGTATTCTAAAAATATATTTCTTCAATTTAACTTTTACCTTTGTATTTATATCAAATATTTCAAGATAATATATGCCCAAGAAGTCGGATCTTTTCATATTGATATTCAAACCTTTGATATTTTAAATATTTAAATATTTAATTAAATATTTCAACCTTTGATATTGGAAATATTTATATATATCAACCTTTGATATTACCCAAAATCTTAAGCAAGCATAATTAAATCACCCTTCCATGTCTACCTTTGATATAAATTATAACTCAATACTTCTAACAATATTCCCCTTTGTCATTGATGTACAAATAAATTGTCCTTTACTGCAATACAATCACAAGCTACTTCCCCTGACAAGCTACTCCACATTATTGAAATTCTCCCCATTGACATCAATGGGAAAGGCTCCTCAAGGCTGAAAAATAAGATAGTTGACAACACTTGCTTACTCCATGCTCTTCTTGAGACTATCAATTATGATATGGGAGTGAAACTCCCAAATCACTTTACTCCTTTTCTTGTTCTATTTTATTTTTTCAAACTTTAGAGTTCATATTATTTTGAACAGTTTGACCATCCTCCTTATTACTTGATTTTGAAAGTTCATGGAACACCATTCTACACCATCTATCTGTATGCCCAAAATTATTACATTTATAGCAATTGATGTTGTAGTCAATGAGAGGTGTAAATGAATTGAAATTCCTTTTGGTGAGGCCAAAATTATTCTTAGTACGAACCCTACAATTTACAACTTTATGACCAAATTTGTCACATGAAAAGCAAGAATCATGGAAGAAATATTGAAACCTATTTGATTACCTTGGAGGATATTATCACATGGTTCTCTCATTGTTGTTTATGTAATGTACTTCATTCCTTGATGATGTTTTGTTTTCTTACTTGATGCTTCCACTTCTCAATACATCATCATAGGTCTTAGGATATTATTTAATTATTTCCTTTGATGCCTCTCTTCCTTTTGAGATTGACTCCCTCTTTTTATATTTTGACCTTCTCCAAATCCAAGTCGAGTCTTTATAACCGAAAATATCTATGTTTTGATAATATCATTCAAGATTTCTATGCTTTTCTCAAACCTAATATTTTTTGTAGCTTATCATTAGATTTTTCAACTTCCTTCCTTAAAGATAGAATCTCATGTTCCAGTTTTTCACATTCCAACTCTTTTGCCTTTAAATGCTCAGTCATACCTTCTTCCATTCATTTTTCCTCTTCAATTTTCACTTTTAATTCGGTGAGATCTTGCAAAAGCTTTGCATTTGTTTCCTCATCCTCTTGTACTTTAATATTAAATATTGAGTTTTTTTTAAGCCTTTTCAACTCTTTAAGAGCAACAACAAGTACTTGTTATCTGATAACTATGGCTTCCTCTTCATTTTCTAGATCTCTTTTTTTATCTTGGTTTTTGACAATAGGAACATCTTCTTCCTCTTCTATATCCAAAAATAAGATTTCTTTTCTTTCATTATCTGAGAGGCTTTCATCACTACTATAAAACTTGCTTGCTTCCTCAATATAAATACTCTTCTTATGTCTTTGAAATATCTTCTTTTCATTCTTTCTTTGATCATGCCTATTTTTATTTTTATGATAAAATTTTATTTCTTTCTTTTTTCTTGTATTATTTTTCTTCTTCACTGTTACTACCAGATTGTGGGTAATTAGATGCATAGTGACCAATGCTACCACAATTAAATGATTGCATAGAATGCATATATTTATGTTTTCTTGGACCCTTCTTATTTTTTCACACAAAGTTAGCTTCTTCTCCACTGCTTTATGCTTAACTTAACTCTGGTTATTTATTCTTTATCTTCTTTGAAGCATTAAATGTAGCCTCCCATTTGGATTTTTGATATTTTTTAGTCCTCATCTCATAGACCATAATAATTCCATGTAGATCATCCATGCTTAAGGTTTTAAGATCCTTCATTTATTCAATCACTCAGAACTTTGCATCAAACCTCGTGGGAAGTGACCTTAATATTTTTTAAACAATATTAGAGTCTTCAATATTTTCTCCAAGTCCATGAATGGTGTTGATAACTTCATAAACACAGAGTAGATATTTTACAATATCTTCCTCATATTTCATATTCAAATCTTCAAAAATCCTCCTATGGGTGTGAAGTTTTACCATATTTAAAATTATTGTCTCCTTCATATGTTATGTGTAATTTGTCCCAGATTTCTTTTACTGAGGTGCATTGCATGACTTTCACAAAATTTGACTCACATAACCTACTTAATATTGCATTCATTACCCTATCATTATTTTCAAATAGTTTCTTTTCATCTCGATCTGTGGGAGGAGTTGTAGGTGATGTGAACCCATCCTCAGTGGATTACCATATATCGTAGCCATGTACCATCAAATAGGTTTGCATCCTTATGCTCTAGAAAGCATATTTAGTCACATCAAACAATAGAGCCATATTTGATAAAAAATATTTGTGGCAAGCCATGTGCGTTCTTGAAATATCTTCCTTCAATTTATTAGACTTTCACAAAGGAACCTGCTCTGATACCAATTGAAGAACACAATATTATACTAAGAGGGGGGCTGAAAAGTATAAGATAAAACTTTTTCTTCCAAATGATAATAGCAATAATATGAATGCAATAATAAACTAATGCACAATTTTCATACACATAGGAGACAATGCTTTTATGTGGAAACACCCTTTTGAGATAAAATCGCAGTAAATGATTTCTTATATTTTTCTTAAATAAATTTTATGGGCATCAACCCACAGGGGACACCAATCCTCTATACAAGTTCATGGATACCAATCTATAGGAGTTACCAATCCCCTATACAAGTTCATGGGCACCAATCCACAAGAGACACCAATTGCCTATACAAGTTTATGGGCACAAACCCAAAGGAGACACCAATCCCCTATACAAGTTTATGGACATCAATCCACATGAGATACCAATCCCCTATACAAGTTTGTGGGAACCAACCCACATGAGACACCAATCACTTATACAAGTTTATGGGCACCAACCCACATGAGACACCAATCCTCTATACAAGTTTGTGAACACCAATTCACAGGAGAGACCAATACCCTATACAATTTTATGGGCACCAATCCACATGAGACACTAATCCCATATAAAAATTTGTGAGCACCAACCCATAGGATACACCAATCCCATAAGCTAGTTCATGAGAACCAACCCACAAGAGACACAAATCCCCTTAGAAATTTCATGGGCACCAACCCATAGGATACACTATTCCCCTCAAAAATTTCATGGGAACCAACCCATAGGAGACATCAATACCCTTAGAAATTTCATAGGCACCAACCCACGTGAGACACCAATACCCTCAACAAGTTTATAGGCACCAACCCATAGGAGATACCAATAACCATAGCAAGTTCTGCTTCAAAATTGATTACAAACACTGCTCAAATATGCTCACAAATATTTCTCAAATATGCTCTCAAATATGCTCACAAACACTATTCAAATTTACTCCAAAACTCTACTCAAATGTGCTCAATAATATGATCCAAAACTCTACTCAAATGTGCTCAACAATCTGATCCAAAAACCTGCTCAAACTCTTTAAATTCTTACATTTTATTGAGTTTTCTTTCTTCAAACCAAAAATGTATTCTACCTATAATTATTTTAACTTCATGAACATATAGATGATGTACTTGTGTAGGAAGCTTCAAATTAACTATATGTTTTTCACATTCATTAAGTTTTTTGTTTCCTCATATTTCCATTTATAAAATTTTAAAGGTATCCCATGTCTAGCACTAGATAGCTTACTTGTATGTTGAATTTGATATGCTAATACCTTGATTTCACTTATTTATATTTCCACATTATGAAGCACTTATCAAGCTCTTTAAACTCTAAATTTCAATCTTTTATGCTTGCTAGGCCCTTACCAAAATATGCATGAAAAATTTCCAAGCTTTGTTGATATTAATTAATCTACAAAACTTTAAATTAATTAAATCAAACACTTTAAAATAAATATCAATGTTCCTTTTTCCTTCTCACTTTATGAAACCAAATATTTACCTCGAATAATTAAAATCACCTTATATTTCCAAAACAATATAAAGATATTTACTTTTAATAAAAACTTAATTTACTTTTATACTTATCTTTTTGCTTCTTGTCACTGAATTATCATGTGTTGTGGTCCTCTATTATATTCTAAAATAATTTATGATGGCTTGAGCAAAATTTATTTTATCCCATATTGATCTACTACTTCGATAAGTGTGACAACTATCGATGAGATCCAACGTATTTTAAAATCCTTGATTCTATCTCTCCAATATTGTTTGCATTGCCTCTGTTTGGATATTAGATAACAAAAATTCATAAGCACAATTGAAGATCTCATGAGATCTATTTGCTCACAGTGATGCTTGATTCTTCAATGCTTGATATTAATCTGAAACTCCTCTAAATTTCATAGCTTTCGTAGCTACAACCAACAACTTGTGCCATATTGTATATCAAAGATAATTTTAAATAAAATCTCACACTTCTTATACGTGACTCACTATTAATCCCTTTGATCGTTTTCTCTTCTTATGAAACTCTATGTTTGACTATGACAACACTTTTATTGCCATTTAAATTCAACTACATCCAACATGATAACACTTATGCTATCACCGAAACTCAATTACTCCAAGCATGATAACACTTATGATGTCACCAAAACTCAATTGCTCCTAGTGTGATAGCACTTCTTCTACTATCAGAATGTAATTGCTCCCAATGTGATAACACTTATTTCTATATCCATTTTTGTTTATGTGAATCAAAACAAATCACTTAGCTTTATCCTAAATGAAATATACCTGACCTTGTCCTCCATATATTATATTGCGATGGTGATCTCCTTCAGCTCGTGCATCTGCATCTCTTAAAATCCTCAAAATACAATATTCACCATTACTAGATCTCCTCAATTATCATTTATTCCTTCTTTCTTAGTGCCCAAAATGTCAATGATCTCAATTTCTACATGCACAGGTTCATTATACTTCACTGTATTATTTCAGAGATGTTTGTAATGTCCACACAAAAATATTTTGTACATTCTCCTTGCACATGCTCGTATTTGATTTTCTACTCCATATCCATGGTCATAAAACTCCTATCTACCATGCCTCATATATATTTGAAGACCTTTTGTCCACTGCATTCTATATTCTTCATTTTTCCACCACTTTTTGAAGCATCATTTTTATTGTTGCTCAGATATATAAAATGTATTATCCAAAAATATTGCTTCAATTTAACTTTTGTCTTTGTATTTATATCAAATATTTCAAGATAATATATGCCCAATAAGCCAGTTCTTTTCACATTGATATTCAAACATTTGGTATTTGAAATATTTAAATCTTTATTTAAATATTTTAACCTTTGATATTACCCAAACTCGTAAGCATACTTAATTAAATCACCCTTCCAAGTCTGCCTTTGAAATCAATGACAACTCAATACTTGTAATAGTTTATCTGTGTGATTGTTTATTTGTTTATAGCATAAGTTTTACATTCACCACATTAACCAAACACCTAAAATTCCATATTCACCCTATTTCAAATCCCTAGCTTATGGTATTGACCCAATATCAAGCTAGAGCTCTAGGAAAATCCCGAGCTAACATCCAATTTGATACCTGAATCTAAATCCCTTCATCCATGGAGCATTACACCAAAATATTCTAGGCTTCAACCACTCTTGCAAATGAGAAAGGATGTGTATCATAAACCATTTACATAGACTTATATGTTGGATCTACCCATAATGCACCTCTTTTACCTGAAGAGTAGTAGTCTATATATTATCTAGACATGATGTAGATAGCCATCGATACCAATATTCCAGAGACCTATAATATCCAACTATCAATGCCTACTAATTTATGTATCATGCACTTGGATACTAATGCTATTGGAGCTTATTTAAACTTAGTTTTTTCATATTTACCCATTTTCAATATTTCACCCTACTCTATTTTTGGATCCTAGTAAGAACCCATATATTTGCATGCTCACCACACAAGTAAATTGTAACCTTATCATTAATCACCTCTTTGAATCCACATCAATTACCTTGAACCAAAACCACTTATATTCGTCCAACCAACATCTCTCCATACCATCATTTGATCCAACCCACTTTATGAAGCACATTTCAATGCTACTTTAGAAATTATGATATTAATTCCTCTTGTATCACTACCTCCCACTCAGGATATGCAACATTCATCCCTTGCTCAGTCTTGAGATCCTTTGTTATGTATCCTCCATGAACGTCCATCATTATAAGTACAACATGTAATGCTTAATATTTTGCATCTTATTTAACTATCCCACATACATTCATAATTGTCATCTAGAAATCCTTATAAAACTTGCAACAAATACTTATCGATAATATTAATCAATATGTCTATCCTATATCACAACCCTAATAATAGATGATAGAATTCGATCATTCCCCAACATAGATACAAAATGCATTTTCACGTAGGATCCATCATGGGTATCGTTCCCACAAACCATCACAATACCTATGCCACCACTTCAAAACACACTTGTTCTTGAATCAACATAA
The DNA here is from genome assembly GCA_028583015.1 of Wollemia nobilis. Lineage (NCBI taxonomy): Eukaryota > Viridiplantae > Streptophyta > Pinopsida > Araucariales > Araucariaceae > Wollemia > Wollemia nobilis. Next base: position 1,321,866 of record JAQPPZ010017229.1, on the reverse strand, counting down.
TATAGCACCATTCTTCCATCCCCTCATCAAAAAATCACATCTTATCAACAAAATTCATCTCATAATAAATACCAAAAAAACATCAGACATCATCAAATTCATGCTAACATCAATATGCTCAACAATCAAAACATAATTTCATCCACCTAGTTTATCACATAGTAAACGTATCTGGCCTACATGCAAAGCAGAAGTCTAGGTTTTTAACCACAATTTAATGACCCAAAATTTTAATTTACATAAAATGGGATTGATTGTTTGGCCATGCAAACACTTGAAGTGACATATCAAAAGAATACTTTACAATAGATAGTCAATCATCCTATTCATTCTTTGGCACCCTCACCACCATATCCTATTAGTTTTTAAATATTGAGGCTTAAAAAATTCAAATGGGAATAGGATCCCTAAGAGCATGTAGACACATTAATCAATGCATGCTTTAAAATTGAAGATAATGATCCATTGATGCTCTAAATATTTTTTCAAACATTCAAAGTCGGTGCTCTAGAGTGGTACAACCATGTACCACATCATAGAATATACACCTCTGAACAATTGGAAGACCAATTTCTAAAGCATTTTTCTCTTATTGTAAAGAAAAAGACTACCTTGACCAACCTTTTTAACATACAACAATTTGAAGATGAGTTGGTCTATGATTATGGAAAATTTTGGAGGGTAGTTATCATAAAATTACTATTCATAATCCCTATGGTGAAATTCACTTGAATTTTCATGAGGAGTTATCCTAAACCAATATACTTCATATTACAAATTTAACGATATTGGACATTTGAAGAAGCCCTCACACAAGCTAGTGTTATAAAAGAAATCAAAATTCTAGAGGGTAAAATTAAACTTTAAAAAAATAATAGAAATGTAAAAAATATAGGGGAACAATCATGGCTAATCAAATATTGGCCAACTAAATAAAAAGGTCTTGAATACACCTCAACATCCAAACCAACAAACTCAAGTCCAATATTAGCATCCCTTGACTCAACAACCACCACAACAACAAGCATATAAATTCATACCACCCCCATCACAACTACAAAATTTCATTGCCATATTAGATAATCAAGTACATTGGTGGTACTATAGACCACATAACAACTACACTCCATTTCTTGAACCACTCTCCACCATATTCCAAAGGTTTTACAAGGAAAAACTGATTTCCCTACCACAAATCAAATCTGAAGATCCTAATAAACCTCATGGTAGGTCTTATAAGGAGTACCAGTATTGCATCTTCCATAAATAGAAGAGCCACAATATTAAAAATTGTTGCCACTTCAAGAACATTGTATATGATCTCATTGACAAGAAAACTATTAATATTGGTAATCCTTTAGAACCACAAAAACAAAAGCTTGGGATCTATCACCGCTTCCTCAATGTAAGCTAACACAACCAGCAACTAGGGTGTAAAATTCTATAGTTTCCCCAACCAAGTTAATCATATTAAAATGCTCCACCATACCAAGGTTTTGTAGGTGCTATTCACATTGTTACCCAAATATAGAGAGTTGCAAATCAATCATAGTACTTGAATGGTCCAAAAATACCAACCCATACAGTACCCGCTCCTAATGCACCAATTTCTACTATATCTTCTCAACCTATTCAAGCCAATCCAACCTCTCAAATCCGTATTTTAAATTTTTCATAAATACCAACCATGACCTTGAGGAGTTTTTTAACACAACTTAAAGTTGGCCTCCAAAAAATTATGAATATATGATCCAATACAACAATACCCTCCACGCCATAAGGTACTGATTGATATTCTTATATCCATTAATGTTTAGACCCAAGACCCTAATGCCTTTATAAATTTTGTGGGGAATATTCATATATGCATGGAACCCTCTATAATGTTCTATGAATTTAAAATAAAAATCATGCCAAAGTAGTTACTTGATCCTCCATTACACATATTAGCTCATATTAATCAAAATGTTTACAAATAAGTATAGTTAACACTGACTTCTCAATCAATATCATCACATCCACTGCATTACAACATATTAATCTACCACCTTCTCAAATAACTTCCTTCATGTTCATATCATAGGTATTTAATGATGCCTTATGCTCCACATTGAGAACTATTATCTTATCTGTACGAATGTGATTTAAAATAATCCATATATTATTTCATATCCTTGAGGGTACAATGCAATAGAACATACTTCTTGGGTATCTTTGGATTAGAGACAAGACATGTGTCCCCTCAATGTTACATCAATGCCTTAAATATGTACATGAGGGCCAAGTTCATTGTATACCAACAAATGAAAATCTATTTAAATATTGCAACATGATATCAAAACCATATGAGATATCTTTACCATCAACACATTTATCCATTACTCCAATAACAACCTCATCAACTTTATGCTAAAACACCTCTTCCAAAGCATGTATACAAGAGGACCTTCCCAGTACTAATCATAATTCAACATCTCAAATCATCAATCCATACCATGCTTCTTCATCTTCATCAAGTTACATCCCATCATACCATATGAATAATTTGCTTTATACTCACATCTACCTAGTTATTGCATTGTTACAACTCCTCCTAGGATTGGTATTTTATTTGAATTGGGTCTCACAAAAGGGTTATAACAACCCCAAGATAACTTAACCCAAAGAAAACTTATATTTTAAAAATATAGTTCTAAATTAAAGCAACATACATCATATCATATCAAAAGCATTTCAAATCAAGTCATGATCTATTTAATCTAAAATTCTATAATAGATAAAAAAACATGTCTTTTAACTAAATTTGCATATTGCTTAACTCAAATGCTTGACATAAGTTTCAAAAGACACATTCTTTTAACTTAAAGCAATATCATAAATAAACCAATTATTCAACATAAGTTTTATTTTAACATTTCATATATATATCTTAATGCTAACTATGAAGAATAGATTGTTAAAACACTTTAAATTGCAAAACCCAAGGTAAAATTAAAACCACATAATGTTTTATTTTATATAATAATGAAGTTTACAAAAATTATTGAACAAAACATTCTTTTACATAACATTTATTTTTCCATTACATCTATACTTTCAATGTACTATGAAGCCATCTGCAAGAATATCCACGCCATATATAAATTCCTAATATTTTCCATAAAAGGAGTACTACACAATTTTCTTGAGGGATATTTTTTGATGAAGACAACTCCAAATGCAATGTGGTTTCTAAATATACCCTAAATGTAATGCAAGTAATCATACTTAAGAACTGAATAAACCAACAAGAAGAGATTTACCCCACTTATCTAAACAATGGATTCTTTACCAAATTAAAAAATCATAATATAAAAGAGAATTTCATACTTCTATTTATAATGATTCCTTAACACACAAAGATCTCAGGAATAATTTAATAGTTTCTCTTTCAAAACTAAAATAAATAATAATACTATAAAAGATAATCCCATACTTCTCTTTATAATTATCCCTTAACCCACATACATCTCAAGAATAATTATAATAATTTCTCTTTCAAAACCAAAAAAAATAATCATCCTATAAAAGATAATCCCATACTTCTCTTTATAATGATCCCTTAACTCACATAGATATCAAGAATTATCTAATAGTTTCTCTTTCAAAACCAAAAAACTATCATCATATACATTATGATTCTTTGAAAAATAACTACTAACAAAATTACTCTCAAGGTACATTCCTTTAATTCAAACTACAAGATAATATTCTTAAAATACTTTATTATCAAAAGATACCAATTAAAAGTGTTACACTTTTATAATGTAAGGGTTTAAAAAACCTTAGAACTTAACTCCAAAATTAAAATTTCCCTATAAATAAAACAAATACACATGTGGCTCAAACTGAAACATAAATTAAATTCAAGGGCTAAGGATCCAACCTCAACATGTGAGAGCAAATGATAAACTATACCCAAAGATTATTTATGCTTGTGAAGGTAACAACAAGTTCGACCCTCAAGGTGACAATATGGAATGTCTCTTAAGGAAAATGTAGGGAATATCTCACAAAAATAAAAATAATCAAACAATAAATCTATATTGCATTCTTGAGGAGAAATAATATAATGACAGATTTTAACAAACACCAAACATGCTTAGACCTGATTTTAGAGAGTACTAGTTTAAAGGAAAAGCACAAAAAATTTAGGAGCTTTAACCAAAAAATCATAGGATAGAAAATACTAAGTAATAAAAAATAAATATAAGACCACAAATGTAGTATGGCTAAAAATATTACTAAACCAAAGAAATGCAAGCTTCACAAGTCAACAAAACAACCAACCAAGGCACCAAGAAAATGTACAAGGATACATCACTAAACTAGACAAAGATATTAATCAAACATTAAAACATTTGCAAGCTACCTAAAAAAATCTTGGTCAACATCCTCTACTCCACTAATGTGTTGCACTGTTCCAAAGCTTGCATTTGTCCTTTCACTAGCCAAAATCAATAACATAAACCCTCCCAAAACCTTCTTCTTAATCAAACATCTTGAGCACTCTTTGCATGGTGAAGGTAATGTTCATTTTTCAATGAATGTTACTCACCATTGTTATCTCTTGCTAATTAAAGTGCCACACATGCAGATAAAGGGATAAAGGCTTTATTTTATACTAACTAGAAATTCAATTAAATTTCATTCCAACCATTAAGAAATATAATTGCTTAAGCATTCAAATAAATTTAAATTCTAATATGACCTTAATTATTATTTTTTTCTAAAATTATAATGCCACCAAATCAATTAATTATTTACTAGTATAAAATATTAAATCCCTTAATTCATTAGCTTAATAATTAGAAAAACAACAATATTATCAACTAATGAATCTAAAGTATTAATATTGCCAAAAAAATACTTAATAAACTTGCACACCATGAACAAACATAGACTCTTGCCAACAATATTTCATACCATTGTTTTAGCTCTAAGTAGGCAACCATCTTTAAGATAGTCTTGTGCTATCGCCAACCTATTAAGGAGACTTATTGCATAAGCAACTTCTTGTCCCAATGGTGTGAACATAAAAATAAGCAAAATGCATTGTATCTACATGAAGGGTATTTTATTACCCTAACTTGTTGATGAGCCAGTTATCATTATCATTTCCTAAAATATTTCTCATTGTAAGTGGTTCACCTATATGTTCCCACTAGAGATATAGAGCATCTTGTACTGCACCCACAAGTTTGATAACAATACCATATTCCAAGCTCAAAATAATGCAATAATTCTATTATATAGACATCATAAAATAAAGCTATGCAAATAAATATTCACACTAGTACATAGTTTATTATGAATAAAGAGTTTTACCAAGGAGGGTTGTTATAAGAGTACATATTCCACAACCTCAACAATGAAGTACAAGTCCACTCGAATAGAGAAGGATGTCAATGAAGACATTAAAAAAATCAAAGGGTAGGACATATGTAGACACTAGTTTTAGATATAACTAGAAATAGAAATAATATTATCTATAAAAAACTTAATGTAATATGCACTAAGTTTTTGTCTAAGTAAAATGTAATGAAATAATTAGCTAATTTCAATGAAGTGTAAATGAAATGAAATGTAAATGTTATATTTTAGCTATCATAATTTTCATAGGTTATATATTACACATAATATAAAGGTAGCACATATGCTTCATATATGTATAAAAGGAGTAATTTAGTCAAGAACCACTTGTCTTAGAAACCATTTCCAACAAAAACCAATACATCACTATAAAGAAGTCTCCTCCATCATTGTAGAATGTCATGTTATGCTGTGAGATGTTGTAGAATGTATATAAGAGACTTATTGAAGAATTGTGATACCATTATCATTGATGGAGTATAGGCGCAAGTGCAATAGCCATTGTGTTACTATATTAACTTTACATATTTTACCTTGAAATGAATAATTTTCCATATTTTACATTTGAATATGTCATAAGAGTTGGATGACAACCATAGTTGTAGGATAACTAATCTTTATCTATCCATCCTATGTTAAAAAATAGTTTCAATAGTCATGTAGTTTATTATATTAACATTAACATTTGATAATATTTAATATCAAAATTTATTATAAATATTTTTATGTGTAATTTTAATTATTTTAAATAGTATATACTCAAATTTCTATTTTTTGGGTAAAAAAAACCATCTTAAAGTTTCTAGTACTAATTGTTTCTTATTATAGAATATTTCATTATAGTTACCTAATATCCAACAATATAAAATTATAAAATCTTATAGTTCAGTTTTTTAATCATTATTAATCTAAAAAATAATAGTTTGTATATGTTAATATAATTAATTTAAATAAGTATCCATAACAAAAACAACCATATTATAATTTATTAATTACTTAGGCATTAATAAATTATATAAAAATAAGAGGAATAGAGTTGTTGGAAACCTACTCATCATGAGGACATGAGGATGGAATAGAGGAAAAGGGGTATGAACCCTTGATGTGTTCAAGCATTGCAGGAAGAGGGTTGTTCACAGCCCACTTGCTATACTGAAGAGGACATGAGGACATAACAAAGTGAAAGGGATGCAAACCTTATATGTAGTCAAGCATTTTAGGAAGAGAGTTGTTTGTACCCCACTTGTTATACTCAGGGGAATATGAGGAAGGAATAAAGTAAAAGGGATGCAAACCCTAGGTGTATTCAGGCATTTCAAAAATAAGGTTGTTCATAGCCCACTCATTGTATTTAGAAGGATATTAGTTTCTCTTTAGTCTATGAGAAAGCATATTTGATAAAAAAAATGTCCCTCAAGGATATTTGAGTTTGTAAATAAAGCTTTAAAATGAACCTTTACCTTCTATGAGTATTTTGGAGGATGAATTTGGGTTAGATTTTATTGATCATGAATCGCAAATAGTTATATGCAAACTCCAGGAAAAATGACTAGGCTTGGAGGAGCTCAAATGATACATTAAACGTTTGTGGTCCAACAAATTTCAAGTAACTTTGCTACCAAAAAAATTCTTTTTTGTTTCCTTTTCTATTATAGATATAATTGGTTTTTTGAACAAAGGGTTGTCTATATATGACCTTTGACTCCCAAATTAAACCTCATTTAAAAAGAAAATGATGGCTTCTCAATTTGGATGAATTTATATGATCTCCCTATGGATTTTAGAGAGATAATATATTCACCAAAATTTGTAACACCATTGGTACATTTCATTATATGGATGTCAAAATAGAGAAAAAACTATGCAAGATAATTAATGTGAGTAAAGAAATATTGGTTGTTTGGATAAATGGTTTAGTTCCTAGGTATCAATCCATTACTATATCCTAAATCAAAGGGAAATAGATCAAAAATATTTAATATGAAAACTTTTCCCTAATATGTTATGGTTGTTGACAATATGACCACCTAAACAAGAGGTGTTCGGTCATCCAATAATTCTTTGATTTCTCCTCGGTGGAGGAGAAGACCCTGTATGTGAATGATCCTAAACCTTCAAAAATCCTAGTTTCTAAGGAATAAGTTCATTCTCTAGATCATTAGAATATATTATATTATTTTATACATAAGAAGGTCAATTTTTTCTTAGTCAGGTGTCATAACAAGAATATCAAAGGTATATCATGAAAGCTATATTATGGACACCAATTCCATAACTAGATTGTACAAGTTTCTTCCATAATGAAATTTGTATATATTCTTTCTTGAGTATTATATTTGTAAGTTTATTTAGTGTTCTATACTATTATTTTACTTCATTAGATTGTATGGTCTTTTTTCTATGAGTTTTACATTGAGTATTAGGCTACAAAAGCCATTACTGGTATCAAAGCAACATCAAGTTTACTTGCATAAGGTCTTGGGACAATCATTGCCATCATATGATAGACCCATAAATTTTTAGAAATATTTACTTTACCTCTTCCAAGAGTATATTTGGAATATAAGGCAATCTACAATATAGTTTTAGGTATCCAAAATAGACCTTGACATTGATAAAAATTTGGGACTCCAAAAGGGAAGTCCCATAGAAGGTAGATTAATGAGACTTATAAAAGTCCTAGTAAAAACTTAAAAATGTAGAAGAAGACCTATTGAAAAATATCATTGATAGAAATTTATTGATTCTTAGTAATAAAAGAGACCTTTCAAGAAAACTTAAAAGTAGTAACAAGACATCAATAAGACTTCAAGACAACAAAGAGTCTTGAGAACAATCCTAGCTAAAGGATATCACATAAGACATCAAATGAAATAACTTAGAACAACAAATATAAACAATAAAGGTGAGCAAAGTGTTTTCATTAAATAGTTATAACATAGTCATTCAAAGGAGACATCGTAGGATTTTGGAGTGCAAATTTGTAAGCATGTTGTACCAGAGAATATAATCACCACCTATACCTACACTTGCATCATGAATGAAAATAAGATTAGAATTTCAAGTGTTAAAGTATAACATAGATAGCAATTATTTACATAGAAGTGTAGGTTATGTAAAATGAGAATGAATATCTGAGATCATGGTTAATAGATTATTAAGCATTGTAGAGATGTTGGAGAAGTTAGGGGTTACACTCAATGAGATGTAAAGAGAGTTGAAATGTCTTGCTTAAGAAGATGTAGTAAAATAAAGCAAGAACATCGACATTAATAAGAAGACAACCATTGGCAAGGACACTGCTATTAAAAAGGATGTAGCCAATTTGAGCTATTAGCAAAGTGTATAGAAAGAGTAAATCCAACCATGATAGCACAAGTTGGTATAGGTTAATCATGTTTATTTTTGCTTCTCTAATATCACCTAAACCTACAACAAAATCTATAGATATTTAGAATGTAGAAATCTATGTGAAATAGAAGAAGCTAGTATAAATAAGTAAAGGATTTAAATGAAGTGTAATAGCAGAATATTCAGTATGCAAAGATATAAGCTTTATGAAAGTGTTAAGGTTTATTTAGGCAACTAATGCACATTAGACCAATTTCATATCCAAACATAATATCAACTACAATGCACACTAGCTGACTAGAGTCATATCCGAACATAGTCCCAACTAAATAGCATTTCACATGGTATAATGCCATCTAGAAAACCGACATGGGAATATATGAATAGTAGCACAATGTTGTTAGGAATAACATGAAATCAAAGGTGATAAACCACCAACATTGTAGATCAACATGAATGCTACAGGAATATCAAGAGCCAAACCAAGAGAAGGTGAATTTTTTCCATAATACACAACAAAGGAGAAGAGTTAGGCAAGTATAACATCAAGAACCATAGAAAGGGCAAAGCAATTTTTTTCAGCATATGTGTCAAGTAGTAGAATGGTAGTTGGGTGTTAATTTTATCCAAGATCTAGAGAGTTAGAAGTTAACTCAAATGCCAAATCACTTTAAATGAGTTGTACCACATAACTAGAAGAAAGTGAATGGGAAAATTTTGATACATTCTAGAGAGAGTTTCAAATAATGATTCATGGGAGGAATCCTATCACAAAATATTGCATGATTGTAGCCAAGTGATTACCCTTTATTCACACACTTGAAGACAAGGGAAGAACAATGTAATGTAGTGCTAGAGATCATTTATCGAGCTACACACCATTAAGGAGGTAAATTAGGGTTTCTAAGAATATTATCAATCTTTGCTAAGGTTAAAAGGAGAAATAAGGAGTGTATATCTATAATTAGGTTTTGCAAAGAATTTTGAAGTAGACTTTAGTATATTTAATGGTTATTTGATTATTTTAGAATTTTATAAGGAGTAATATGGATAATTAAATATCTAATTAATTAAAGTGAAAAATATCTATTAAAGTGTTATTAGAACATATTTTGAAAGTTAAAAAAAATATTTTGGAAAAATAAGGTTTCCTACATCAATTTTTTAAACCTCAAACTTTATGTAAGGAGACATAAGAAAGTCTATGCATAGAAATATCATTAAAATCATCATGGAATATTGGTATATAGACTCTAGAGCTAGTAGACACATGACTAGGGATAAAAAATTGGTTTAATACACGTAAAAAAAAATATGAGAAAATTGTGGTTATGGTATATAGTAAAACCTATGAAGTAAAAGGAGTAGGAGATATCCTAATCAATCTAATAATATAAAAGGAATAATTAGCAATATTTTATATCTTCCCAGTTTGATGACTAATTTTATTTCTATCTCTCAAGTCATGGATCATAATATGATAGTCAATATTAAAGTGATAAATGGAAGGAAACAATGTCATATTACCAAATAAAAAAAATTGATAGCTCTAGCATCCTATAAAAAATAATTTGTTTGTATTAAATATAACTACAAATTTGGCCCTCTTAGTGGGAATACCTAAAATTAGAAAGCTTTGGCATAAACGGTTAGGACATGCCAGTGCATCATCCTTAAATGAGATGGTTAAATATTAAATGGTATAATATTTACCAAATATTTCTTAGGAATTTATTAAATGTCTAGAATGTTTATAAGGAAAACAACATAGAATCCCTTTCAAAATTTAAAAGAATAGATCTCAACAACATTTGGAATTGATATAAACAAACTAATTGGTCCAAAAAATATCACTAGCATTGGAGGATATAAATATTTTTAGTTATTTGTTGATGACTACACTAGAAAATATGGGTATAGTTAATGCAATATAAGTCTGAAACTCTTAGTTGTTTAAAATAGTTCAAACTTCAAGGAAAAAATAATTAGGGAGAAACATAAAAATAATTAGATAGAGGAAGATAATTTGTGACAAAAGAGTTTGATCTATTTTTAGAACATAATGGAATAAGAAGACAACTTACTACACCGTATTCACAACAACAAAATAGAATTACAAAAAAAAGAAACATATATATAATGTAAATGGGAATATGTATGTTAAAAAAGCTCACCTTAATCATCACTATTAGGTAGAAGTAGTCAATACAATTGTATTCTTGTATGTTAGACTACCTACAAGGATACTAAAAAACACTACTCCAAATTAAGTATGGTCAGGAATAAATAAATTTATTTTTTGGTATGTGGTAGAAATTATATTATATGGATTTTAACTAGTGCCCAAAACTAGAAATATAAGCATATGACAAAAAGTACGTAGATAAGCACAAAATAAGGTATCTACACCCTAGCCACACCATTAACCAAACCAGATAAAAACATAACCACATAGGGATTGTTTAACAAAAAAACAAATATTGAAATGGAGAGCCCACGTAGGGGCTAAGGAGAATATAATATAAAATAAAACCAATGCCCATGTAGGGGTAAAAATATTAGCACCAAAATTCCCATGCAGGGGAATAGAGATCGAAAGAGAAAACAACCCAACTCTAATCATTAACAATCTCTTTAGCTACAAAGCTCTTGTTAGAGTTAATGTGTACCTTTTTTGTGAAACTTTTCATGTTGTCCTTGACACTTGTCATGTATTCATATAGGACTCATACCTATATATATTATAATATTTTCTTGTACAATATATCTCATCTTTTCACAATTTCAACAACTCTTTTGGCCATGTTTCTTGACCAGAAGTTTTAGGGATGCATTGATGTTATCCATGTCACTAATGATGCTAATGAGGATGGTGTTATGGAACGAGTTGAATATGACCATCAGAAAAGTAGTTGTATCTCTCCCATCATCAGACTTTTGATGTCAGCATATCTCTCAGGGCCAATTGTGCATTTCCAAGTCGACATCAACAACATTAAGAATATTTTAAGGGAAATTTTTGTGCCAGATGGATGGATTCCTATGACTAATCCCAATATTGGAAAGCAAATCAGCAAACTTTTTAGCTTCCCAACACACATGGCAAGTTGTATTTTTGTTAAAATTATGCATAAAGACCTTAGCTTCCTGAATAATAGTGCACACATTAGAAAACAACAATTATTGAAAGATTATTAATTTTTGGATTTAAAGCTTACATGCACATTCCAAAATAACAAAAGATAAAATTAGATGAAGAAAACTATGTCAGGTATATTTCTTGGTTATGATGATGAATCTATATGATATATAATCATTGATACAATTATAAAGAATATCTATATATGCAGGGATGTTATTTTTGATGAAAAATTAAAGAAGATATTAAAGAATAAAAGGATGATTAAAATATTATTTTAACATTCTCAAAAGAATTCAAAAATTGAGGAAACAAAATCAAAATCTGAATAATATTAGAGTAAAAATGTAGAAATTCCTATGATTTCATAAATAAAGAAATATATTATAGATTCACTTATAATTAAATAAATATATTAAATAATTATTAAAATAATAAAAATTCAAAATTACTAATATTTTTACCCTCATGGGCTAGGTGGATTGGTAATTGTCTATCTCATCACACACTTACTAAGAAGAGACATAGGTTCAAACCTTGAGTGCATGACTGTTGTAAAGGTAGTAGTCTAATTTAAATTCTCTAATATAAGCTTGTTGAAAGCATCAACTATAATTTAAACCCGTGCTTTGTAGTTTCTAAAAATAATAAGGATGTAACCAACTCTCCTATATATAAAAATAAATAAATAAATAAAATTATTAAATTAAATATTTAATTTTTTTTATTAAAACCTCCCACCCATAACCTATCCAAATTACCATACCATTTTGTACTTGCTACGATAATCCTATTTCACCCTAGTTTTCCCCTGAAACCTCGATCTTCACTGACCCATTCTTTGGCATCTGATAAGCACTGCAACTTATTAATTGGCCTTACTAATCCCCTAGATCTTGGGACCAAAAAAATATCTTCTACAATTAGGATCTAGAAGAGGAGATATGAAACCATAGGTAGGTAGTCTAACATGGTACTTACAAAATCTCTAGGTCAATTAATTTTAGCTAAAATTATGATATAGTCTTTCTCAGTCCCTGCAAATTATCGATAGCATAGAAGGAAAGATCTTACTTAAATCAAAGATAAGGGAATAGAATACCATGGACCAGTTGAATGGGGATCCCCATGTATCATCAAAAAATGAGCATTATGACCAAGAAGAGCAGCAACACCCTTTTCTCCCCATGATATCATCCACTCATCCCACCTCCAGTACCCCTATTAGGGCCCACCATTTCCACATTAAATCGACCATAAGCTTATCCAATATCTTCTAAATCCATCACTCAGTGCCTTTCATATTTCATGGTATATTCCCTAATGAAAATAAGGAGGATGATTTTTTTATTTTGTTATAGTGTGACTTACGGGGGGAAGATGATCGATCTTTGTACCCTACTATAAAATATTTAATGAAAATTTTTAGTGTGCATTTTCCCATCCGACATGTGTTTTCCATGCCTATTTTCCATCTAATATTTTTCTATCAAATTCAGGGTTTGTTCTTAAAATTTATGCGAATTTTGATAGTTGTCACTATAACCTCTTCGAATAAACTTTTTAACCAAGACTATGACCATTGATTAATTACTAAATTAGTAGTAACATTTAAAAATAACTTTATTTATATTAAACTAATTGCTATTGAAATTAGTTTGAATATAATATCTTATAATTAATATTTAAAAAGAATGTAAAAATTAGTTAATTTTTTTAATGGTATTTAATGATATTTATTATAGTTTACGTTCATTGTGGTACTCTGGAGTGACCAATCATGAGGCGAGGATTGTGGAGCTACTATTGGATAATGATTTCGATGTTCTTGGTTTAAAATTTATGAGGGAGAATAATTTTTTTCCTTCATTTTTGTACCCAGGTAAAATCGCTTCTTCCCAGGAAGTTCCTGGGAAAGTCCCCTCCTTTATATCCTTTGCCAGGGTGGTGGCTGGATCTAAGGATGGGGATGTTAAGGTCCCTTATGATGTTAACTTGAAAATGAACCAGATTCATATCTCAAACTGTATTGTGAACAATATTCTTGAAAAGGGGATGTGGAATTTGGTTGGTAAGCTCTAAGGGGACAGGTCAGACCTAGATGCCCTAAAGTGCTAGTATTTATCTAGGTGGCACTCGCACAGATCTCTGGATATTGTGGCCCTTCCTAGAAACTTTTTCTAAATAAAACTCAACTATGAATTTGACTTGAGAAGAATCCTAGAAGGTGGCCCCTAGTTATTTTGTAATAGGAAATTATTCTTAGAATATGGTGACTAGACTTCAATCTATCTTTGGAAAGGATTACTTTTATTCCCATTTGGATTAAATTTCTAGATTTCTCCCCGTATCTTTAGCATGCTAGTGTTCCCATAGTTTTGGTATAAACCATCAAATATTTTCTCTTTTGGTTGCACCACCAAATCCCTATCCTAGATGTAGTATGTTCGCATGTGTGTTATGGATGATATTGAGAATAAGATTCCAAGCTTAGTTGAACTTATTTCTCATTTGGATAGCTGGATTCAATCCATTGAGTATTAAAGCAAGTTGTTGGTCTGCTAGGCTTGTGGAAAGGGTGGACATCATAAAAATATATGTCCGTTTAGTATGAAGTCTCAGCCTTTAGTTCACATGAATTAAAAAATAAGGTGGACCCCTAAAAAAAGCCATTGGTTGAAAAAAGTAAGGTGATTATCTCATCCTCAAAAGAGTAGCATGTGTCAATTGTTGCTAGATAGTATGAGGACTTCCTTCTAATATCTTAGTGGAGGAGGTGATCAAACCTCTTAAGAAATTGGAAGTGGTGCTGGAATTGGGACTTGCAAAGAAATAAAATGACATTCTTTGCAGAATTCCTTTGATTGTTTAGTGTGTGAGGATCTTGTTCTTCATTAGATAGTTTAATTTTTGTCTATTTTGTCTAAATAGACCCTAAAGAATTTGGTTCTAATAATTTATCCTAATCAAGGCTTTACCTATCCATTTATTGGATATGATAGACCTTTGGTATCCCATAGACCAGTATTGGAGAAAGGCTCTCCCGGTCCTAAGACTAGAAGTCACAAGAGGGGTCATAATAATGTTGGAGTAGAGTAGAAATTTGGTAAACCACCAAATAAGTCCATGATAAAAAGAGAAATAGAAATTTATATTGATAATGGTGGTCAATCTCTCCTGAATATGGAAAAGAAAAGCAATAATGGTAGTAACCAACTAAAATTATATGGTTACAAGTATCCTCTTTACTAGGGGCTATCAAGAAACTATTTTTTAAGTCATGTAAATGAAGATATGCTCATGGAATATTAGAGGACTCAATAGTATCTCTAAAAAGCATATCTAATCCTCTTTAATAAGAGATAACTCTCCAAATATCTTGTTTATACAAGAATCCAAGCTGGAGAAATTTTTCTAGAATTCAATTCATTTGGCTATCTAGAAAGAAGTTGGCTTTGTGGCTAGTGAAGCTTATAGCTCGATGAAAGGTTTGCTATGTTTTTGGAATAAATCCATGTTTGAGGGTAATGTTGTTTCTTCCTTAAACTAGATTATTA
Source organism: Wollemia nobilis (assembly GCA_028583015.1). Taxonomy (NCBI): domain Eukaryota; kingdom Viridiplantae; phylum Streptophyta; class Pinopsida; order Araucariales; family Araucariaceae; genus Wollemia; species Wollemia nobilis. The sequence goes on along the minus strand of JAQPPZ010017229.1, from coordinate 1,306,407 downwards.
ATATTCATTTTTTTTTCTACAAGGCGATGGAGAGAAGGTGGGTAATTTCCAATGTTTATGCCCTTGATTTTGCTCTTGGGTGGCATCCTTTTTACATGAAATTGCTAGAAATGAGAAAAGTGTTTTAGGATAAATCTTGGCTCATAGCTAGTGATTTCAATTCACATTTATTTCCTTAAAAAAATAGGAGGTAATTGTATGGATGTCCGAACTATGGAAGATTTTGCAAAATTTATTAGTTCAATGAAAATTCAGGATCTCGATCTTAAAGGTGCTAAATATACTTAGAGTAATCAAAGAATCAACTTGAATCTCATTCTTTGCAGATTAGATAATATCTTGGTCTCTAATTTGATTATTCCCTTCTTCGATGATGCTTCGTTGACCTCTCTAACTAAGGTTGGGTTTGACCATAATCCCATATGGTTAGAATTACTGGTCAACCCTCCCTTTCTTTTGAGGTTGCTTAGATTTGAAGCCATGTGGTTTTGTCATCTAGAGTTTGAATATTATGTAAAAGAATAGTGGAATGAATAAGCAATGGGTGAAGGATTGGATATTCTTATCAATAAGCTTAGAAATATCAGATCCAATTTCAAAGTCTAAAATAAATTTCTATGGTGACATCTTTAGAGCCAAATAAATTTTGATATCATAGCTTCCAGAGATGGAGGCAAGCATTGAATCCCAAGGTTTATTAGTCAAATTTATTGAAAATGAGAAAATTCATCTTTCTAAAATTCACAACAAGCTTGTTAAAGAGGATATTTTTGGAAGCAAAAATCACATGATCTTTGGCTAAAGGAAGGGGACCAGAATTCAAAATGTTTTCACACTTGCACTCTAAATCATAGAAGTCATAATAGAATCAGGGAAATATCCAGATCTGTTGGTTCATATATGAAATATATTTTAGAAATTAGAGAGGAAGCTACTGACTTCTTTGTTTCCCTCTTGGGATAATCTCTAGTCAGAGATATTTATGTTTAGGAGGCTCTTCTCACCTCTATGCCCAATTTTTTTTCTAATGATGTGAACTCCAAACTCCAAAGATCATTTTTTAGACAATAAAATTAAGGAGGCATTAGGCTCTTGTGACCCTCTCAAAGCTTTGAGAAAATATGGTTTTCATTTGCTATTCTTTCATAAGTTCTAGAATATCTATGGGGGTGTTTGTAGTGTTTTAAGGTCTATGGAGCGGTCCATGGTTATTTTGAAATCTCTTAATTCAACATTATTGGTCCTAATTCCTAGAAATTTTAATATTGTTTCCTTTAATAATTATAGGTCGATCGGTCTATGTAATACAATGTATAAGATTTTATCAAAAAATTTAGCCAATAGAATTAAACCCCTCTTGTCAATTTTAATTGATAATGCTCAAATTCAGTTCTTGGCTTTTAGGCGGATCCTTGATAGGGTTATTTCTATGTATGAATTAATCCACGTAGTCCAAAAAAGTGGCAAGGCCAGTTTTTATTAAAACATGATATAAAAAAGGCCTATGATAGGGTTTCCTAGATTTTCTATTCAAAGTTTTTAGGAAATCTGGATTTCATGATAACTAAATTAGTCTGATCAAAGCCTATGTGTTCTCCATGTGGTATTTGGTCCTTGTGAATGAATCTCCTACTGGGTTCTCCAAGTCCAACCATGGTATTCACCAAGGTAACCCTCTTTCCTCCTTCTTGTTAATCCTCATGGTGTAAGCATTGGGAAGATCCATTGTGCAAAATCAGGCAATCATGGGTTTTTCTCCTACCTTATCCTATCGGTCTATTTCTCATCAGTAGTTTATCAATGATACTCTTCTATCTTTCTTTACTTTGATTATTCAGGATAAAGAGATTAAAGGCCTTATTTATTGCTATGAGAAAGCTATGGGCTAGTAGATAAATTATCTTAAGAGTATTTTATATTTTCTAAACACTTTGATGGAGCGACAAAGAAAAATAGCTATAATTATGAATTTCTAAATTTCTAATTTCTCAGCCACCTACCTCGATATTCCACTTTTATTGGGTAGAATTAGGGACTCGCTTTGGATGCTGGTTTTGGAAAGGATGGATTGTAAGCTAACTAATTGGAAGGGTTACATTTTTATCTAGGTAGGAAATATGGTTCTTGTTTATATTACTTTGCATAGTATTTTGATTTATTTTGTCTCTTTTTCCCTTCCTAGTAAGATTACAACCAAATTCAAAAGAATATGTAAATATTTTTCATGGGTGAGTCTTGAATTGAAGGGAAAATTTAATTTAGCTTTGTGGGAGCAAGTTTATCATTCCAGAAATAATAGAGGTATTGTTTTAAAGAAAGTGTCTCAAATGAATATGGCTCTTGTGGCTAAGCTAGGCTAGAAAGTAGCATCGAATGATGAGGCGCATTTGGCACCTAAAATTAATCTATTATTTTGCTTATCAGTGTAGAACAAGATTCTTTCCATTGAGAATTTGCATAAAAGAGGACTTAATATTGTTAATTGGTGCATTTTATGTGAAGTTGAATATGAATCAACCAATCACATTCTTCTTCGTTGTTCATTATTTAAAGAAGTTTGCTCTTTCATTTTTGAAAGGCTTGGGATCCACTAGGTATTACCTAGTTTTCTGGAGGATTGTGTTCATCAATGGTCTTATCTCTTCTCCACCACCATATTAAGTAACTTTGGAATTTTTCACTCACTCATTTATTGTGAGGTTTTTAGGAGGAGTAAAATGGTTAGTATTGTAAGAGCTTCAAAATGTATGCATTTCATATTAGTTTGAGAATTATATAGTCTGTGGTTCAAAATTTCTATCATGTGTTCCACGAGCCTAAGAAAAATTGTTTTAAATTTTTTCCTAATGAGGCTTTCTTGGAGGATGGCTTAAGCTTCTATCGGATTTGCCCCATTGCTTTGGTTCCCAATTTGAGTGGAGTTAGGTGTTCCCTCCTTCCAATAATTGGCTCAAATTAAATTTTAACTATGCTTCAAAAGGTAACCTTCGGATTGTTGGTGCAAAAGAAATTATCAAAAAAACACAAGGGATATCTGGTGGTATTGTATTATGAACATTTTATCCTATCAATATTCATAGGTCATAGAAGCTAGAGTTGCATTTCAAGGTAATTCTATTGCTAGAGTTGGGGGATCTATATGTAGATATTGAAGGAGATTCATTGAATATAATAAATATTCTCAATGGCGCAATATATCCCACTTGGAAGGTGGTTAATATTATGTGGGAATCGAGAAAAAATATTCAAATTCTTAGACAATTTGATATTAGGCACATTCTAATAAGGCAATTCAATAGTTGATTTTATGGCCAATATCGGTACCAATTGATTGGGATTCTTGGTCTAGAGAAGTGACTTTCTTGAAGACCTCATTAATCGTATCCAAGATGAAAATTCGTAATGCTTTTTAGAGTGTCAATATTTATTTAAATTTGAAGTTTTTTATTGTCACCCTTTATGCGCACGATGTTCTTAATGATTATGAGGAGCTATTTTTATCCAGTCCTTCCTTCTTAATTATTCATGGAAGGAATCCTGTCACAGAATATTGCATGATTGTAGCCAGGTGATTACCCTCTCTTCACACAATTGAAGACAAGGGAAGAACAATGTAATGTAGTGCCAGAGATCATTTATCGACCTACACACCATTAAGGAAGTAAATTAGGGTTTCTAAGAGTATTATCAATCTTTACTAAGGTTAAAAGGAGAAATAAGGAGTGTATATCTCTAATTAGGTTTTGCAAAGAATTTTGAAGTAGACTCTAGTATATTTAATGGTTATTTGATTATTTTAGAAAATTTATAAGGAGTAATAATGGATAATTAAATACCTAATTAATTAAATTGAAAAATATCTATTAATGTGTTATTAGAGCATATTTTGAAAGTTAAAAAAAATATTTTGGAAAAATAAGGTTTCCTACGTCAATTTTATAAACCTTAAACTTTATGTAAGGATAAATAAGAAAGTCTATGCATAGAAATATCATTAAAATCATCATGTTATATTGATATATAGACTTTAGAGCTAGTAGACACATGATTAGGGATAAGCATTGGTTTAATACACATCAAAAAAAATATGAGAAACCTGTGGTTATGGTATATAGTAAAACCTATGAAGTAAAACGAGTAGGAGATATCCTAATAAATCTAATAATGTAAAAGGAATAATTAGCAATATTTTATATCTTACCAATTTGATGACTAATCTTATTTCTATCTCTCAAATCAAGGATGAAAATATGATAGTCAAGATTAAAGTTATAAATGAAAGGAAACAATGTCATATTACCAAATAGAAAAAATTAATAGCTCTAGAATCCTATAAAATTAAATTTTTGTGCTAAATACAACTACAAATTTGGCCCTCTTAGTAGGAATATCTAAAATTAGAGAACTTTGGCATAAACGGTTAGGACATACCAGTGCATCATCCTTAAATGATATGGTTAAATATTAAATGGTAGAATATTTAGCAAATATTTCTTGGAAATTTATTAAATGTCTAGAATGTTTAGAAGGAAAAAAACATAGAATCCCTTTCAAAATTTAAAAGTATAGATCTCATCAATGTTTGGAATCGATATATATAGACTTATTGGTCCAAAACATATCACTAGCATTGGAGGATATACATATTTTTAGTTATTTTTTGATGACTACACTAGAAAATATTGTTATAGTTAAAGCAATATAAGTGTGAAAATCTTAGTTGTTTAAAACATTTCAAACTTCAAGTAAAAAAAGAATCAGGGAGAAACATAAAAAAAAATTAGATAGAGGAAGAGAATTTGTGAAAAAAGAGTTTGATCTATTTATAGAACATAATGGAATAAGAAGACAACTTACTACACCGTATTCACAACAACAAAATAGAATTGCAAAAAAGAGAAACCTATATATAATGTAAATGGGAATATGTATGTTAAAAAAGCTCACCTTAATCATCACTATTAGGTAGAAGTAGTCAATACAATTGTATTCTTGTATATTAGACTACCTACAAGGATACTAAAAAACACTACTCCAAAATAAGTATGGTCAAGAAAAAATAAATTTATTTTTTGGTAGGTGGTAGAAATTATATTATATGGATTTTAACTAGTGCCCAAAACTAGAAATATAAGCATATGACAAAAAGTACGTAGATGAGCACAAAATAAGGTATCTATACCCTAGCCACTCCATGAACCAAACCAGAGAAAAATAGACCCACATAGGGATTGTTTAATAGCAAAATAAATATCAAAAGAGAAATCTCATGTAGGGGCTAAGGAGAATATAAGGTAAAATAAGACCAATGCCCACGTAGGGGTAAAAATATTAGTACCGAAATTCCCATGCAAGGGAATAGATATCAAAAGAGAAAACAACCCAAATTTAATCATCGACAATATCTTCAGCTACAAAGATCTTGTTAGAGTTAATGTGTACTTTGTTTGTGACACTTGTCATGTTGTCCTTGACACTTGTCATGTGTTCATATAGGCCTCATGCCTATATATTGTAATATTTTCTTGTACAATATATCTCATATTTTCCCAATTCCAACAACTCTTTTGGCCATGTTTCTTGACCAAAAGTTTTATGGATGTGTGGATGCTATCCATGCCACTAATGATGCTAATGAGGATGGTGTTATGGATTGAGTTGAAGATGCCCATAAGAGAAGCAGTTCTATAACTCCCATCATCAAAATTTCGAGGTGAGCATATCTCTTAGGGCCAGTTGTGCATTTCCAAGTCAACATCAGTAGCATTAAGAATATTTTAAGGGAAATTTTTGTGCCAGACGGATGGATTCCTATGACTAATCCCAATATTGGCAAGAAAATTAGCAAACTTGTTAGCTTCCTAATACACATGGCAAGTTGTAGTTTTTTTTTAATTTTCCATCAAGACCTTAGCTTCCTGCACGTAGGAAAACAACAAATATTGAAAAATTAAGAATTTTTGGATGTAAATCTTATATGCACATTCCAAAACAAAAAAGACAAAATTAGATGGAAAAACTATGTCAGGTATATTTCTTGGTTATGATGATAAATCTATAGGATATAGAATCATTAATCCAATCATAAAGAAAGTCTATATAAGCAAGGATGTTATTTTTGATGAAAAATCAAAGAAGATATTAAAAAACAAAAGGATGATTAAAACATTATTTTAACATTCTCAAAAGAATTCAAAATTTGAGGAAACAAAATAAAAATTTCAATAAGAATAGAGTGAAAATATAGAAATTTCTATGATTTCATAAATAAAGGAATATATTATAGATTCACTTATAATTAAATAAATATATTAAATAATTATTAACATAATAAAAATTCAAAATTACTAATATTTTTACCCTCATGGGCTAGGTGGATTGGTAATTGTCTATTTCATCAGGCACTTACTAAGAAGAGACATAGGTTCAAACCTTGAGGGCATGACTGTTGCAAAGGTAGTATTCTAATTTAAATTCTCTAATATAAGCTTGTTGAGAGCATCAACTATAATTTAAACTTGCACTTGATAGTTTCTAAAAATAATATAGATGTAACCAACTCTGCTATATATAAAAATAAATAAATAAATAAAATTATTAAATTAAATATTTAATTTTTTTAATAAAACCTCCCACCCATAACCTATCCAAAGTACCATACCATTTTGTACTTACTACAATACTCCTATTTTACCCTAGCTTTCCCTTGAAACCTCAATCTTCACTGACCCATTCTTTGGCATCTGATAAGCACTGCAACTTATTAATTGGCCTTACTAATCCCTTAGATATTGGGACCAAAAATCTCTTCTACACTTAGGATCTGAAAGAGGAGAGGTGACCCCATAGGTAGGTAGCCTAATCTGGTACTTCAAAAATCTCTAGCTCAATTAATTTTAGCTAAAATTATGGTATAGTCTTTCTCAGTACTTACAAATTATTGATAGCATAGAAGGAAATATATTACTTAAATCTAAGATAAGGAAATAGAAGACCATGGATCAGTTGAAGGGGGAGCCCCATGTATCATCAAAAAATGATCATTATGACCAAGAAGAGCAACAACGCCCTTTTCTCCCCCGTGATGTCATCCAATCATCCCACCACCAGTACTGCTATTAGTGCCCACCATTTCCACATAAGATCATCCATGAGATTATCCAATATCTTCCAAGGCCATCACTCAGTGCCTTGCATAGTTCATGGTATCTTCCCTAATGAAAATAAGGAGGATGATTTTTTATTTTATTATAGTGTGACTTACGGGGGGGAAGATGATCGATCTCTGTACCCTACTATAAAATATTTAATGAAAATTTTCAATGTGCGTTTTCCCTTATGACATGTGCTTTCCATGCCTATTTCCCATCTAATATTTTTCTATGGAATTTAGGGTTTGTTCCTAAAATTTATGTGAATTTTGATAGTTGTCACTATAATATCTTCCAATAAAATTTTTAACCAAGACTATAACAATTGATTAATTACTAAATTAGTAGTAACATTTAAAAATAAATTTATTTATATTAAACTAATTGCTATTGAAATTAGTTTCAATATAATATCTTATAATTAATATTTAAAAAGAATGTAAAAATTAGTTAATTTTTAATGGTATCTAATGATATTTATTATATTTTACGTTCATTGTGGTACTCTGGAGTGAGCAATGATGAGGCAATGATTGTGGAGCTATAATTGGATAATAATTTTGATGTTCTTGGTTTGAAATTTCTGAGGGAGAACAGTTGTTTTCCTCCATTTTCGTACCCAGCTAAAATTGCTTCTTCCCAGGAAGTTCCTGGGAAAGTCCCCTCCTTTATATCCTTTGCCAAGGTGGTGGCTGGATCTAAGGATGAGGATGTTAAAGTCCCTTATGATGTTAACTTGAAAATGAACCAAAATCACATCTCAAACTATATTGTGAACAATATTCTTGAAAAGGGGATGTAGAATTTTGTTGGTAAGCTCTAAGAGGATAGGTCGGACCTAGATGCACTAAAGCACCAGTCTTTATCTAGGTGGCACTCGTACGGACCTTTGGATATTGTGGCCCTTCCTAGAAACTTTTTATAGATAAAACTCAACTATGAATTTGACTTGAGAAGAATCCTAGAAGGTGGCCCCTGGTGCTTTTGTAATATGAAATTATTCTTAGAAAATGGTGACTAGACTTCAATCCAACTTTGGAGAGGATTAATTTTATTCCCATTTGGATTAAATTTCTAGATTTCTCCTCACATCTCTAGCATGCTAGTGTTGTGATAGTGGTGGTAAAAATCATCAAATATTTTATATCTTTTGATCGCACCACAAACTCCCTATCCCAAATATAGTATTTTCACATGTGTGTTATGGATGATATTGAGAATAAGCTTCAAAGCTTAGTTGAACTTATTTCTCATTTGGATAGTTGGATTCAATCCATTGAGTATGAAAGCAATTTGTTGGTTTGCTAGGCTTTTGGAAAGGGTGGACATCAGAAAAATATATGTCCCTTTAGTATGAAGTCTATGACTTTGGTTCACTAGAATTAAAAAAGAAGGTGGAACCCCATAAAAAAGCCATTGGTTGAAAAAAGTAAGGTTATTATCTCATCCCCAAAAGAGCAGCATGTGTCAGATAGGATACCTCCTTGGATGAGGACTTCCTTCCTTATAATATATTATTGGAGGAGGTGATCAAACATCTTAATAAATTGGAAGTGGTGCTGTCATTGGGACTTGAAAAGAAAGAAAATGATATTCATTTGCAAAATTCCTTTGATTGTCTAGTGTGTGAGGATCTTGTTCTTAATTAGATAGTTGAATTTTTGTCTATTTTGTCTAAATAGACCCCAAATAATTTGGTTCTAATGATTTATCCTAATCAAGGCTTTATCTATCCATTTATTGGACATGATAGCCCTTTAGTATCCCACAAACCAATATTGGAGAAAGGCTCTCCTGGTCCTAAGATTAGAAATCACAAGAGGAGTTCACGGTCCTAAGACTAGAAGTCACAAGAGGGCTCATACTAATATTGGAGTAGAGTAGAAATTTGGTAAACCATAAAATAAGTCCATGAGAAAAAGAGAAATAGAAATTGATATTGCTAATGGTGGTCAATCTCTCCTGAAGATGGAAAAGAAAAGCAATAATGTTAGTAACCAGCTGAAATTATATGGTTACAAGTATCCTCTTTATGGGGGGCTATCAAGAAACTATATTTTAAGTCACTTAAATGAAGATGTGCTCGTGGAATATTAGAGGACATAATAGTATCTCTAAAAATCACATCTAATCCTCTTTGAAAAGAGATAAGTCTCCAGATATCTTGTTTATACAAGAATCCAAGCTGGAGAAATTTTGCTAGAATTCAGTTCATTTGGCTATCTAGAAAGAAGTTGGCTTTGTGGCTAGTGAAGATTCTAGCTCGATGAAAGGTTTGCTATATTTTTGGAATAAATACATGTTCGAGGGTAATGTTTTTTCTTCCTCCAACTAGGTTATTAATATTATTTTCTTTTCTACAAGGCAATGGAGAGAAGGTGGGTAATTTCCAATGTTTATGCCCTCAATTTTACTCTTGGATGGCATCCTTTTTGCATGGAATTGTTGGAAATGAGAAAAGTGTTTTAGGATAAATCTTGGCTCTTAGATGGTGATATTAATTTACCTTTATTTCCTTCAAAAAAAGAGGAGGTAATTGTACAAATGTCTAAACTATGGAAGACTTTGTAAAATTTATTAGTTCAATGAAACTTCAGGACCTCGATCTTAAAGGTGCTAAATTTACTTGGAGTAATCGGAGAATCAACTTGAATCTCATTCTTTGCAGATTAGATAGGATCTTGATCTCCAATTTGATTATTCCCTTCTTTGATGATGCTTCATTGAGCTCTCTTCCTAAGGTTGGGTTTGACCATAATCCCCTGTGGTTAGAATTACCAGTCAACCCTCCCTTTCTTTTGAGGTTGTTTACATTTGAAGCCATGTGGTGTTGTCATCTAGAGTTTGAAGATTGTGTAAAAGAATAGTGGAATGAAGAAGCAATGGGTGAAGGATTGGATCTTCTTATCAATAAGATTAGAAATATCAGATCCAATCTCAAAGTCTAAAATAAATTTATCTTTTGTGACATCTTTAGAGCCAAAGAAATTTTGAGATCATAGCTTGCAGAGTTGGAGGTAAGCATTGAATCCCAAGGTTTATTAGTCAAATTTGCTAAAAAAGAGAAAATTCTTCTTTCTAATATTCATAACAAGCTTGTTGAAGAGGATATTTTTTGGAAGCAAAAATCACGTGATCTTTGGCTAAATTAAGGAGACCATAATTAAAAATATTTTAACACTTGTACTCTCCATCATAGAAGTCATAATAGAATCAATCAGATCTATTGGTTCATCTACAAAATATATTTTAGAAATTAGAGAGGAAGTTGTTGAATTTTTTATTTCCCTCTTGGGATAATCTCCATTCAGAGTTATTTAGGCTAAGGAGGCTCTTATCACCTCTATGCCCAAAGTTGTTTCTAATTATATGAACTCCAAACTCCAAGATCATTTTTTAGACAGTAAAATTAAGGAGGAATTAGGCTCTTTTGACCCTCTCAAAGCTTAGAGACAAGATGGTTTTCCTTTGCTATTCTTCCATAAGTTTTAGAATATCTATGGGGGTGTTTGTAGTATTTTAAGGTCTATGTAGTGGTCCATGGTTATTTTGAAATCTCTTAATTCAACATTCCTGGTCCTTATTCCTAGAAATTTTAATATCGTTTCCTTTAATATATATAGGTCGATCAGTTTGTGCAATATAATGTATAATATTTTATCAAAATTTTTAGCCAATAGAATTAAACCCCTATTGTCAATTTTAATTGATAATGCTCAAAGTTGGTTCATGGCCTGTAGGCATATCCCTGACAGGTTTATTGTTATGTATGAATTAATCCACTTAGTCCAAAAATGTGGCAAGGCTGGTTTTTTATTAAAACTTGATATGAAAAAATCCTATGATAGGGTTTCCTAGCCTTTCTATTCAAAGTTTTTATGAAATCTGGATTTCATCATAACTGAATTAGTATGATCAAAGCCTATTTTTTCTCCATGTGGTTTTTGATCCTGGTGAATGGATCTCCTACTAGGTTCTCCAAGTCCAGCCATGGTATTCACCAAGGTGACCCTCTTTCCCCCTTCTTATTCATCATCATGGTGGAAGCATTGGGAAGATCCATTGTGCAAAATCAGGGCATTATGGGTATGTCTCCTACCTTATCATGTTGGTCTATTTCTCATCAGTAGTTTATCAATGATACTCTTCTATATTTCTTTACTTTGATTATTCAGGCTAAAGAGATTAAAGGCCTTATTTATTGCTATGAGAAATCTATGGGCCAGTAGATAAATTATCTTAAGAGTATTTTATATTTTCTAAAAACTTTGATGGAGCGACAAATAAATATAGCTAGAATTATGAATTGCTTAATTACCAATTTATCAGCCACCTACCTCGATATTCCACATTTCTTGGGTAGAATTAGGGACTCACTTTGGATGCTGGTTTTGGAAAGGATACACTGTAAAATCACCACTTGGAAAGGTTCTATTTTTAGTTAGGGAGGGAATATGGTTCTTGTTTATATTACTTTGCATAATATTTCAATTTATTTTATCTCTTTTTTCCCTTCCTAGTAATATTACAACTAAATTTAAAAGCATATGTAAATATTTTTCATGGTTGAGTCCTAAATTGAAGGGTAAATTTAATTTAGCTTTTTGGGAGTAATTTTGTCATTCGAGAAAGAATGGGGGTATGGGTTTAAAGAGAGTGTCTCAAATGAATATGGCTCTTGTGGCTAAGCTAGGCTAGAAACTAGCATCAAATGATGAGGTGCATTGGGTCCGAATCCTCAAGGTAAAATATATTTTCAATAGTTTTCTTTTTAACCCACTTTTGGTTGGTGGTTCTCCTTTTTGGCAGATTCTTATCAAATCCAAACCCTTTTTGACATAGTAATAGCATATGGATCATCAAAAATGGCTCTGCAATGGATTTATAGCATGATTCTTGGATTAGGGATTCCCCTTCTGCTACTAATCAAAATATTTTTTTGATTGAGCTCTACATCTATGAGATGGAATAGATAAAAATTAGGGATTTTATTAAACTATTGAATGGCCAAAAATCTTGGTTTCATTTTCTTCTAGGGATTGGTGGAGTCAAGGTTCAACAGACGTGAAGAACTATTAAAAATGTGCTTTGGTTTCAAGTCTTAAGAAATGAGGACATTGAAGACATATCAATTTGAGTTGGTGATAGTGAACTAGATGTTGTTTTTCCTTTACCGGTAGGAAAATTTTGGTGTAAAAATTGACACCAAAAATTAATCTATTCTTTTTCTTATCATTGTAGAACAAGATTCTCTCCATTGTGAATTTACATAAGAGAGGACTTAATATTGTTAACAGGTGATTTTTATGTGAAGTTGAATGTGAATCAACCAGTCACATGCTTCTTTGTTATTCATTATTTCAAGAAATTTACTCTTTCATTTTTTAGAGGCTTGGGATCCACTAGGTATTACCTAGTTTTTTGGAGGATTGTGTTCATCAATGATCTTATCTCTTCTCCACCCCAATCTTAAGTACCTTTGGAATTTCTCTCATTTATTATGGGGTGTTTAGGAGTGAAATGGTTAGTATTGTAAGAGCTACAAAATACATGCATTTCATGTTAGTTTGAGAATTATATGGTGTGTGGTTGAGAATGTCTATCTTGTGTTCCACGAGCCTAAGAAAAATTGTTTTAATTTTTTTCTTAACGAGGCTCTCTTGGAGGATGGTTTAGGCTTCTCTCGGATTGGCTCTGCTCCTTTGGTTCCCAATTTGAGTGGATTTAGGTGGCCCCTCCTTCCAATAATTGGATCAAATTAAATTTTAACTATGCTTCAAAAGGTAACCCTCGGATTGTTGGTGAAAAAGGAATTATCAAAAAAATACAAGGGATATCTTGTGGCATCGTATTATGAGCATTTTATCCTATAAATATTCTTAGGTCATAGAAGCTAGAGTTGCATTTCAAGGTAATTATATTGCTAGAGTTGGGGGTTATGTATGTAGTTATTGAAGGATATTGATTGAATATCATAAATATTCTCAATGGCACAATCTCTCCCACTTGGAAGGTGGCTAATATGATGTGTAAATAGAGAAGAATTATTAAGCTTCTTAGACAAGTTGAGATTAGGCACATTCTAAGAGAATGCAATTCACTAGTTGATTTTATGGCCAATATCGGTACCAATTGATTGGGATTATTGGTCTAGATAAGTGACTTTATTGAAGACCTCATTAGTCGTATCCAGGATGAACATTCATAATGCTTTTTAGAGTGTCAATATTTGTTTAAATTTGAAGTATTTTATTGTCATCCTTTATGCACACGATGTTCTTAATGATTATGGGGAGCTATTTTTATCCTGTCCTTCCTTCTTCCTAGTATCATTGTAGTTGGTGTTGTCTCCATTAGGTTTGAATTCAAATTCAAATTTCCTTGTTGGGAACGTTGGTTGGACGATTCTTGCTCCCTATGGTGTCTAACATAGCTACATCATTTTTGTGGATCCCTCTTGGTCAGATGAGCTGGTAGTTGGTTCAGGACCATGGTGTTGTGGATAGTATCTTCTTGTGGTTCTTCAATCTATGTCTTGGATGCCTTAGGTAGTACCACCTATTAATACTTGTGCTTTACTATTTATTTGAGGGAGGAGTGGTTCTTGGATGGTGGTATCCCGTTTCCAAGGGAGGTCATATTTTTCTATTTTTATTTTTGATATATTTCCTTATCTTTTAGGGTATGGTTTTCTCGAGTTGGAACAATGGTTGGATGGAAATAAGAGCTATGTGTGACATGTTCTTTCTTACTATCGAGGTTAGCCTTGGAAATCGTAAAGTGTTTTGGGACCTACTAGCATTGACTTATTTGCTTCTTTGGGATCATATTTTTCTTGATTCTATAGTGTGGCATTATGGGTTTATCATGGGTTGGGTTTGTCCTCACCTATTTTTATTTAGTCTAGCTCCATTTAGTTTTCTTAGTTCATGGTTTTTTGTCAAGGTGAGGTGGTTTTATTATCGGTTGAGTGGGTGTTCTATTATTCCTTGCTTAATTTCCTCATGGGTAAAGTAAATATCTTTAGTCCTAAATTCCATCTATTGAAGATATGTTTAGAACTTGATTCATTGATTGTGCATGAGGAGGTTATATTGATCCTGAAGGAAGGTGGTATTTTGAGCTATGTTCAAAAGTTTCATGGACACAATTTAAATATTTTGATATGGATGGCCCATTCTTGAATTGATGACTAAGTTAAAGTGGGTAATTGATCCTTTGAGATCTCAAATGAGATTATTAGTACAACCACTATTCTACCTCTGTATGATACATGCCACAATAGGGAGAAGCACTCCCTTCTCAAGGAGATCAATCTTTTTTCTAGGTGAGGATGAGTTCCTCCTAAAGGTTCAAAATGGGTTTAGTGCAAAGGCTCTCTCCCCTCCTTGGGATAGAGTGATAAAATTTATCATGGATTACTTCACCCTTGACCTGACTTATGATGTTAATAGGATATTCCATACCATGTTTTTGAATCATCTTAAGTTTCACATTTGGATGAGCATCCCCTTATTTCTAGTTCATGAAAAATGATGGACATTCAAAGGGCTAAAGGCTTGAACCCTATCCATCAGTGTCTTTAATTGCTAGTGTTTGAGTATTTTTCTAGTGAACAAGTCTTGGTACAAGAAGATATCTTGAAAATTATTGAAGGACAACCAATTTCAAATCTCTTTGTTGTTAAGAAGGAATCAGGAGGGTCTAGTGATCTTCAATCTTATGAATATTTTTACTCCTATTCCATGGGGTCTTAGAGAATATAAAATTTCTATGAATATCCATGTTTCTTTACATGGTGTTAGGGGGAAGGCTTTGCCATTATGGGTATTGAGAATATATTCACCAAATATCTATTTGAAGAAGGCTCATATCTATGGTAGCATTGAGGGTGGTTGGATCCCCATTAAAAATATGGAAGGGAGTTAGAAAAGGAAGTTTAAATGACTTTTGGGTAATTTGGCTCATAAATATGATCCCCAATTCATGGTGAATCAATTGGAATATGATATTTTTACCAAAATATTTTCATAAGGAAAGAATGGTTAGTCAGATTTATTTTTTTAGTGTGGCTGACGAGGGTTTTTCTAACATTGTTTACAATCTACAAATTATGGAAATCAAACATATCATTCTAGGGTCTCTAAAAATTGTCATTGATTATACCAAGTGAATCAAATTGTGAGATAAGTTATTCAAGGCTTGGATTCGGTTGCAAAGTTTCAGAGCTAGTTTAGTTTTGATTTTTGTTAGGCTTGGGTGTTTCTCTTTGTTTTTCTTTGTGTTTCTTGTTTTGTGTGCTTGGTCTATTTTTATTTTCCTTGCTATATCAGGTGGTTTGATTCAGTATTCAGTTGATTTAGTTATTTTTTTTTATCCTTTGGTGGATTTCATGTGCAAGGTTGAGGGGTCCTTTCAAAACCCTCATTTTTTATAATACAAATAAAATATTTATTTCTTATTTTTTTATTGAAAAATACATCATATTAAAGAATAATCAATAAGGTACATCAATATAAAACAAGAAACAAAACTTCCAAACTTACATCAGCTTGCAAAAAAGTAGCAAGCAATCTGCCCTAAGACCCTTATTAATTCTAAGGTAATATTTCAAGATGTCAAACCTAAAAATTTTCAACTACTCAGTAATTAAAGAATCGGCCTGAATTACAGTGAGAGAAATAATAAATTCTTTATTATTGAAGATCAGATTACATCTATCCTTCCATAAGATGAAAAAAGTAGAGAGTCTAATAGTATACCAAAAAATCCTTCTGAAATCTGCACTATTGGGCTATTCCCCAAAGAAAATCACCTTCCACCTAAGTTGTTCCTGAATCATCAGACTATATATCCACTTTGCATCTTTCCACACCTTCCTTGCTCTTGGGAAATCTAAAAATATATGTTTAATGGTTTCACTTCGTCCAAAACTAGAGAATTTATCCAAATATAGTATACATTTAGCAAACCTAGCCTTACTGTGCAAGCCCTGCATAATGACTAGCCAAGAAAAAACCTTTAATTGCATAGAGACTCGAAACCTCCATACTCAAATGTTTCCTCCATTTCTTGAAAGGATAAGTAATACCCCATCTAGGATTCAAAACATCCCCTAAGGGAATAGGAGTCATCAAATTGTAAAGCTTAGCCAATTTGAAGCACCAAATTGGCTTACCATAAATCCATCTCCAGTCTCTCCATATAGGACTAGGAAGACCATTTGTAAGCTTTAAAGTTGCTCAGACGACAAAAGGCCTTGAATTCACTGCATAATTTTTTTTTTGAAGGTTTCAGTTTAAACTTAACAAATAGTTACTGCCATGGAATCCATGACCAAAATTCTCATCCTAGAGATCAGTCCATCTAAAAATTCCTTTCTTATTCAATATTTTATAGTAAATATTGGGAATATCTAATGTATAAATATCATTCATCCTCCAAAGGAAAATTGGCTTGGCAGAGAGCATCCATACTCTTATATTCTTCAAATAGTCCCAATTAAGACCTTTAATCACCACTTTCCAAGCTTCTCAGATTTTTTTAATCAAAATGCATCCTTTTATTTTGAAATTTTTAGAATATCCCACAATGGCCTCAAATTTGAATTGCCCATAGAAGCCATCAAGATTCACAAATTTTTTTATCTTGTACCTGAGCGCACATTACCATCTAATATCACCATCTAAGCATTTGATGATCCACTTTGAAGCAATAATATTACCTTGAAGTTGAATGGCCTCCACACACCTTAGGAATAGTACAATATTTCCACACTGTAATAGGAATCCTCCTAGTACCATCCATATTAAACCATAAAAAATTTCTAATGCATGTCTCCATATTCTTATATTGAGTGGAATTGGGAAACCAACAAGATGAATAATACATATGCTAAGCCTAAAGAATTTTTCTTACCACAATAAGCTTTCTAGAAAAGGAGATCATGTTATGCTTCCATATCAGAATCTTCTTCTCAAATTTTTTCATGCACCAGTCCCACATGGACTTAAGAGAAACCCTTTTTCCAAAGGCAATACCTAGGTACCTTACAATATCTCCATCCCCAATTTTCCTCCATCTAGTACTAATTCATCGAGGAAGAGATTCAGCTCCAACAAGCCAGAAATTAGAATTTGTTTCACTAAAAACTACACCAGATGCAAGATAGAACTACTGAAGATAATACTACATAGCCAAAACTGAGTTCTCATCTAGTTGGACAATAAGAAAGGAATCATCAACAAAATGACTATTCATCAAATGTCCCTCAGGAAGAGAGATCCCTCTAATACATCTGTTCATCCTTCTGTGTTCCAGCATGTAGCCCAAAGCATCAGTAAAGAGAACGAAGAGCAGAGGAGCCATAGGATAGCCTTGTCTGATGGATCTAAATAATTGGATATCCTCGGATAATTTACCATTAACCACTACCTTGGATGAAGCTGAAGAAAAGAGTATTTTGATTTTTTGAACTGCATTACCATTGAATCCAAGCCATTCCAACATGTTAAAAATGAAATTCCAGTCAACTCTATCATAAGCCTTATTGAAATCATTTTATTTTTAAAAATCCTAATTTATAGTCTCCTCAGCCCATTCCATAGCTTCCCAAATGGAAAATAATATATCAAGGATAAATCTACCTTTTACAAAACTGGTTTTCTCCTCTCTCACAATTCTAGAAGAAATATTCTTTATTCTCATAGCAAGATATTTATCTACAATTTTGTAAAAGACATTTAAGAGAAATGGTTGCCAGCAACCAATATTCTCCTTATTGTTGCCTTTAGGAATCAACCAAATGAGCCCTTTATTTAACCATGGTGAGAAACCAGCTCCATAAAAAACTTCATGAATCAACTTAGTATACTCATATTCAATACAATCCCACATATATTTGTAAAACTCAACTGGTAAACCATCAAGTCCAAATGAATTATCTTTTTCCATTTTAGAGAGAGCATTTAAGAGCTCCTATTTAGAAAAATTATAAGATAAACAATCATTCTCATAGCTGGAAATATTCTTGGACACACATTCTCTGACTAGCTCCCAATAATGTTGGACAAAAATGGAATCTTCATAGGCAGAAAAAATATGTTTGAAATGTCTCTCAAAAATGTCCCTAATTTTAGTTTCATATTTAGTATGAGTGCCATCTTATTTCTATAGAGCAATAACTTTCTCAGTAGCATTTTACTTCGAATATGGTTGAAGAAAAAATTCCTTGAGGAAGAGATTTAGCTCCAACAATCCAAAAATCAGACTTTGCTTCACCAACAACTACACTAGAGGCAAGATAGAACTATTGAAGATAATCCTACATACCCAAAACTGAGTTCTTATCTAGTTGGACAGTAAGAAAGTAATCATCAACAAAATGACTATTCATCAAATGTCCCTCAAGAAGAGGGATCCCTCTAATACATCTATCCATCATTATGTGTTCTAGCATGTAGCCCAAAGCATCAGTAAAGAAAACGAAGAGCATAAGAGCCCAAGGAAAACCTTGTCTGATGGATCTGAATAATTGGATATCCTCAAATAATTTACCATTCACCACTACCTTGGATGAAGCTAAAGAGAAGAGTATTTTGATTTTTTGAACTGCATTACCATTGAATCCAAGCCATTCCAACATGTTAAAAATGAAATTCCAATCCACTCTATCATAAGCCTTATTGAAATAAATATTTAAAAAAAGAGCCTATTTTCCAGTCTCCTCAGCCCATTCCATAGCTTCCCAAATGGAAAAAACTATATCAAAGATAAATATACCTTTTACAAAACCAGTTTTCTCCTCACTCATAATTCTAGAAGCAATATTCTTCATTCTCATAGCAAGATATTTAGCTACAATTTTGTAAAAGACATTTAAGAGAGTAATTGGTTGCCATCCACCAATATTCTCCTTATTGATGCCTTTAGGAATCAACCTAATGAGCCCTTTATTTAGCCATGGTGAGAAACTAGCTCCATAAAAAACTTTGTGAATCAACTTAATATACTCATATTCAATACAATCCCACATATATTTGTAAAACTCAAATGGTAAACCATCAATGCCAGATGAATTACCATTTTCCATTTTAGAGGGAGCATTTAAGAGATCCTATTTAGAAAAATTATAATATAAATGATCATTCTCATAGCTAGCAATCTTATTGGACATACATTCTCTGACTAGCTCCCAAGAATGTTGGATAGAAATGGAATATTCATAGGAAAAAAAAATATGTTTGAAATGTCTCTCACAAAGGTCCCTAATTTTAGTTTCATCTTTAGTATGAGTGTCATCTTCTTTCTATAGAGCAATAACTTTCTCAGTAGCATTTTTACTTTGAATATGGCTGAAGAAAATTTGTGTTAGGGTATTACCCTCATTCAGCCTCTACATATTGCTTCTCACTCTATATCCTCTACCTATGTAATCCTCCAAATTTTTTATTTTCCCTTCTATAGCTGTATTTTTTCCTTGTAAATTCACATTGAAGTTATCATGTTCCAATCTCTTCCTATCCATCTCCAAATTTTGACAAAGAGATCTCATATTTCTTCTTCTAACCCATGCCAAAAGTCTACCCCATCATCTTATAAATTTGACCACTCTTTTTATAGCTACATCCCACCAAGAAATCCATATTTTCTCAAAGGGTCTAGGCTCAAGATTCTAGAAACACTATATTCTAGATAACACATTCAATTTAAAATATAAATTCCTTTTTTCCACCATCATAGCACCAACATGAGTACAAGAGTGAATGGGGGCATGATCAGAACCAGTTGCTACAAGATCCACATCAACTATTCTCGTTTCTCTACCAACACAAGTGAATAGATTGTTAACATACAACCTCTATCAGTTATTGATCTCCTATTGGATCATGTAAACCAACATTTTGACTCCAAGTGCTTCTATTTGAAGTTAGCATCAAAAACCTAAAAACTAGCCTTAATTTTGGACTAAGAATATTTTTTAGATCAAAAAACACAACTGCCTGAGCCACCCTCCCTATCACCTTCCCATTCAACCATGTTGTATTCACCCCAAGAATCCAATTTGCATCAAGAATATTTGCATACATACAATCCTATACAATTGCACTATTCCTAGCCAAACTAGGGCCATACACTGAATAAATACCAACAACCTACCCAGCCACGAAAAAAGTTGTCCAAATAATATGACGTTCTGGATCTTCACCCCAATTGAGTAAAGGAGAAGCAAGTCATTGTATAAAAACCAAAACAACTCCTCCAGAGCCTTTCTGATGAGAAGAAATCCACCAAGCTCTTTTCCAAGAATTACTTAAACAATTCTGAAGCTCAAAACCAGAGATATTGACTTCCTTAAGGCACACCACATCAGCATAAAAAGTTATGAGATAACTGATAACCAAATTCCTATGAGTAGGGAGTGTCATCCCCCTAACATTCCATGAAACTATGTCAAAATTCATTGATTAAAGAGGGAGTTGAAGACCTAGAATCTATTTCTTCCACTATCATCACTATCACTACCTCCCTGCACCATCACCACAATAGGAGTGTTCCATTGAGAAGTCCCAGAATCCTCCCCTACAACAAGCATGTCCAAAATCATCTCTCCTTCTAAAGCACCACCTTGCACAAGAATGTTATTCTCTTCTAAAGGCCAACATTTCCTTGACTTATTTTGTCTGAAATAATAACTCCTTAACTCTCTTCCCTTCTAAATAATATTCCATTCTTGCTAATAAGAACCAGGGCCCAAACCCTATGAGTGTTCCCATTTCTCTGGAATCATGGGTGCCTTCACCTTTACTTCTTCTTCCATTGAATTTCAAGTCTCTCTTGCTTCATTGTTTTCCTTGATATTATTTGATTGTTGATTTTTACAAAGTGGGCAGTCCCTAATCATATGATCCAAGGACTAACATCTAAAGCAAGCATTGGGATGGTTGAGATAACACACCTCTTTTAATATTGAATCATACAAAATGATAATATTTAAATGCTTGGGCAACTTGCACTGCAGATCTACCTCAATACACACCCACGGGATGAATCTGAGAGATATATTTCTGGAAGGGTCTAGAATTATCCTTCCAAACCTTTGAGTCATTGGTTGTAGCATGCATCTAAGCTCTATTTTTATGGCGATAAATTCAATCCATAAAGGATAATGAGCCTGAGACTATTTTTTGGATCAAAATTAGGCTGCCATGTCTGAACAAACATTGTGGATCTAGCAATATTCCAAGTACCAAATTATAAAACATGTCTGGAAGCATATTCCCTTTCAAAAAGAATCGAAACATACCACCCTCATAATCCCCAGTAATATTTAACATGCAACCCTTTCGCTTCCAAGTTGAGATGAATCCATTTTTGAAAATCTGCTTCATCTGGAACCCTTCGAAGGAAGAATAAAATAATACCTTTAGACTCAGAATTCTTCTTAGTATTCTTGTACTATACATAGTCTTCAGGATTGAACGTAAACTTGTCATCCTCATCATCCATTTTGAATCCAAATGATCTATTTTGAGCACCAAATCCTCTTCTATGTTTCCCTTCACTGGAATACATATGCACCCCATTGATGTCACCCTGATCTTCAAACATGTGATAGTATACTGCATCAAAACCCTTGATAGTAGCATCACCAGGTTGGTTGTATTTTTTAAGCATTGACACAAAAGAAGCTTTCTCTGGCAAAATAGATTGCATACCCTATTCTTTCCCAGATTTGAATTCATCAGCAATATTACCTTTTATACCATTCTCATGTAGTACATCATCCACCCATGATGGTTTTGAAACAACAACAAAGTCGTAATGACTGATCCTCGACATATTTTTTTATATATTGAGCGCGGACTCTGTCCTCTGTATCTATAAACTTGATTTTGACCCTTTTTTCCTTTGTCTTTCGCTATAATCTCTACCAATTTTAATAAATAATATTTCGTATCTCCTTCATCATCCTTCAAAATACCTTCATCAGGCATCAACTCAGCAAATAAAGGATTTTCAAATGCGGTAAACTTATGAATCAACCAATGTAGGTCTTCGTGCGATCTGTATCTAGAGATTCTACACTCATTTGTATGCTTATCCCCATGTTTGTCTATAACAAATTCATCACCATCATCTATAATAGGACTTGCATCGAATCCCATACGAGATCCATGCCCAAACCCTCTTCCTCTCCCATGCGAATTTCACCTCTTTTGCATGCTCTTGTTTCCGTCCATTGGTATGCAGATTGTACTTGGGTCATTTTTCTATCACAAATAAAATATTTATTATATTTTACATTATTATATATACCTAAAATGCAAAAATATTAAATTATAAAATCTTATTGTTCAAAATATTAATAACATGGTCCTTAATTATCAAGTTTGAGTTAGACACTCCTAAAATTTGAAAGAAGTTTGACATGTTTAAAAATTGAATAAAAGTCAATATAATTTATTTTTTTGGTAATATTAAGAAGATGGTTTTATAGGGTCTCACAAAATATTACAAAGGATTTTAAAGGGTCCCACAACGTATTATAGAAGGTTTTAAAGGG
Source organism: Wollemia nobilis (assembly GCA_028583015.1). NCBI lineage: Eukaryota > Viridiplantae > Streptophyta > Pinopsida > Araucariales > Araucariaceae > Wollemia > Wollemia nobilis. The sequence continues at coordinate 1,283,691 of JAQPPZ010017229.1, read as the reverse complement.
CCCCACAACCTGTAACAACTACTCTCAAAGGAGCGCAATCCCAGAGAACCAATAGGAACAATATACAGGAAAACAATTGTGTCCAAAGGAGCACAACACTGGATAAACCACCTATAGAAAACCACTCTAAAAAGAGCCAAAAACCTGGCAAGTAGAGGATCAAAGCGATCCACAAACCAACAAAACCAACAGCCAAGGGACCGAGTGGCAAGATTAGAAATTTAAAAATCTCCCATTGGAAAAAAAACCCACGAGCCAAAAAAATAGTGTAGAAACCATGTGGCAACTAGGAGCTGGACAGAGAGTGCAAAATAAATATGGAAAAAACTAGCCGAAGAAACCATCTATCGAGAAACCAAGCAATAAAGGTTTAAAATTTAAAATTAAAAAAAAGTTCCCTTGACCTCAACTAAAAATATGCACAGGAGGCCACTAGCTGAATGGAAAACAACTAGGGAACACAAAAGTCAAAAAAACCGACTATTGAAAAGCAAAGAAATAATTGTTATAAAATTAAAAACTCTAGCTTGAGCTGGCTAGAGAAAATGAGGTCTCTCAGGAAGAGAGAAAAACCAAAGTACCAATCCAGTCTGGCCACCATAAAATGAAACTAGAAAATGGGAAAATTAGATCCATAAATACCATCCTGTTTGGAAAAAAATTTCTAGAAAACAACACTAAAACCATTCATGTGCACCAAGGACTTATCTCCAAAACCACCAAACCATCCAAGCTCCATAATAGGGCAATCTTACAAAAAAAAATAACGACCCTAAAACTGAGAACAAACCATAGTCTCGACACCCTGATAAGGGATCCTCAACCAAAGCAGTAGAGCAGGGCAAGGGAACCTAACACCAAATTCACACCAACAAGCCTCCATAGAGGAGAACATGGAGGCCAAAAAATAGGGTTATAAGGGGAACCCAAAACCCAAATGCCTGTGGGAAGAAACCCCCATAGACAACTAGATACTAAGAGCCCCCAACAACATAACTAGCCAATGCCAATTGAATAAATCAAGCCATCCAACCCCCATCTAAATAACAAATTGGAAAAATTAGAAACAAGGGACTCCTCTAAACCCAAGACAAGGAGAATTGAGCCAACACCTCCACCATCCACAAAAGCAGACCCACCAAATCCTAAATAAGGGCAAGCACAAATAGATACACCACCACCCACAAATCATGATAAAAAGGAACCGCAAGCAAGCACATCAGACACCACCTGAGGAATAGAGACAAGGGCAGCCGAAAACTAGGTAAGCCCATTCTCATGACCAAAAAAAACATAGACTGAGAAATTAGAAGCCACTCCTCCTCAACAACAATCACAGTTCTAAGCCTCAATGCACCGTAGTTCCTCACAGGTGGGGAAGCCTTCACAACCACAGGAACTGCAGAAGCAAGCTCGGGGTCCAGCAATAATTCAAGTTCCTCTATTGAGCTCTCGCCTGCATACCACATCCTCTCCTTGATAATTATATCAAATATAGCATTTATTGTAAAATTTAATATAAAATTTGATATATTACAAATGCACATATATATTTTTTGATGTTATGTATCTTACATTTAATTATAACCTCTCACCATTTAAAAAAAAAAAGTTTTCCTTCCAATTCAAAATAGTAGAATGACAATCATATTCTTGTTAATACTATTTTAAAATTAATTAAACATGTAATGAATTTTACTTATAATTAAATAAGTTTATTAAACAACTACTCAAATTATAAAAATATAGGTTTGCAATTTTAATAAATAAGTTTATTAACTAGGTTTGTTTTTCCAGGTCTTACTTTGGTGGAGTTGTATTTGAGTGATTTTGCAAGTTAGAATTTTTAGGCAACTAGTTTATTTTGGATGGAGCTGGTGAATTTGTGTGGGGTCTTTGGGCTGTACAGATTGGTTTTTTTAGATGGGAATTTTTTTATTTTTTATTTTTTTTATCTGGTGGTTGTCTTGGGGGCTATAACCCGTTTTGTTGGTTGTTTTCCTTGTCCTAGTTTTTCTTTGCCTTATGGGTTTTCATTGGGACAAAAACTGGGTGGTGTTCAAAAGAGTTGTAGTGACCCTCAGTGTTGTGGAGTGGTTTTATTGTAGGGTCCCAAATTTCCAATTTTTCCTAGGAGGGTTTTTATTTTTCGAGTGGATGTTTAAATTTGCATATTTTTCTTTTTCACTCATGCTCCACTATGTTGGGGCTTTTTCCCAGTTTGGCTTGATGTTTTGATGTAGGGCCCCACTTGGATTAAGAGTCAATTCTAATTTGAGGTGGATCTTTTTAATTTTAATGTTCATTCTTCTGCCCGGTGGTTGTCTTGGCGGTTGTAACCATTTCTACCGGTTGTTTCCTATGTCCCAGTTTTACCTTTCTAGTTGGGGTAAAAATTGGGTGATTTTTGGAGGAGATGCATTGGTCCACAGTGTTGTGGAGTGGTATTTGACTTTTGTTAAGAAGGTTTTTTCTTGTTCAAGCAGGTATTTCAAAATTTAATTTTCTTGTGTTCACTAGTGCTCCATTGTGTTGATGTTTCTTAGTTTGTTTGGGTGTTTTCATTTCAGGGACCCACTTGTCTAATGGGTCTTTTCAGGTTTAAAATGGGCTTTTTAAATTTTAAATTTTCTAAGTTCTCTGCCTCCTCTTGGAGTTGTTTTATTAGTCGGTACCATAGATGTGATTGTTGTATTTTTGGCGGGTTGTGCTAGTGGCTGCATAACCCCTTTGGGATTGTTGGTTGTAAATCTCTTTTGAATGTGCTTGGTTTAATCTCCATGTAAAAGGTTAAGGGATTCCATTTCAAAACCCTCATTTTCTTAATAGTACCAAAAAAAAATTAATAATAATAAAAATATAAAATTGTTAGTTTTTTTTTTTTGAATTTGGTTAGTGTTTGAAACCCCTACAACCAATGCATAGGGCTAAGCAGTTTCCTCCCAACCATACCCCTCATAAAATTGAGAACTATGCTGAATTAACACACAACCACCACATACCCACCTCCTCACACACTTGAACCTTACCTTGCAAAAGACTAAAATTACTAATTTTTAATTATGACAATTTAAAAATTTATAATTAAAATTTTTTAAAATTTTATTAAAAACTCCTACCCATAACGTACCCAAAGTACCATTTGCTACTTGCTACAACTGCTGCCATTTCACCCCGGGTTTCCTCTAAAATCTTCATCTTCTGATCCATTCTCCCGCATCAATTGCCCTTGCTAATCCCCCAGATGTAGGGACCCCCAAGTCTCTTCTTTGTAGGAGCCGTAAGACGAGAGTCGACCCTATAGGTAGTCTGATCTTCTACTTTCAAAATCTCCAGGTCGATTGATTTCGGCTAAAATCATGGTATAGTCTTTTTAGGACCCTGCAAATTCTCGGCAGCATAGCAAGAAAGATATCGCTCAAATTGGCGAACACGAAGAGCGGCAACCCCTCCGCCTCCCCTGCGATGTCACTCGCTCATCCCACAACCGTTGCCGTTATCGGTGCCCACCATTCCTGCACCGGATGGGCCACGGGCTTATCCAACATCAAGCGCTAGTAGAATTACGCCGCCAAGGCCGCCGCTCAGCGCCTTCCGTAGGTCATGGCGTCTTCCTAGCCTAACTAGTACGACGAGGAGGACAATTTGTTGTCTTGCGTAGGTCATGCCGCCTTCCTAGTACGATGAGGACGACAATTTGTTGTTTCGTTACAGTGCGACTTACGGCGGACAGACCACCGATCTCTATACCCTGCGTAACCTTCCTGCGTGCGTTTTCCATTGTTTGCCCGTCTAATTTATGCTAAATTTAGGGTTTGTTCCTAAATTTATGATGAATTTCGAACTTTTATCCTAGAAGATTCGACGAATTTATAACTGCTGCCGCTATAACATCCGATATTTTTAACAATATTAAGACTATGATCATTGATTAATTTGTTTACCATTAGTTATATCCGAAAGAAAATTCGAGGAATTTGATAACGCCCGGTAAACTTTTTAACCGTATTCCTCTGTTCTACCTCCAAGTTCTTATGAAAGAACCTTACCTCGCCCAAGTGATACGTAAGAAACAGGGATGCGACGACCCAAAGGCGGGATTCAAATCAAGAGAAAGAGAAATATGGAGAATATATCCCGCAAATAGCTCCTGAATGAATGTTTCCATGCCTTTGATTAGCCGCCTAAGCACTGCTACTAAGCGCGTTATGGAACGGAATCCTCTCTATTTTAAAAGCCAATTCTTCAGGTGGTTTCGGTCAACTACACTTCTTCTGAGGCGTTTTCGTGGAGTGCGTAAAGAGGCTGTCGATTGATTAGATGACTAGCCCTCTCAAGCCCCTTCACTCGAATCTACGACTCCCTATCCCTTAGAAGAGTAGGAGGCGAAAAGGCCAATGAAATATTCGATCTGCGCGTACGAGACCAACCCCTTCATCCCAGATTTTCAGCCCACTTTGATCCCATTATACCTTGGGGTGCAAGACAGCCCAACTATTTAAAAGGTATCGCCACACAAAAAAGGCATGGCTATCTCCCCATGAGATGAGTGTTCTCTGTTCGCAGTTCCCTCTCTCTGCTCTGAGTTTTCTCTCTGGCTTATTGAATAAGTTTTTATGCGTCCTCTCTCTATTCTGTAGTTTATTGAAAGAGTGTTCTCTATTCTGTAGTGTGATTTTTCTCTATTGCGTGCTTCCTTTTTTCTGTAGTTTCTTGAAGGAGTGCTCTCTTCCACGGGAGTGCCTTCTCTCTTCTGTTGTGTGCTCTTTTCTGTAGTTTCTTGAAGGAGAGCTTTCTCTATTCTGTAGTTTCTTGAAGGAGTGTTCTCTCTTATGAGGTTGTAAGGCGTACTATATTAAAATAATTGTTATGGAAATTAGTTTTCATAATAGTATAACAGAATTGATGGTTTTAATTAAAAATAAAATAATTTTAATATAATATTTTATAATTAATATTTTTTTAATGAAAGATCACTCGCATCCTTTTACAATAGCTTTCAAAAAAGCACATTCCAGGTGTCTCGTAACCTTACACCACAGCTTTAAGGAGGGGTTGAACGCCAGTTACCACAGCTTTAAGGAGGGGTTGAACTCCAGTTTCAACAATCAACAGCTCCAAAGGAGGACAACCCACAGTCGTCAACCAAAAATAAAAGACAACCACACGTCAGACGATTGGATCAAACAACAAACAATGGCTCCAATCAGAGTAAAAACAGCACCATAAAACGCTACCACACGATGATAGGTCCCAAACCACCGCCAAACAAAACAAATGACTATTCCGAATAAGGTACCGAACAACAAAGGACAAAGAGTGGCAAGAAAAATGAAAATTGAAATTTGAATCTCCAAACCCGCTCAATCTGGAAACTGGATACTGGGACCCCAAGAGTGGAAACCACCAACGATACTGCGATCCCCTGCATCACCTCTGAGAATACCAGTAACCCACCCAGCACCCGCAAAAGCAAACCATCCACCAAAGCAACAGGTCAATCAAACCCACGGTGGAGCCAACAACAGAGGAAGTAAGAGCGGGATAGAAATAAAAGAAAAATTAAATAAACGATCCTACTCTAATCGAAAAATGGAACCCCAAAAGAGGATACCATCCAATGTTACAAAAGTTCCCTGCAACTCCTGTCCAAACAACATTCATTCACAACAGCTCGCACAAGAGCATTTCAATCGTCATATCTACAAATCTAACAATCCTATGCATCAGCAAAACCAAAAACGGACAAAACCTCTCCACAACACTGTGGACCAACGCTCCACCTCTGGAAACCACCCAATTTTTGGAAAACTAGAAACTGAGAAACCAAGAGGACTTGTCGCATAAAGAGATACAACAATGAAAACAAAACAACTTCTGGGCGAAAAGGAGAGATTTACAAGTTGAATACACCCACTCGAGAGGAGGAAAATCCCATAGTGAAATCTGAAAGTTAGGACCTTGCAACAAAAATCACATCAAAGCACAGGAGATCACTCAAATTGCAAACACACATGCTTGCAGTTCCACCCAGCAAGACCTGGAGAAATAAACTCTACAACCATGAAATTCATCAAATTAAATAAGCACCTAAAAGTTAGACTCGGTGCCAGCCAAGGAGAGCAGCCAACAACTACTGCAACAACAATACCTCGAAATCATTCCATGGGTTTGAGTCATCATTTGGCCCTATCCCCTTCAAGGATCTAGACTGATAAACAATGGTAAACTAAATCCAAAACAGAAGCAAAGTTGACTGACCAAGACCCAACTGATAACGAACCCAAACGAAACTGATGCTCAACAAACCAAAACGCATGTCCAAAACCAAACAAGGGAATAACATTTCACACCACAACAACAGTTTCAAATCACCCCTGCATGTTAGGCCGGTATATAACTCTATCCCCTCAAGGACCTCAACCAAATCTACAATGACTTACGGAGCACACAACATATCTACAATGAACTGGAAAGGTCTCTCATCTAGCAAAAGATACTACCAACCACCGAAGCAGAGTATTTAGGTCAAAAGCAGCAAGATCAAATAGCGGAATACAGGGGCCTCGCGCTCAGAGGGATCAACACAACAGAGCCGAGGAGACCCATTTTATAATTAATATTTAAAAAAAGTATAACAATTAATTAATTGTTTATTAATGATATTTAATAATATATATATTTTTTAATTTAAGGAAAAAATCAGTGTTAGTTTGAAAAACCATGATCAAAGGTTCTACATCTTCAAAATCAACCAGAGTTGCACTAGGTCCTCCTTGAGCGCAACAGCCCAACAGCCCAGGAGCCCCATTTTATAATTAATATTAAAAAAAAAAAACATAACAATTATTTAATGATATAATTTTGTTTCCTTCTTTACGGCACGAGGACTTTCGAAACAAGGACCTCCCTTCGAAGATTACCTACCTTCTCCAACTCACCTATAACACATAAGTGTATTTAATAATATTTGTTTTATTTTACTTTATTTACCTAAAATAATTTTTTTTTACATAAAGTTAAAAATAATAATTTTACATGTTTAAAATAAATATTCGCAACAAAAATAATCATATCAGAATGATTAATTACTTAGCCATTGATAATTGCTTCTTAATAAAGATTCCATTATAATTACTAACATCAAAATTTATAAACAAAATAATATTTATATTAAATTATAAAAACTTATTGTTCAATTTGTTAATAAGAATAACATTAAAAATAAAAAGTTATTGTTCAATTTTTAATCACTACTAACATTAAAAATAAAAACTTATTGTTCAATTTCTTAATCAAGAATAACATTAAAAATAATAAAATTTACATTAAGAGACATATTAAAATCACCATATTAGAACGATAGTTGTTGATTAATTACTTAGCCATTAGCAACATCTAAAAATATATATTTATATTAGAGTAATTATCATTGAAACTAGTATTAATATAATATTTTATAATTAAAAAGAACATGACAATTAATTAAATATTTATTAATAACATTTAATAATATTAATTTTATTTTACTTACTTTGATTACTACTAAATTTATGATATCCAAGGTAATTGAAATATGTATGGAAAGATATTAATTCAACCCGTTAGGAGATCAAGTTTACAATCTTGCCAAAGGATTCATTATTAAATAGACAAAGTGTTAGTATTAATACTACTAATATGTCTATTTCAATTCTTTTAGCTCAATCGATTTTCTAAACTTTCATGGAGGAGGATGCCGGGTTCCAAAGTTCCAATCTTCCCAAAGGATACATGCTTAGATAGTAATTTTTTTGTATCAGTATGTAGCTATCATATACCACAAGTAAATCCAAACCAATATTCTTACATAATAATAATAATTTAAATATTTGATGATTAATCTTTGTTCATATTTTACATCTAATCTAATCATGTTATAAGATGTAGATAATTATGGTTATAAATTAAATAATTTGTATTTATCTTATTCTATCTTTAAAAAATTTTATAAACATTAACATTAACATTTGATAATTTTCAATATCAAAATTTATTATATAAATATTTTTTATTTATAATTATATTTTTAATAATATATACTTCTAAATTTTTAAAATAGATTTTTTTTATAAGGTAGACGAAGGATTTTTGAAAGGGTCTTCAAACCTTAACAAAAAATGGATCTAACCTCTGAGCAAATTACGAGGTAAAGAGTGACCAACCCATATCCAACAACTAGAAGCTAAGACTATAAACAACAAGCTAATCAAAACCAAAAAATGAGATCCTAAGAAACAACGACCCACATAGGGGAACCAACCAAGCACACAAGCCTTGATAAACAGAGTAAGACTGGCTAGGCACACAGGTCCCAAAAACTGAAAAAAATAGAAGAAAAGTAAAACAACCTAGCCTCAAAAATTAGTCCCGCTAGGGCCTATGTTATTATCTTCCTTGAAATTATTTCTATTAGGGAGTTGCCATCCCATGAGGGTAAGAAATTCCTCAGCGCAGGAAATTGACAACTGCATGGAGTCAATCATCGAGCACTACAAATTTAAGATCATCAAATTGAGAACCTTTGAATTGTAGCCACCTAAATGGATACCAAGGTTCTAGAACCTCTTTGATCCTCCCACTTCTAGAATCAGCTTTGACTTCCTATTTGGAGGAGGACAATCCTTCAAATAAAAATCTTCTACAGACATCGATTCCTTACCAGTAGTCACTCACTTAACCACCAGTAACTTTGATCTCCTGGTACCCTCATCACTACCACTAGGACCTATCAGAGTAGACTCCATGAAATCCTCTAAAGTCGTATCAATGAGGGTGCCTTCCATAGCCTCTTGGAGTGAGGTATCCAAATCACCCAAAATCGAAGAGGCCATACATTGCACCATAGGGATTGAAGCATTAATCAAAGCATTGATAATATTATCCCCATATAAACCCCTTTGCTTCACCACATAATAAAAAAACTCAAGAAAACCTTGGTGCAACAGATCTGAAGCCACCTCTTTCTTTACCTTTGAGATAGTCATTGCCAAATACTAGAAGAGAAACGAAGAAATATTCATCATTTTTTTATGATGTAGATGGTTAAGAATCATGAATTAGAAGCTCTGTAAGATAAACACATTCTCATATAAGGTAAAATACTATATTATCACCAGGAATACTCAATCCCAATGGGCCTTAAGAGAGTTTCACCTAAACCCGTTCTAGGTCTTACCTAGCTCTTCTTTACCACCCAAAAACACTTGCACTTCCTTCACTAGGGAGTGCTCCTACCTATTGTGGATTGTGCCATCTACTGCCATCCCTATCACCTCAGTGATTAAGGGGATGTTTATCTCAAATTCAATCGAATCCACTCTCACCACCCCCTCATGCCATGAGTACATAATATTTTTGACCATCTCCTAATGATGGCCATTGAATTTCAGAAGACATTGAAGCATATTTCATTTTTTTAAGATTTTTTAGACCTCCTCATCCACTATAAGATATTAGATCTCTAGGATCAGAGTGGCCATATTGACACTCTTTCTAAAACCACTCATGTGAGTAAAGGAAAAATTATTACCTTTTGGCCACTACAATATACCTTCGAGAGAGAAATGACAATGATAGCTAATGAGCTGATCTCTTTGCCTATATACCATGTGATCAAGATCCACGTGTGATTTCTCTTCCTTCACATTATTAACTAAAGATATTTTTACCCACACAACACTACCACATTTGAGCATGGGATGAACAAGAGCATCACCATCAATATACCACCACACATCATGGGATTCCCACACATAGAAAAAAACATCTTTGAGGGAAGAAAAATATTTTAGGAAGTCACCAAGGTTAAAAACAATGAAATAAACCAATCAAATATGGTCCCTAACATGAAGATGCATGATTATATTACTGAAGGATCTACAAGATAAGCACAAAGATCCATGATGTCCAAAAGAGGGTCTTACCTCCCTCCAACTCAACTCACAAGAACATTACCCCCATAACCATGTTAGCCACATCATCCTAACCCCCTGCAATCTTGAGAGCATCCTAAGGCAAATATTTTATCACACCTATAATCCTTCCTACTCTCCTTAAAATATGTCCAACTAAACCTCCTACTCAACCACGAACCAATATCAATACATCCTAATATGAAATGTTGTCCACATGGCATTGAGAGAACTCACCATCTACCCTTTATCACATCAATCACAACATGAGGATTAGAAAAATTAGTGTCATCTAGGGAAAATTTTGAATTAAAAAATGGTGGGCTTTCCCATTCACATAGCTAAAAACCAATGCCCACATGACCCAAAGTCTGAGACCAATATTATTCCTTCCACTCCTGGCCTTCATTGTCCATTATTCTAATATCATTAGGGAAATTTTTTTTCATACTTGAATATTTTGAATGAGGAGACCTCAGTTACCAAGAAGATCTACAACCTTGTTACCTTCCATAAAATGGTGATAAAATTGAACCTCTTCAAGACTTTGGATATGTCTCCTAGCTTCCTGTATTAAATTTTAAACCGTCCATGATGAGGTTTGATTGCATTTAACTATGTTGATTATATTTATAGATTCTCCATGAATAATTGATACATATAATAAAAGAGATTAACAAGACATTATTAAAAGAGATAAAGCAAAAAACAGAGCAATGAGCCCCAAAAAATAGAACTACAAATATCAACACAGAAGGCCCAAATCACTTATTTATTTATTTTTGCATCCATGGCTGAGAAATGCCAAACATTTTATAGCCTTAGATGGATAAACCTGGAGAATTCTAGACACCAAAAATAATTATAAAATAATCATATAAACTTAGGAAGTTATAAAAATCATCTAATATTAGAAAAAAGTAATGAATCCTAATCTAATCAATATCATTGAATGATCTATTATAAAAAAAAAAATTGTATATTTAACATCCTCCCTAATATCTGATTTTGAAAAAATAATTGCTCAATCCTCCCTCAAATCTTATTTGTGAGAAATGACTCTCATCGCCAAAAGATTCTTCAATTTATTAAAGTTTTCTTCTTTAAATGGCTTTGTCAAAATGTCAACAACTTGATCTTTGGTCCTACAATGAGAAAGCTTGATTTCTTTATCTTTAACTAATTTTTTGATTAAGTGAAATCTTATATGTATGTGCTTGCTTCTTCCATGAAAACTGTATTTTGTGAAATTTGAATGGCATATTGATTATCACAGAAAATAGTGGTCCCTTCCATGGGGAGATGCATCAATGTTTAAATAACCCTATGTAAGAAAACTTCTTGGCAACCATATAAAGTAGTTGCTACATATTTTGCTTCTACTATGGAAAATGCAAGAATAGTTTTTTTTTTTTTTATGACCATGAAATTGCCCTTGAACCAATATTAATAGCATATCCTGAAGTACTTTTCTTGGCATCTATGTATCATGCCGAGTCACTGTATTTGTAACCAACTAACTTCAAGGCATCATTCCATTCATAAAAAATCCCAAGATTTGTAGTCGCTTTCACATATTTGAGTATTGTTTTACCTTTTCAAAAATGTGTAGCATGGGGATCCTCCATGAACCTGTTTATAAATTTGACTGCATACATGATATCTGTCTTGTTGTAGCTATACATTAAACTGCCAACCAAGATTTTATACAAGGTAGAATCTACATTTTTGCTATCATATTATTTTCTCAACTTCACACCCATAGCAGTAGATGTAATTGTTGGTTTACAATTATCCAACCTGAACCTTTTCAATATATCATTGGCATACTTCTCTTGAGAAATAAAATCCCATCACTATTTTGAGTGACTTTAATACCAAGAAAATAACGCATCAAACCATGATCAGTCCTTTAAAATTCATTTTGCATTGCAACTAAGAATTATATAAGCATATTTTCATTATTCTTAGTATAAATAAAATAATCAACATAAATGTAAACCATCATAACATCTCTTGGTTGATTTTGTTTTATGAATAAGGTGTGATCATAAGGTTATTTTTTAAAACCAACTTTCAAAAAATATGATTCAATCCTTTCATACAAGACTTAAGGTGCTTGCTTTAAACCATACAAATATTTTTTTAGTTTGATAAATTTACCTTTATAACCTTGTTTCTCAAACCAGATGCTTGCTCTATGTATATTTCATCCTCCAATACACTTTCATTTACATATTAAGCTTCCTATTTTATTTCATATGTTTTTTTTTTCTATATTCAAATGCAACATGTCTATAATTTTGACAATAGTAGCACTACATAGATAACTTATCATACCTTTGAGAGCTGCTACCTCTTTGCTAAAAAATTACTTTACCTCTACCTATTGCTTGAGTGTAGTTTCTAGTTTCTTCATCACTTCTATAGCTTCTTGGACCTCTGCCTCTTTGTTGAAAGTGACCTCCTCTTCCTCTTGGACTTATTTCTCATCCTCTTTGTGGGAATGAAACTTCTGATGCTTCTTCTTTTTTGACATTGAAACCTTACTTTTGAATGCTTGCTCTAGTGGTTCATTTGCAGATCTATTTATTCTATGCTCATGTGTGTACAATGAACCCATAAGTTCATCTACATACAAAGTTGTTAGTTCTTTTGATTATTTAATTGCTATAACTACAAGATCATATTTTGAAGGCATACATTTTAAAATATTTTCTACAATTTATTGATTCCTCATAACTTCACAATTTGATTTCATATGATTAATTAAACCCATTTCACGAGTAAAGAAATCCCCTAAAATTTTTGAATCTAAAATTTGTAAAACTTCAACATATTTTCTAAGTAATTGTAGGCATATTATTCTTATTGTATCCATACCTTGAAATGATTATGCAAGGATATCCCATGCTTATTTTGCCTTCGTTAGTGGTTGTAACTCTTGGGAGGAGGGTTTCATTAATACCCTACACTATAAGCAACAAAGATTTCTAATCCTTTTACCTATTGTCATACAATCTATTTCTTTAATTTTGTGTGAGTGTGACTAATGTTGCTGCATCCTATGGTTCTGAGTATCCATTCTCCACCATATCCCATAGCTCCTATTATATAAAAAAAATATTCATTTGAAAACACCAAAAATCATAATTTTTTCCATTGAATTTGGAAATTTGGATCTCAATATTATTTAAATTCATTGACATTTTTAACCTAGCTCTGATACTAGATGATGAATATAATAAAATAAATTAATAGGATAATATTAAAATGGATAAATAAAATAATAGAGCAATGAACCCAAAAAAATAGAACTGTAGATATCAACATAGAAAGCTAAAATCATTTCTATATTTTTTTATGCATCCATGGCTCATAAATGCCAAACATTTTATAGCCTTAGAAGGATAAACCTGGAGAATTTTAGAAACAAAAAAAATTTACAAAAAAATCATCTAATCTTAGAAAAAACAATGAATCCTAATCTAAACAAGATCATTGAATGATCTATTACAAAACATATTTTCTATATTTAAAAATAATCAATTTCCTATAGTTGACCTTCTCTAAAAGAGAAACTCCTTGAAATAGTGCCCATGCCTTAGCGAAGTGGTTAGTTTGGTGACCCAATCGTTGAACATAGGTGAGGAAAATTTTATCATTAGAATTCCTAAAAAAATTGCCAACTCCCACCAGGCCTAGGTTCCCTTTGGAAGCCTAGTTAAAATTTGAAATTCAATCTCTAGTTCCCTATTAATCAGTTTTAGATTAAAGGTCTAGATTCATAAGTTGATCCTTGGTTCCCTATTAATTAGGTTTGGATTAAAGGTCTTACCCCCAAAATAAATGTGTTTTTCTGGTTAGTTGTTCAAGAGAAAAGTTAAATGATTGACAATCTTCAAAAGCAGGGAATGAGTACTTCAAATAGATGTTTCCTATGTGAAATGGATCTAGAATTGTCATGCCACATTTTTTTCAGCTGCTCATTTTCTATTGAAGCATTTATATTATTCTTTAAGGTGTTGGGCATGTCTTGGGTCTTCCTTAAGGCTTCTCTAGAAATTTGGATTACCTCATATACAGTGATGAATTTGGAAGGAAATTAATGCTTAATATTTTAATGGGGTTCACCAATTAGAGTCCTATGTTTCCATAAGAGAAATTAGTAACATGGTGGATAGCATCATAGGTCTAAGTTTGGATAGGGTAATCTATGATTTAAAAATCAAATTAGAGTGTGGTTTGGGCTTGATATAAAATATTAAGAATGTGGCTATCAGATTGGCCTGGTATAGGTCACACATCTACTAGGAAACCCCTCTGGTTGAGTGGTTAAAAGTTATTTTGTTATGAAAGCTTTGGCCTCAAAATATCAGTTGCTTATTTATTCTAGAAGATACCTTTATAGTCTATTTATATGGAAGAGTGATGCATATCTATATTGTGAATATCCCCAGTTTATGCCAATTGTAATGCATGGCCAAAAATATTTTAACTTATGTGGCCTTTACCATGCCTATGATTCATGTCCACCAGGATTCATCATAGGGAGGTAACAATTATTTTTTAATTAGTATTGCTATTCTAAATTGTGGAACCCATTCAATACAGGTTTTTTAAATTTTCCTTATGTTTTGTTCTTTGATGTTGTATTTATAAGAAACTTAAAGAATAATTCATACAAGATGCAACTACGAAATCGAAATTAAGGTAGACTACATACATAGTTGAATAGATCCCAAAGAGAAAATTATCTAGTGAGAAATAATTGTAAGGATGCAAGGGAGAAGAGGAATTTAGCATTACCTTGATTGAGTGATTCGACTCAGATGAAACTAGTGAAAGTTTTTTTGCATAATTTATCAACTGCAACACTTGAGGAATCCTTAATTTCCTATCCTCTCTACATATTATCATCAATAACATCTTTCCAAATCTCACTGCAAAGTATCTGTTTGTTGTTGTATCTCATAGCTTATTGTTGTGTAGTCATTGCAAGAGATTGTTTCTCATTTATAGCAGTCACCAGTTAGGAACTGCATATCTAATAATTCTATCAAATAATAATAAGCAAAATGAACTATGTTTTTTTAATATGTAGTGTTGTTGATATGATCGAATTCATCCAAATTCAAATAGTAGTAATTTTTTTTGGTAATATTAAGAGAAAATAGGGTAATTGAAAGGGACCCCAAAACCTTTTAAAAAGTTGTAACCAACTAAAACAAAAATAAATAGGGCAAAAACAAAAACAAATAGGGAGGTGGAACCTTGAAACTCCATAAAAACCAATTAACTAACCAAAGAGATAACCAAGATAGTTATACAATAGAGAATCAAACTCATGAATAATTTCTCTAGACATCTAGGCAGCCTCGTAAATGTATTCTAACACCATCTTCATCGAACTTAAAACTGCATGCTTCTTGATCTCCAATAGGTAAATATTGTGGAGAATTACACTCTTCTTCATGGTGGATTTACCTTGAGAGTACATCTCTGCAACTGGCACACCATAGAGAGAATGTGCCATCGCAAAAGAAAGCAAGGAAAATGTGGGCAGTCGTATGGTAAAATATATAGCCAATAATCTCCTAAAAAACCTCCACCTAGCGATAAGAAAGGAGAGGAGTGAAGAGGTAGAACCAACACACAAGACAACCTAGCCAGCCGCATCACCAAAGGTGATAGAAAAAAAAGTGGTCCACCCGAGGTCCAAAAACTAGAGAAGAAAGGATGAGAGCCAATCCAAATAAAATTTTAAATCTTTGATTTATGAGCCCTCCTAACGATAAAAAATAACTAGAATCCACTAATTTCCTCTATTTGTAGGAAACAACACCTGAGGCACTCCAATATTTGGGCATATTTGACAATATAAATGTAGTAGAGGCCACCAAAACATCCTACACATTGATAACGACACCTAAGGGACACTTTGAGTCCACTCTACATACCAAAGTCCACACAGTAAATGTACATCATTAGGAGGACCTTGGAAAATGAGCACCTTCCAACAAAAGCTAAAGAAGCTTTGAGACACTCCCTAATAATGAAGGTGAAAAGATAGACATATTTTATAGTTTGAAATTTGAAAAATGGGCATGGCCCTGGTGCCACAAGGAAGAAGACCAACCACCTTCCTTCTATCATAATTACTCCCACCCCCCATTAATATCAGCACAATTACACTGTTACATAACTTTATTATCATTAACATAAACCATTCACCAATATGTAGAAATATCAAATCATTCATCTACAAATAATTTTCCACAATAACAATGCACAAATGAGAGAGATATAAATAATACCCTTAAGGTATGGAAACACCAATAATAATGCTTAAGGAAGGAATAACTTCACAAGATCTCCCAATGTGAGAGGCCACTTCGTGGGTATAGATGATTACATAATATTCTTATTTAATGATGATTACAATGATAAATATCTCTTATTTATATATCCATATTCTTATTCTACTTTTAGGAGCCTACTACTAATATAATATTATACTATAATATAATATAATATTATAATACAATCAACCTTGCGTTATGTATGGCCCATGCCAACCCTTATAAAATATAATAATATATACTCAATTATCTATTTCTTGGTACCCTACCATGCCACCCTACTTACAAATATTTCATCCTTGAAACATATGAAGAAACATGATAATATGATTTGCTAAGAAAAGTTAGCAACTGGTACCAATCTCGATCATCCATCCATCCAAGTGAAATACGTTGATGTTAATATGCCATTTTGTTACTTGAGTGTCCAAATCTGCTTCGTTGGCTCCACACTTTTGCTATTGTATTTTAATAACTTGAATGATGAGTCCACTTGTTCCTTGATGCTGATGAACCATTATAAAAACCATGATCATTATGCTTTCTCTGCCAAACACTACCATAGTTGGTGCCCTTCTGATTCCATGTAGAACCATAATATTGTTGCCTTGAACCATACCTCCAATATTTTTATGCTCATGATGGTGTGGATGGCGATATGGTGTAACATTAACTTTATGTTCTACCTTCTTTGAATTATCAACATTTGACTCCATTGTTTTAAATTCTTCTACACATTGTCCTTTCATGTTCTCTTTGTTTGGTGTGTCCTTGTGCTCTTCTATCAAAGCTTCCTTGGACTCCGTTACTGTTGTTTCCATAGAATCAATTGCTACTACTTATTCCATGTACTCTTTTGATACTATTGCCTTCTTGAATTCTGTTTTAGGTTCTTCAATCTGATTCTCTACAACTACTTCTTGATTTTCCTTGGATCCTTTCTCTTTAAACTAAGAAATATCTGCAGTGTTATCTTCGTTTTCTTGTACCATAACTTCATAAACTTCTTTTGCACATTAATGTTAATACTAGCCAAAGAATATAACCAAGGGTAACCAAGAACAATATCCTCATCATCCATATCAATAGCATAGAAATCTGAATGTAAACCATATTGATCCATGGTGATATTAAAATCTTCAAAAATCTAAACATGCTCATCCTCTAGTTGTATGTCCTAAATTTTTGTTTCTTGAACTTGCAACTTCTCAGCAAAAGCAATATTAATAAAATTATATTTTCTCCCAATGTCAGTGGAAATAATAATCTATTCTGTTTGAATGCTTCCATGAACCTGCAAAATAGACTTTTTAGATTCAAACAAATTCCTTTGTCCATTTTCTAATTTATCTTCTACCAAAGGTATGGTTTCCTCTGTATACATACTGACATATTTTCTATCTTCCCTTACCTTTTCCTTTTTTTCTTGAGTAATTTTATTTCCTTTTCATTGTATTCATTCTGTTTCTTGAAAACTTCCTATTCTCCTTTTATTGCATTTCGGTCATTTTGAGTTCCTTGTAGTTTATTTTCAAGGTCTTCGATGACATCCATTAGGCTATCTATATAATATGGGTCCCATCTACTCAAGAATTCATGCTCCATTGTTTCCCAAGTTAGTTCATCTTTATGAGGAATTCTACGATACCAAATCACAACTTCTCCTCCAAGATAACCAGAAAGCCAATCTTTCCAAATAGGATCATGATGAAACAAGTATTTAAAAATTTTCCACCAATCCCTAACATCAATATCATTTTCTCCAGTAAACGTTTGGAGTCTCATTGTTCATGCCCTAATGCAACTAGGGTTTTTTTTTTTGATAATATATATCATGCCCTAATGCAAACTAGGGTTTTATGGAAATAAATATCTTCCCACTGAGTTGAAGCTAAAAATCCACATAGACAACTAAATCTACAATTTTTCTTCCAAAAAAATAAAGTGCAACTGATTTTCTTACCCGAACTAAACAAATTTTATCTGTTAAAAAATTTGCAACTTGAAACTTCATCACTACCCTTGTTCCATATGTCCAAATTCATAAGGTCCTATCTCCCTAAAAACTACTTGGATTCCTTCGTATGACCAATCATTTTAAATCTCTTCAAATTCTACACAAACTGATCAAAGAATCACCATAATCAGATAAACTGTCACAAAGATATGGCTTTTGAAATATGAGATGTTTTTCAGAAAAAATCTTCAAAATTTGTCACTATCCTTGTTTTGGGTGACTAAATTCAAAAGGTTGTAACTCCCTAAATACTAATTAGATTCCTTCATATGACCATTCATTTTACATATCTTTAAATTCTACACAAACTAATCCAAGAATCGCCTGAATCGGATAAAATCTCACATAGATATGGCTTCTGAAAGATGAGATGTTTTTCTAGAAAAAATCTACAAAATTTGTCATTATCCTTGTTTCGTATGACTAACTTCAAAAGATCGTATATCTCCCAATACTACTTAGATTCCTTTATATGACCACTCATTTTAAAGCTCTTCAAATTATGCACAATATGATCTAAGAATAACTTTAATTGGATAAACTTGCGCAGAGATATGGTTCCTAAAATATGAGATGTTTTCCAAAAAAAAAACAAATCCTAATTTTACAATTTTACAAAAATCCCCACTTTGCCAAAATCGTTGCTCTGATACAAATTGTTACATAAATTTATTATCATTAACATAAACCATTCACCAATATGCAAAAATATCAAATCTTCATCCACAAATAATTATCCACAATTAAAATCCATAAATGAGATAGAGATAGACAATAGTATTAAGGTAGGTAAACACCAATAATAATCCTTAAGGAAGGAATAAATCCATAATATCTCCCAAGGTGAGTGGCCACTTCGTGGGCATAGACGATTACATAAGATTCTTCTTCAGTGATGATTACAATGACAAATATCTCTTCTTTATATATCCATATT
Source organism: Wollemia nobilis (assembly GCA_028583015.1). Classification (NCBI taxonomy): domain Eukaryota; kingdom Viridiplantae; phylum Streptophyta; class Pinopsida; order Araucariales; family Araucariaceae; genus Wollemia; species Wollemia nobilis. Next base: position 1,264,422 of record JAQPPZ010017229.1, on the reverse strand, counting down.
CTTATTCTACTTTGGGGAGCCTACTACTAATATAATATTATATTATATTATAATATTATATTATAATAGAATCAACCTTGGGTTATTTATGGCCCATGCCAATCCTTATACAATTTAATAATATATCCCAAAATATCTATTCCAAGGTACCGTACCAAGCACCAACCACCAACCACCAATTAATAAATATCCTTGCAGATGTGGTTGATGATCTCAGGAGGGAAATCCCTCCACCAGACTGTAAATATCTAAAGATTTACCCCCATGTTAGCCATTAAATTTGTAGCCGAGTTACCTTCTCTAAAAATGTGTCTGATTTGAATTTCCTCAAGAGCGCAAGATAATTTGACTGCCTCATCAATTAAGTTGGCCACCCTCCAACTGACATGGCAGGAGTCATTAAGCATTTTGACCACATTCAATGAATCACCTTCCATAATTGCTTTTTGATAACCATAATATTTTAGCAGATATAAACCCAAATAAGTCACCCTTACTTTAGCAACCTGGGAAGAATTCCTACCAATGGGCTTCGTGTAGGATAGGGGTAGGTTACCTTCATTGTCATGAATGACCCTCCTTGCACTAGCCAATCTGGGATTACCTTTGGAGGCCTCTTCTAAATTCAATTTAACCCAACCCACGAGAGGAGGGTATCATCAAATCGAGCTCCTAGGATTGGGAGCAGGAGGAGGGCGATCCATGTGACCAAAACCTAAACTTTGCTCAACCAAAATTTTATTGGGAGAAGAAGCTCTAGGGAGGTCCGACACTAAGCATGCACTCTCCACATTCTCCATAGTCTTACCCAAGATACAAAAACTTAGAAGATGAGAAGAAAATTCTTTGTCCCTGAACACTCGGGCATTCCTCACCTTCCAAACTCCCCACATGACATGTGGAAGCAAAAATATCCAGAAGCATCTTAGCCTAGGTGACAAGAAGGGAGGATCCCACTGAAGAGCACAATCTAACACAGAATTAGGAAAAACCCAATTCACACCCAACCACCCAAGAATTGACATTACAATATCCTTAAACATGTTACAATTGAGAAGCAAATGCGATGTCGATTCCCAAGCATTTTTACACATATAACATCTATTTACTAAATTCCAGCCCCTTTTGTGAAGGTTCTCAATCGTGAGAATCTTATTTTGAACAACCAGCCAAAAAAACATGTTCACTCTAGGAGTTAGGTGCTTAAACCACATCGCATGATGAGGGAAGAAACCTTCACCATCTTTGCTAATACGACCATAGGCAGACTTCATAGAGTAGGTACCCGCACTCTCCTCCTTCTAGATTAGACGGTCCTCCACGTTAGCTTGATGGATAACATAGATACGAAGCTCCTCCATAAGGAGAGACCACAACTAAAAATCCCTAACGTTCCTCACTGACCTTGGAGGGTTTGACCAGACAATTTTGTTCCCACGAACCTCAGTGAAATCAATAACTTTCTCCAAACCAACAACCCTAGACCCATCAATGAGATCCCTAAATTGAGCATCTTCATTCAAAGGTCAGTCTCTTAGCCACACATCATCCCAAAAATTAACTAATCTACCATTCCCTATGATCCATCTACAATTTTGTTTGATAAAGTCCCTCGATTTCACCAGGCTATTCCAAAATGCCAAGCCTCCAGAAGGTAGAAGTCAGAGATAAAGGATTCAAAATTATATTTTGCTTTCAGAATACTACACCATAACCTACTATCATTGGAGGTGACCTTCCAACCAAGCTTAGCAACAAGAGCCTTGTTCATTCTACTCGCACATTTCAAATTAAGACCTCCTGCATTCTTCCTCCTACAGAGTTGCTCCCAGGAGACAAGATGAAACCTACCTTTGAGCTCCGAACCTGCCCACAAAAAGGCTTTATAGATGTTGTCGATATTAGAAACCACTTTCCCGAGAATGTGAAACAGAGACATGAAATAGATTGAGATACTCTATAAAGTACTTTGGACCAACACCACCTTACTAGCTTGGCTCAAAAGAGCCCCCTTCCAAGCAGAAAACTTGTGCTGAATCCTCTCAACCATAGGGGACCACATCTCAATCTTAACCCTCCCGATAAAAAGAGGTAAACCTAGGTACGAGGAGGGGAGAGAGGCTATTTGACAATTCAAAATATCAGCAATTCTTCTCTACCACACCTTTGAGGTGTTAATGAAGAACATACTACTCTTTAAAAATCTAATTTGCTGCCCAGATACCTTCTCATAATAGTCCAATATGGCTTTCACTTCCCTTGCAATAACCACTGATGCCGAACAAGACAAGAGAGTATCATCTATGAATTGTTGATGAGAGATCGAGTTGCAAGGAACTGCTGGTCGCATTCCCAACTCATTACGATGCCTAGAAAATGATCTTCCCAAAGCCTCCGCCATGATAATAAAGACAAAAAGGAGACAATGGATCCCCCTATCTTAGACCACAACAAGAGCGAAAGAACCCTTCCAAGGACCCATTAATAAGAACTAAAAACTAGACAGATGATATGCATGCCATAACAAGGTTGATCCAATCCTCACAAAAACCAAACTTCCTTAAGACTCTAACCAAGAAAGCCCATGAGACACGATCATAAGATTTATTAACATCCAACTTAAGGAAAAACCCCACCCACCCACTCTTATACACAGAGTGCATCAATTCATGAATCACAATAGCACCATCAAGAATTTGCCTACCCAAGACAAAGGCACTCTACACCGAGTCAATCAACGTCGGAAGAAGTGGCTTGAGTCTATTAGCAATAGATTTAGAAAAAATATTGTAAACAATATTACATAAACTAATCGGTCTAAAATCATTAAAATAAGAGGTCGAGTATTTTTTAGGAATGAGGGCTAAGAAAGTCGAATTCACTACCTTCGGAATAAACAAAGAGCATTGAACATCTCTCATGGCCTCATAGACATATTCCCCGCAAATGTGCTAGAATTTCTAAAAGAACATCGGAGGGAAACCATCCGGACCCGATGCCTTAAGGGGACCCATCCCATTAACCGCTTCAAAAATTTCTTCATCAGAAAAGGGGGCCATAAGCCTCCTGTTCCAATCAGTAGAAACTATCGGAGGAATAGCTTCTAGCATTTCATTTTTAGCAGAGAGGTCACGGTCGGACACCGAACAAAGAAGACTACTAAAAAAATCCACTACTTCCTCATGAACCTCCAAAACCCCCAAGGCAACCCCACCACCACTTTTCACTATTTCTCTGATTCTATTATGCCCTCTTCTCCATAGAGTGGAGGCATGAAAAAAATGGGAGTTTTGATCTCCTTATTTAAGCCACAACTCCCTAGATTTTTATTTCTAGAACAATTCTTCTTGCGATCTTCTGTTGTGATAGTCCGCCAACAAGGATATTTCTTCCTTCAAAAAAGCCTCTGAACACCCCTGAACCTCCATAACAGCCTCGATGTCTTTCAAATGAGCTTTCAGTATTTCCTTCTCTCTAAATAAGTTTCCAAACGAGAATTTGTTCCATAGTTTTAGGTAATTCCTAAGCCTTCTTATTTTATTAGTTAACCGAAACATACCATTCCCCTCGATATCCTCCTACCACCAACATTTCAAGCAAGATTCAAAGTCAGGATGCGAGCACCACATAATTTCAAATCGAAACGGGTGAGGAAGGAATGACAAACCATCAAGAACTTCCAACCAGAGGGGATTATGGTCAGAACCAATCCTGGGTAAGGCCGACAAAGAAGCATCACCAAAAAGATTTATCTTGTGGTAAGAAATATACATTCTATCTAGTCTTCTCAAAATCATACTATCACTACAGCACTGATTACTCCAAGTGAATTTTAACCCCTTAAGATCCAAATCCTGAAGCTCTACGGAGTAAACAAAATCAAAGAAATCAAAGATACTTTTATCATCCACTAGATTGCCCCCCTTTTTCTTAGAGGGGTACAGAGGAGAGTTAAAATCACCAACTACCACCTAGTCTTCATTCTGAAAGGTGCTTCACATATCAAGAAGCAGCTACCAAAATTTACGTCTATCAATATACAAATTAGGGGCGTAAACATTGGAGAGGACCCATATCCTATTAGTAATATTACACCAAAATAAAATGTTAATAATCCTATTGGATGAAGAAATAACATGACCATCAAGACGTGATAAATTCCAGAAGGAGAGAAGACCCCTAGAGGAACCAATCGACTCACTTGCCATAAAACTTGATTCCTTCCAAACCAACTGATGAACAGACTCCCATGAAGCCACATCCAACTTGGATTCTTGAATACACAAGATATCCAGAGAGTGATCCCTCCGAAATGATGCAAGAAACCTTCGCTTAGAGGAGCTATTGAGCCCTCTAACATTCCAAGAACATATTTTCATAAAAAAATTAGAAAGAGAGTTTCTTACCCACCCCCCAGGAGGGGAGGATTTGAAACCTTCCAGCTTTAGAAGCTTATCACTAGTCCCTTATTTCACCAATAGAAGAGCCTACCCACCATTTTCCATGACATCATCCATTGACCTCTTCCTACCCGACTTACTCGGGGGTCTACCGGGCTTCCTCACCACCAACAGAAAGTAGAAATTTATTTTCATAGTTATAGCATTTATTTATTTATTTCAGTTATAGGCTTTAATATTTTTACCAAAATTTACCAACAAAATGGATCTCTATGGAAATTTAGAAAATAAAATGTATATTTAATTATGAAGAAAAAAAATAAAAATATTTTCATTAAAAATAATAATAGTAAAAGATAAACTATGAAATGCAAAATATTATATTGTAAAATATTATTTTAAGGATTTAAGATTTGAAAGCATATTTTATTCTCCTATACATGAAATAATATATGTAAATTTTTATATGGCCATTCATTTAAAGAAGTGAGTTTATATTGAAAATAAATTATAATGTCTCATCAATTACCACCATGTTATTTTGATAACTCTATCAAATAAATTTTTGTAATACAAAAATTATAATTTGTATATACAATGTTGTTCATATGGCAAAAATAATTCAGATCTAAATAAATTCAAAAGTCTATGTCATTTTGAGAAATTTATCAAATAAATTGTTGTAATATATATTTTTTTGAATGTAAAGGCCTAAATTTTAATTAATTTAAAAATACAAGTCTTTACAACCAAAAAAATAGGTGGATAGGCACACCCCAATAAGTAGTCACACTAACTCTAGTACAAGTGATAATGTTGTAATATAAAATTTAAAATTTGTATATACAATGTTCTTCATATGGTAAAAATAATTAAGATCTAAATACTTGTGATTTGTTATTATACATTCATGGTTATATAATTTTCATTGTTATTGTATTATGTATATTTTGGTCATCATTGAATTATATATCTTTAGACTTCTAGTATTTTTCTTTATGCTATTTAAAATCTAAATTCATATGTATAATTTTTTTTTTTAATTAAAATTCAAATTGATATCAAATAAAATATTGTACCACTTCAAAAATGGCCCTAACCAATATTTTCTATAGAATAGAAAATCAATAGAATTAAAAAAAGAAGAAACATCATGGGCAAATACATATGCAATAATATGAAACAATATAACACACCCAACTAGATTCCGCTTGACTACCCACATTTCATAATTTTTAGGACTAGGTTACATATAACACACCAAAAAAAAAGTTAGTACTTTTTTGAATAAGGATCAAAACTCCTTTAAAAAATAACAAAACAAAAATAAAATTACAAAAAAAAGAGAAGAAAAAGAGTAAAAATTGTTTGTCTATGTGATTTTTTTTGTTGTTTATAGCATATGTTTTACATTTTTCATATTCACCACACACCTAACCTTCACCATATTCACCCCATTTGAAATCCTTATCTTATGGTATTGACCCAATATCTAGCCATAGCTCTATCTGAAGCCCAAACTAACATCCAAGCTGATACGTGAATCTAAATACCTTTATCTATGGAGCATTTCATCAAAATATCCTAGGCCTTGGCCACTCTTGCAAATGAGTAAGGGGATGCATCATAAACCATTTATGTGGACTTATTCATTGGATCTACCCATCATGCACTTCCTTTAGCCAAAGAGCAGTAGGATAGACATGATGTAGAGGGTCACCCATATCGATATTATAGAGACTCCCATATTGAGACATCAATATCTATTGATCCGTGTATCATGCACTTAGATACTAATACAATAAGAGCTCATTTATACCTAGTTTTCCATCCTTACCCCTTTTCAACATTCCATCCCACATTGTTTATGTATCCTAGTAAGAACCCACATATTTGCATGCTCAACATATAAGCAATCTTGTTATTAATTCCCTCTTCGAATCCACATCGATGAATTTTAATCAAAACCACCCATCTTCATCCAACCAACATCTCTTCATACCATCTACCCGTACCATCATTTGCTCCAACCCACTTTATTAAGAACATGGGAATGCTAATTTAAAATTTTTGATATTAATTCTCCTTGTATCACTACCTCCTACTAAGCATATGCAACATGTCATCTCATTCTCGATCATGATACCCTTCAACAAGTATCTTCCATCAACATTCATCATTGTTGGAACCACATGTAATGCTCAATATTCTCCACCTACATTCATAATCACCATCTAGTAAGCCTTACAACACTTGCAATAAATGCTTATCGATAACATTAATGAATATGTCCATCTCATATCACAACCTCAATAATAGCCAAAATATTTCAATCATCCCCCAACATAAACGTAAAATACGTACCTCATGTAGGATCCATGATGGGTATCATGTCCACCCATGATCACCATACCTATGCCACCACTTCAAAACACACATGTTCTTACCTCATTATAATATATGGCCATTCTTCCATCCTCTCATTAGCAGCTCCCACATTATAACCAACCTTCATCTCATAATAAATACCAAAAGAACATCACACATCATCAAATTCCAACTAACATCAATATGCTCACCATTCAAAACCTAAATTCATCCATCCAGTTCATCATATAGAAAATATATCTGGACTATATGCAAAGCATAAATATAGGTTTTTAACCACTATTGGATGACCCAAAATTTTAATTTTTTATAAAATAGGATTGATAGTTTGGTCATGTAGACACCTGAAGTGACATATCAAAATCCTACTTTAAAAAAAATAGTCAATCATCCTATTCATCCTTTGGAACCCTCACCACCATATCCTATTATTTTTGGAGTATTGAAGCTTGAAAATTTCAAAGGAGAAGAGAATCCCTTTGAGCATGTAGGCACATTCATCAATACATGCTTTATAATTCAAGATAATAAGCCATTGAAGCTTTGAATATTTTCTCAATATTTTGGAGGTGATGCTCTAGAGTGATACAACCATTTACTATATCATATCATATACACCTATGAACAATTGGAAGACCATTTTCAAGAGCATTTTTCTCTTATTCTAAAGAAAATGGCTATCTTCACTGATGTTTTTAACCTTCAACAATTTGAAGATGATTTGGTCTATGATTATGAAAACTGTTGGAGGGTAGTAATCCAAAAATTACCATTCATAATCCTCATGGTTAAACTCACTTGAATATTGATAATAAGTTATTCTAAACCAATCTCCTTGCTTTTACAACTTTAACAATATCGAGTCCAATATCAACATCCAAACCAATAAAATCAAGTCCAATATCAATATCCCGTGACTCAAAAACCACCACAACAACAAGCATGTCAAATCATACCACCCCTATCAAAACTATAGAATATCACTACCACATCAGATAATCAAGCACATCAATAGTACAATAGACCACCTTGCAAATACACTCCACTTATTTAACTACTTTCTACCATATTCCAAAGGTTGTATGAGGCACAACTAATTTTCCTACCACAAATCAAACTTGAAGATCCTAATAAACCTCATGGTAGGTCTTACAAGGAGTACTAGTATTGCACCTTCCATCGATAGAAGGGCCACGATATTATGATTGCTACCACTTCAAGAATATTGTACAATATTTCATTGAAAAAGAAACTATTAAGATCGATACCTCTTCATTGGGATCTATAAAATATCTCTTTCTCTATGTGAGGTAACACAACCAAAAATTAGGGTGTCAACTTCTATAGTTCCCCCAACCAAGTTAATCACATTAACAATGCTCCACCATACCAATATTTTGTAGGTGTTATTTACATAGTTACCCAAATTTAGAGAGGTGCAAATCAATCGTAGCAATTGAATGGTCTAAAAATACCAACACATATTGTACCAACTCCTACTTCACAAATTCCTACTATACCTCCTCAACCTGTTCAAGCCAACACAAACCCTCAAATCCATCTTCCAAATTCTCCATAAATACCAACCATAACCTTGAGGAACAAATTAACACTTAGCTTAAAATTATGCTCCCCAAAATTATGAATCTATGAGCTACTACAAAAATCCCCTCCACACCATGAGGTACTCATGGAGATTCTTAGATCCATTAACGTTTAGAGGATTTCTATTAAGATATATAATTACTTAAGCATTCCAATAAATTAAAATTCTAATATGAGCTTAATTATTTTTTTTCTGAAATTATAATGCCACCAAGTCAATTAATATTTTATCAGTCTAAAGTATTAAAGTCCCTACTTAATTAGCTTAATAATTAGGAAAACCAATAATATTATCAACTAATGTTTCTAAATTATCAATATTTCCAAAATAATATTTTATAAAACTTTCACACCATGAACAAACATAAAATCTTGCCAACAATAGTTCACACCATTGTTTTATCTCTAAGTAGGTAGTCTCCTTTAAGAAAGTATAGTGTTATCACCAACCTATTACGGAGACTCATTGCATAAGAAAATTCCTATCCTAATGGTGTAAACATGAAAACAAGCAAAATACAATGTACTTACATGAAGGGTATTTTATTAACCTAATATATTGATGAGCCATCATAATTATAATTTCCTAAAATATTTCTTATTGTAAGTGGTTCACCCATATGTTCCCACTAGAGATAGAGAGCATTTGGTACTCCACCTACAAGTTCGTTAGAAGTACCATATTCTAAGCTCAAAATAATATGATCATTCCATTATATAGACATCATAAAATTAAGCTATGTAATTAAAAATTCACAGTAGTATATATTTCATTATCAATAAAGAGCTCTACCAAGGAGGGTTGTTATAGGGGTACCTATTCCACAACCTCAAAAACCAAGTACAAATCCACTAGAATAGAGAAATATGTCAATGAGGACATCAACCAAACCAAACAAGACGACAAATATAGACAACATTTTTAGACATCACTAGAAATAAAAATAATATTGTCAAAAAAATACTTAATGTAATATGCACTAAGTTTTGGTCTAAGTGAAATGTAATGAAATGATTGGTTAATGCCAATGAAATGTAATTGAAATGAAATGTAAATGCTATATTTTAGCTATCATAATTATCATAGGTTAAATACTACACATAATGTAAAGTTAGCACATATGTTTCTTGTATGTATGAAAGGAGTATGTGAAAAACCACTTGTCTTGGAAACCATTGCCAACAATAACCAATATATCACTATAAACTAAGGCCCTTCCTTCACTATTGTAGAATGCCATGCTATGCTATGAGTTGTTGTATAATGCATATAGGAGTCATATTGAAGGATTGTGAGACCGTTATCATTGTTGGAGTATAGGTGCAAGTGCAATAGCCATTATGTTATTACATGAACTTTACATATTTCACATTGAAATGTATATTTTTCCATATTTACATTTGAACATGTCATAATATGTGGATGATAACCATGGTTGTAAGCTAACTAATATTTATCTATCCATCCCATGTTAAATATTAGTTTAAATATTCAACTATTTTATTATATTAACATTAACATTTGATAATAGTCAATATCAAAATTGATTATACAGATTTTTTTGTGATTTTAATTATTTTTAATAAAATCCACTCAAATTTCTATTTTTTGGGGTTAAAAAAAGCCATCTCAAATATTTTATTACTAATTATTTCTCATTATAGAAGATTTCATTATAGTTACCTAATATCCAACAATATCAAATTATAAAATCTTATAGTTTGGTTTTGTAATCATTAGTAATGTAAAAAATAATAGTTTGTATATGTTAATATAGTTAATTGAAATAAGTATCCATAACAAAAAAAACATATTATAATTGATTAATTACTTAGACATTAATAAATTCTATAATAAGGAGAGGAAGAGGGTTGTTCGTAGTGTTCTAATTCTACTTGGGAGGACATGAGGATGCAATGGAGCAAAAGGGGTGCAAACCCTAGATGTATTCATGCATTGTAGGAAGAGGGTTGTTCATAGCCCACTTGCTATACTCAAGAGTACATGAGGATTGAACAAAGCGAAAGGGGTGCAAACCCTAGGTGCAATCAAGCATTGTAGGAAGAGGTTTCTTTATACCCTGCTTGTTATACTCAAGGGGACAAGAAGAAGAAATAAAGAAAAAGGGATCCAAACCCTAGGTGTAGTCGAGCATTGCAAAATAAGGGATTTTCATAGCCCACTCATTGTACTCAGGTGGATATTAGTTGCTCTTCAGTCTATGAGAAAGTGTCTTTCATAAAAATAAACGTCTCTCAAGGATATTTGGGTTTGTAGATGGACATTTATAATGAACATTTATCCTATATAAAGATTTTGGAGGATGAATTTGGGTTATATTTGATTGGTCATCAATCCCAAATAGTTAAATGTAAAATCAGGAAAAAAAGACTAGGCTTGGAGGCAGGGTTATGCATAAGCACGAAATATCTAAAGCTGGCTCTATTTAGAATTTTTAAAATCTTGAAAAGGCTAATTTTGGATCATTTCACCAGGGCCCATTCACCCGAAAATTACGAGGCAAAAATTGTTTTCAGGAAAATTCGCCTATCGTCGAAAATAATTAAAATATTTTTATTTTTATTTGCCGATCTCAAATTATAAATGAAATTTATTTTCTTGCCCAATTCGCCATTAAATTATAAATGATTTTATTTTTCCTACCTAAATCACCTCATATACTACGCATATATGCTATAGTGGGTATCTATAAATATACATTGCTCTAAAATAACAATAAACTTGACAAGGTTGAAGAGGAGTGTCAGTCGACAGAAGTTGATAGGTTACAGAAGTGTGTCGATCGATTACAAATATTTCGATCGATTGCAGAGATATATCGATCAGTTGCAGAGGTGTCGATCAGTTGCAGAGGTGTCGATCGGTTGCAGAGGTGTCGATCGATTGCAAAGCTATGTCTATCAACATAAGCCAATCAGTTGTAGAGATGTGTCTATTAGCATAAATTGATGGGTTGCAAAGACGTGTCTGTAGGCATAAGTCGATCAATTGCATATCTGTGTCTATCAATATAAGTCGATTGGTTGTAGAGCCATGTTTATCGATATAAATAAATCAGTTGTAAAGTTGTGTCTATCAAGATAAATCGATCGATTACAGAGCCATGTCTATTAGTTGCAACATATTGGTAAGTTTGCAATCGATAAACATACCCTAAATTGATCGATATAGCTACAATCTATTGGTATAGTTGTAACTAATCTATATGGTTGTAATCGGTCGACATGTTTGCAATCTATCGATATGTATGCAACCAATCGGTATAGCTGTAATTGTTTGAAAAGACTATAATGAATCAGTATAGCTATAATTGATCGACATGGCTACAATCGATTAAAATCAATCGACATGGCTACAATCGATTGGTATGGCTACAACTGATTGACATGCCTGCAATCGATCGATATGTTTGAAACTAATCGACATATTTGTAATCGATCGACATGGCTATAATCAATCAGTATGGTTGCAACTGATCGACATAGCTAGAACTGATCGGTATAGCTATAACCGATGAACATGATTGCAACCAATCAACATGTTTGCAACTGATCAGGATGCTTGCAACTAATCAACATGGCTATAACTGATCAACATGGTTGCAACTAATTAGCATGTCTGCAACTGATCACCATGGCTACAACTGATCAACATATCTGCAATTGATCAACATGCCTACAATCGATCAAATTTTATGTCTCAGACCGATCATAATTAATCGTAAAGGCTCAAAGCATTTCTTTTCATCCTAGATTCTTTAATTTTACCGTACATTTTTAGATTTTGTAAAATCGATATTCATGGCCCCAAACACAAAAAAAAATCACTATGGTTTGAAAATTTTTGGAGAAAAATAATTGCAATTCGCCACAATTTGAAATTTTTTGGAGAAAAATAATTGATTCGCCATGTATACTTCTCCATATTTCATTGAGATTCCAAGATAATTTACCTTCAATTTATAAATAGATTTCAGGGTCGACCCCTTATGCATAACCCTACTTGGAGGAACTCAAAGGATACACTAAACTTTGCTGATCCAGTAAATTCCATGCAAATTTACTACCCAAAAATTTATTTTTCATTTCCTTTTCTTATTTAGTGGATATAGATAGGATAATCTATTATAGATACAATTGGTTTTTCGAACAAAGAGGTGTCTATATATGACCTTGGTGGACTCCCAATTTCAACCTCATTCCAAAAGAAGATGATGACTTCTCAATCTAGGTGAATCTATATATTCTTCGTATGGATTTTTTGGAGAGAATATATTGACTTAAATTATAATACCATTGCTGCATTCTAGTTTACATATGTCCAAGCAAAGAAAAATTTGTCCAAGAAAATTAATATGAGAAAAGCAATATTGGTTGTTTGGATCAATTTTTTAGTTCCTTGGCCTCAATCCATTACTATCTTCTCAAGAAAAGGGGAATAGATCCAAAAATTTTAATATGAAAACTTCTCCCTAAGATGTTATGGTTGTTGGTAATATTAACAACTAAAGAAGAGATGTTCAGTCATCTAGTCATTCTTTGATTTCTCCTTGGTGGAGGAGAATACCCTGCATGTGAATGATCCTAAACCTTCAAACATACTATTTCACAAGAGAGAAGTTCATTCTCAAGCTTGTTAGAATATATTACATTATGTAATACATAATAATATGAAGTGTTTCTTAGCTAGGTGTCATAACAAGAACATCAAAGGTCTATCATGAAATCTATATTATGGACACGAAGTTCCATAACTAGATTATACAAGATTCTTCCATAATGAAAGGTCTATATATTATTTCCTGAGTATTATATTTGTAAGTTTCTTTATTGTTATTTTATTTTACTTCATTATATTGTACGATATTTTTTCTATAAGTTTAACATTAAGTATTAGGCTTCAAAACCTATCAATATTATTAGATCAACATCAAGTTTACTTGCATAAGGTCCTGGGACAATCATTTCCATCCTATGATAGATCCATAAAATTTTAGAAAGATTGAGTTTACCTATTTCAAGAGTATACTTGGAATAGAAGGCAATATACAATATAGTTTCACATATCCAAGATAGACCTTGATATTGATAAGAATTTGGAGACTCTAGAAGATAAGTCCCATAGAAGGAATATTAAGGAGACTTATAAAATTCCTAGTAAAAAAATAAAAATAGAGAAGAAGACCTGTTAGAAAATATCCTTGATAAATATTTATTGGTTCTTAATAAAAAAAGAGACCTTTTAGAAAAACTTGAAAGTAGTAAGAAGACATCAAGGAGACTTCAAGATAATAGAAAGTCTTGAAAACAATCCTAGCTAAAGGATATCACATAACACATAAAAGGAAAAAACTAAGAACAACAAATATAAACAATAAAGGTGAGCAAAGTGTTTTCTTAAAAGAGTGATAACATAGTCATTCAAGGGAGACATGATAGGAGTTTGGAGTGTAAATTTGTAAGCATATTGCACCAGAGAATAGAATCACCACCTACACCTACACTTGCATCAAGGATGTAAATAAGATTAGAATTTCAAGTTTTAAAGTATAACATAGGTAGCAATTATTTACACACAAGCATAGGTTATGTAATATGATAATAAAAATCTGATATCATAGTTAATATATTCCTAAGCATTATAGAGATATTGGAGAATTCAAGGGTTACACTCAAGGATATGTAAACAAAGGTGAAATTTTTTTCTTAATAAGATGTAGTAAATGAAATCAAGAACATCGAAATTAAGAAGAAGGTATCCATTAGCAAGGACATTGCTATTAGAAAGAATGTAGTCAAGTTAAGTTATTAGCGAACTGCAGAGAAAGAATAAATCCAACCATGATAGCACAAGTTAGGAGAGGTTAAGGGTGTTTATTTTTGCATCTCCAATGTCACCTAAACCTATAATAAAATCTATAGCAATTTAGAAGGTAGAATCTATCTGAAAAAGAAGAAGCTAGTATAAATAAGTAAAGGATTTAAATGAAGTGCAATAGCACAACACTCAGTATACAAGGATATAAGATTTGTCAAAGTGTTAAGTTTTATCTAGGTAACCAATGCACACTAGATGACCAACGTCATAGCCAAAAATAATATCAACTACAATGCACACTTATCATATCCAAAAATAGTGGCAACTAAATAGATTTTTACACAATATAATGCCATATAGGCAACCAACACAAGAACATATGAATAGTATCACAATGTTATTGGGAAAAACATGGAATCAAAGGTGACAAAGAACCAAAATTGTAGAGTAATAGAAATGTCATAGGGAGATCAAGATCTAAACCAATATAAGGTGAAGTTTTTGCGTCATACACAACAAAGGAGAAGAGTCATGCAAGTCTAACATCAAACACCAAAGAAATGGTAGTGTAAGATATTTTTGAGCATGTTTCAAGTAGTAGAATAGAATTTGAGTGTTACTTTTATCCAAGATTTGGAAATTTATATTTTAACTCAATTTCCAACTCACTTTGCATATGTTCTACCACGTAACATGAAGGAATTCAACAAGTAAACTTTAAGATTTTTTAGATAGAGTTTCAAATAATAATTCATGTAAGGAATATTAAAACAAAATATTGCACGATTGTAGCCAAGATATTACCCTCTCTTCACACACTTGAAGATAATGGAAGTGAAAGCACGAGATTTCGGGCAAAGGAAACACTAATTGCGATGCATTCAAAATCAAATATGCTTAAGTCCTAGAAATGTAAATTGCATGAAATGAAAGAAACGCATTGGAAGAGACACAAGCAAATGGAGAAAACACAGCCCTTTCATTAAAATTTCTTGATCTCTATTACAAATACGCCTCCTCCCTTTTCAGGGGCTAGGAGCGTTAAAAGAATTTGACTACAATCGAGACTTAAGGTTCCTCTTCCCGCGTGCCCACACTTGAAATGGACGGGCCAAGATAATGCTGCCGCTGATGTCGATGATTCCTTGACCTCTGCTACTCCTCCTACGAACAAAGAAACAACGAAGATGTCAGTAGCACCTGCTGCAAATGAAAAGTGTTTATTCTCTAAAATCACCAAAAGATGCATGTAAACATTTGTCTGAAACAGTGAGCAAAATGACTCTAAATGGCCTGAAAACCTGACAAAGGATAGAAAACATCGCCAGGAGGCCACTGCCACTGAGACAGTCAGCCAATCTACCTTCAATTGGAATTCGTCCCTGGGCAGGATGAATTCTGACTGCAATTCGTCCCTGGGTGGGACGAATTCTTCTGTGTTGGAAAAGCCGACCTGATGCTGCTCCAATGTCGAATCTCGAGACCTGCAAAACACTTGCAAATAGGGGGGTTATGTAATTGGGGCCATTTTGGGACGACCCAGATGGTCGGATTCTCCCAATTTGGCCTCTATCCTCGGGAATTCGATATCGCCACCTGCAAGTTAGTGAAACAACAAAGTGACACAAAGCATGATAAAATCTGATCAGAATGTTATGAAATTGAAGCTATGAATTCACCAAATAGAATAACATGAAATGCAACCTGAAACAATAATCTAGAATGCTTTTAAAACAAAACTTAGAAAGTGCGGGGGTGCCCAAGTGGGCCTCCCACCGTTGGCACTTGATCTTGGCGCCAATCCACTAGGGATGGGCCCAAAACTTCTTAGGATTGGGGGGTCAGCAAATTGGTTGATTCAGGTGTCCATATGTTGGATTTGGGTCAGATTCAAGCTTCCAAAAGCCACCCAACAACCTCCCTTGCAAAAGATATTGGTGGATGTGAGAAGGTGAATCAAATGGGATGCAAGTGGGTGTTCAACTCGGTAGCACTTCGTTGCTTGAAATCTCCTTCAACCTATATATCTTGGGTGAGAAAATTCCCACATTTTATAGACCCATGGGGTCTCTTTTGAGAGGGAAGCACAAATGCCATGTGTTGGTCATAGGTGCCATGTGGCGGTTATGTCTTCCCATGAGGGAGGAGAGTCCTCCATGACTTGGGCTTTCATAACTGCCTTTGTGACAGTCCTCTAACGGCCTATCTGTCCACCCACACACGCGTGCGAGGCAGGAGTCATCAACTGAATGTCCTGGGATGCCACTTGGCACCATTCTTCTTTTTGCCCGTTACACTTAGAATTTGTCCCTACCAGAGACGAATTCAGAATTCCTCCCTGGGTGAGACGAATTCCAGTTAGTATTCGTCCCTGGGTGAGACGAATAGTGAGCAAAGTCTCTAAATGTGCCAAATTGCTTCCTGACCTTACAAAATTGCTATGAAAGTGGTTAGGACCATTGTTTGACCTCTGAGGGCTGCCATGGGGGCTGTGTTTGTCAAAGCGATCAGTGTTTGCAGTCACATAATCGGATTGGTGTTGTTTTGGTGTCTACAAATGCCCCTTTTTAGGATGCGCTGTGCATGGCACAGCACCGAGAAAAAATAGATAACCAAAGCACTAATGATTAGGGTTTCTTGGTAACCTAACCAACTTTTGATGCCCCAAGTATGGAGAGGGCATGCATTCTTGAATCCTTGCTTCTGACGAGCTAAGGAGTTTGATTTCAAGTGTTAACCTGTTTTTATGAGGTGTGACTTGAGCTTAGACATTGATCAGTCATGAATAGGTGAAGGGCGTTTTATCCATAGGGGAACCTTGTGTTCATGATTCATGAAATGCCAAGTGTTTGATTGATTTGATTGTTGCTTGTTTACTACCCCAAGCAGGAGCGTGATTGTCTTTGTCAGTGATTCTTTGAATGCATGTCGTTTTCCTTAATTGGGTGTGTGATCATGTCGTTTTCCTATTTTGGTGTCTACAGGAAGAACAATGTAATGTAGCACCAAGATCATTTGTTGAGTTACATACCATTAAGGAGGTAAATTAGGATTTATAAGAGTTTTATTTATCTTTGCTAAGGTTAAAAGGAGAAATAAGGAGTGTATATCTTTAATTAAGTTTTTCTAAGAATTCTGAAGTACACTTTAGTATATTTAATGGCTATTTGATTACTTTAGAAGATTTATAAGGAGTGATAAGGGATAATTATATGTTTTATTAATTAGAGTAAAAAATAGCTATTAAAGTATTATTATAGCATATTTTGAAAGTAAAAAAAAAACATTTTGGAGAAATAATATTTCTACATCAATTTTATACACCTCAAAATTTACATAGGGAGACATAAGGAAGTCTATGCATAGAAATATCATTAAAATCATCATGGAATATTGTTACATAGACTCTAGATCTAGAAGACACATGACTAGGGATAAACATTGGTTTAATACACTACAAAAAAAATGAGAAACATTGGTTTAATACACTTCGAAATGCATTTTCCATGGATGTTTTCTTGTATAATATTTTTCTATCAAATTTATGGTTTGTTCCTAAAATTTATGCAAATTTTTATAGTTGTCACTATAACCTCTTCAAATAAACTTTTTTTTTGTTAGGTAAAAATTATCATTAAAATGGGTTTTGAAAGGATCCAAGAACCGTGTTACAAAATCAACATAGAGTATTATTAGGTAGAGGAAATAGGAAAATAAAAGAGCAAAATTTCCAAACAAGCATAAACCCTCCATACAGCCAAACACTCGTATTCCATAGGCTTACAAAAAAACATCCTCAGACCCATCCTAAAGAACATCCATAAAACCATCCTGGATGACAATAACTACTCTACATCCTTGAATCCGTACTTGGCTGCATCCTTACATCCATGTTTCACCATAGTGGCATCCTTAGGTTTTTTAGACATCATAGGTTCTTCCGTAGTAAATCCCATGAACGTCTTACAGAAAAACCTAGTTTAGAATGTTATGCATCTCCTCCAAAGTAGCCAAGAAATACTCTGATTGGGAGATTGTCATGAAAATATTTGGATTACAAGCTTCTAGAGAGCCTCCATTGTGTGGTCATCACCATCGTCATTAGAAATTGCTTCTTGGTAAAAGTTCTATTTTTAGCACATCTTCTTCTTGAAGCAAATGGATGACTTTGGTCGCACTCATAGGTTCCTCAACCTTAATCTTATTTTCTTTTGAAGCCTCAACTTCCCTGTCAAAGCCTACAAATTTCCTTTTCCTGAATAGCAATATCAAAATAGATCTTATGGATACATCATCCTCTAGGATGACATTAGGTTGACTGGTATTATCTCAAGGAATATCCTCATAAGGAGTAGGTTCAGCAAAGGAAATTTTAAGGCTATGTTCCAAGAGATGGTTGTAGATAATCTTAAAGAGGCCTTGGTGGGATGGGAATTCAACACTCTTTTTCTTCCTATAATTCTCAATTGAGTAGTTCATTGAATGAAACAAAAATTTAGGGATATTCATGACATTGATATCCCTAAAGTGATTTACAAAATCAAGGTGGAATACGCACAAGGATTTTTTTGGATCATCAACTATGAGGAACTACATGATGGGATTCATGACCTTGTTCTAGGGTGATAGCATTTCAGCCCTATTAATTCCTATTTTAGTGAACTTAAGCATTTTGAATTTATCAAGGAAATCCTTGAGTTCCACGTTCCAATTGTATTTTTCCCTCTGCACACACCTCCCTATCATAGGCCACTTGGAAATGTCCACCAACAACTTGGTGTCGATAACAAACTCTCTATCCTTGATGATGATCTGACATTCATCCCAGCTATTTAGAAAAGTAGCAATGATATTTTAGTCATTCCAAAAAAATATTCTCAAGAACGGAAGGTATCCTCTCTCTTTAAGGATGGACTCAATGATTGCATCCACCTCAATGAAACACATGTTTAGGAAGAAAAAACACTAGAACTAAAACAAGTAAAATAGAGGAGTGGAAATTTTAGATTGGGTTAATGGGATTGGGCTTGTGAAATAGAGCCTTTGTAGGAAGAATATCCTTATGCTTTAGGAAGTAAAAGTAATGGGCCTCAAGGAAGAGATTCAAAAATATTTCCTTGAGAGGGTGAGTCCCCGGGACTCCTACTAATCATGGCACTTTCATCAAAATTTTCCTTGAATAAACGTTTTAACCAATACTATGACCATTTATTAATTATTTAATTAGTAGTAACATCTTTGACTAATTACTTAATCATTAGTAACGTCTAAAATAAATTTATTTATATTAAAGTAATTGCTATTTAAATTAAGTTTAATATAATATATTATAATATATATATATAGATAGATAGATAGATATGAAGGGTTTTTGAAAGGATGCAAATCCTTTTACAGAGCTAAAATAGGAATCCAAAAAGGATCACCAAAAGGAACTAAAATCAACAGGGTGGAAACCAACACAAATTAACAACAAAAAAGCAAAGGAAAAGAACTCCCAGTGCATACTCCTAAATACAATGAACCACAAACTAAGCATACATTGAAATATAGAAACCTAGAAGCAATATATAGATTACGTACACTATTTTATCAGTGTTAATAATTACCTCTTCATTGCTACCAAAATATAGGAGTTGATTGCTTTGGACACATGGATGTAGTGTTGGAGAAAGGTTTGATCTTTTAAGAAATTTTGGAATCTACCAAGAAGACCCAATATGACACACCTTCCAAGAGGTGAGGGATAAATGTGGAACATATTTGGATGGTTGGTAGTCCTAAATAAATGATCAATATTATTAACCATATTAAAGGAGAAAATTTTTACCTCTAGTACTATCATCTGTGAGCCCCATTTGAATGTTTATTTACCACACATGAAATGATTGCTCCATGAAACCTTTTTTAGAAAACAAGTTAGTCATATTATTACCTTCCCTGTACATGTGTTGAATGGTGGTATTTAAATATTCATCCAATATTCTTTTACTTCATCGATGATGTTTTTGATGTTCCATGGTGGATGTTGGTTTCCCTTAAGTCAGTTAATGGTAAGCAAGGAGTCTCCTTCAACCATTATTTGGTCAATATTAATATCACTTAACATTCTTAGTCCTTGGTAGAGGGCTCTTACCTCAGCCATATTATTCATCTAAAATTTGACATTCTTTACACATTTCCATGAGAATTTATCCTTTGTCATTTTTTATAATACCCCCACTACCCACCATGCTTGGGTTTCCTTTTTCTGCACCATTAAAATTGAGTTTTATCCATCTAGGAGGAGGGGGATCCATTTGATGCTTGATCTATCCACTTGGTATTTAGGGGCCCTACCCAAAATGTGTCTAACTTTCATAAAAGAAAATAGTTGGATTTTAAGACCAGTTTTAGGTTACTCTTTAGATGACACTAATTGAGAATTTTATAACACAAAGGAAATGATGCAGGAAAGAATTGACTTATGGTCTCTACTATAATTATTATAAATTTTTTTATTACATTCCAACCAGACTTACTAAACACAATGATGGAGGCAAATAGATCAAAGAAAATTGAGTTAGGAGTTGGAAAATGGATTGGGCCATTCCTCAAAGAGGAGAGGAATGGAAGGCGGTTGGACCCAAGAAAAATTAATAATCTCAAATAGGGCATTTAAGATAGACCTGGAAAAGGAGCATTCCAAAAATAAATGTTGGTTGGATTTATAATATAAATTGCAAATACAACAATACGTTTGGAATGAATATACCTTTTTTATAAGGTTTTATGTAGTTAAAATTTTATTCTAGGATGTGATCCACAAAAAAAAAGGATACTTTGGAAATTAATTTTTTAGGCCACACAAACTTTGCAAGGGACCATCGGGAAACAAGAGGACCTTGGATGTAATATGATGATTTTATTGAAAATTGTTGATCTCAATAGGGTTTCCAAATAAGGGTGTCTCTTATTTGGTTTCTTTGTATCATGTGCACTCTAATAATATTTACTAAGGCTATTATTGCATTTTTGCAAGCAATATTGAGATTGTTAGTCGAAATAGATTTCCATTGTTGGTGATTTAGACTTTTAGTGATGAAAATGAACATTTGGCTACCAAATAGGTGGTCCATGAAAGGCTTTAGAATTGCTAAATTTTGGTCCTTTATGAGAGGGAAATCCTTTATCCATGGATCCTCCCAAAACCTTATGCTTCTACCATTTCCAAGTTTCCATCTTAGACCCCTTCTCAGAATGTCTTTAGTTTGGACGACTAGATCTTAGAAGTGTGAACCATTGTGAACTGGGACCTCATCCATGAAGGTATTTTTAAGGAGGTATTTCCATTTCATTATATCTCTCCATGAATATTAGGCATCTAAAGCAATTCTCTATCCCTATTTTTCCAGTAGAGCTAGATTCATTTGATGAACTCTTCTGGAACCAAGCCCTAAACTTTATTTTTTCTAGAAAATTTTATCCCAAGCAACTAAACGGAGTCTGCTCTAATTTTCATTTATATGCCACAAAATGTTTCTTTGAATTTGTTCTTATAATTAATATTTAAAAAGAACATTAAAATTAGTTAATTGTTTTTAGTGACATTTAATAATTTTTTTATAGTTTACTTAATTATAGTTACCTAAAATAAAAATAAAAAATATTAAATTATAAAATATTATTGTTCAAAATATGAATAACATTAAAAATATTATTTTTTACATGTTAATATAATTAATTGAAATAAGTATTGATAACAAAAACAACCATATGATAATTAATTAATTACTTAGCCATTAATAATTATTTCTTATCAACAAATATTCTATTATAGTTACCTAATAAGTTCAACACTCCTAAAATTTGAAATAAGTCAGACATGTTTAAAAATTAAATTAAATTCAATATAAAAGTTTGATATATATATATATATATATATATATATATTGTGGAAAACATCCTAGAAGGGATGCCACTTTTGAGTAAGACCTAAGGAGGTAGGGGTATCTCTTCCACCAAAATCACTAAGGGCTTGCACCTTGCCTACCACCTTTGACATACTCAATGAGCAAACCTGAAACAACAAAAAACAAGAACACACAAACATAAACACACAATAATATTAAAAAAAATGCTCCTTGAGTGTATCAAAAATATAAATCAAAACCAAATACACATACACAATAAATAAATAAATAAATAAATAACAACATGAAACACATAGAAAAAACACAAGAACAACATAACAAAAGAAACAAAATGCTACAAAGACAAAACCAACAAAAACATGAAAAAAAACAACCAAAACCTTAAAAAAAAAAAAACCAACAAAATACAACAAACAAAAACAAAAACAAAAACATAGAAAACACTCACACACCAAAAAACAAAATACCAATTAACACAAACAAACATAAAAAATGTCAATAATTAAAAATAACAACACAAAAACACCCAAAACTAACTAAGCCATTGGATCTATTGAAAAATGCCATGACAATATATATTAAGAGAAGAATTAAAGAATAGCACCAAGACAAAAAAATCACAATAATTGCATAACCACAACAGAAATCAATTTAAACATAGTTTCCTACATTACTATCTATAGATTGAACAAGGAGAATATCCATCCTAATTTATTATGGCCACCACCTAGGAGGATAACCATAGCACTTCAAATTTCCTTTGTCAAGAGTTAAATTTGCCATAGCATCTACCACTTTTTTCTATTCTCTAGACACATGATTGAAAATAACCTCCTAAAATTTGTTTATGATTAACCTAATCTTATCTATAATATTTTGGATTCTCCAATCAATCTTCTTAGACCCTGAAGTTGAATTTAGGTAACTAATCATAACTTGAGAGTCTGATTTTTTAATCACCCTTATCCACCCTATATTAAGAGTCTATTTTAAACCTCTAATAATACCCTAACCTTCTACTAAGTTATTGGATACAATTCCTATTTTTTTTGTAAAAGTAAAGGTTGGAGTATCATCCTCCAATCTACCTATCCCTCCTATACTAGTTCTTCTAGGATTTCCTTTGGATGTTCCATTTGTATTTATTTTTATGAAGTCCTTTGGGGGAGGTTGTCATTCCTAAGTTTTATCCATCATTTGGACAATCCCTTTCTTCCTTCTATGATTGGCTAATCCATTTCTTATCTTTAATCGATACATTATTTGTTTCCATAGTTGATTTGAATTGTGAGTATGAGTTAATAATTACTCAACAATATCTCTCACATTTTCTATGGTATTTAGCTATATATAGTGTATGTCCCAACATTCGTTTTGAAATATTCACTTGTTTTTCTCCTTCTAGATGTTCCAAGGAAGAATAGCCATCCCTATCCAAACTGTCTGGTTCACATACTAGTATTTTTCTTCTTGTTTACTCCAATCTCTCCATAGTTTTTCTATGGATTGTTCATTGGACCATATTAATTTTAGAAGGTAATCCATCATATTCCATAATGTTGTAGCTATAAGGAATTCTATGAAAAATTGTTAATAGTTTTATTGTTATCCCAGCACATTACACATTGAAAGGACCCATTAAAACCTTTCTTCATAAGGTGATCCCCTATGACAAACCTTTTATGAAGTGGTAAAAAACTAAAAAATATGACTTTTAGCCATAAATTTTGACCCCATAAATGCTTTAAAAGATCTTGATCTTGATGGGGATTAATAGAGCTTAAGGCTAAGTATCCTCGAGCAACAATGTGCTCACCATATCCTTAACTATTGCAGCCAATGCAGTCCTTAGGTTGTGACCATGAAGGTGATCTCATTTGCATGATTCTATGAATATCCTTTTTTTTAGCTTCAAAACGTTGGATTAGACACTCTTCTACTGGGATCCAACACCTTCCCACCTCAGCATTTATTTTTTTATTGGTTTAGTATTTAGAAACTTTTATCCAATTCATCCTATTCATTTTCTCCATTATAGGCCTCAATTTTGGATGTTGAATTGACAATGAAAGGTTCCCATCCCAAGAGTTTGTCCAAAAATTTGTCTTTTGACCACTTTGTGTAAACCAAAAGAGTTTTCTCTTTATCAAATCATCTCCAATTTTTAATATTTTTAAAATTGGGGACCCTGTAGAAGATAGTTGATGATGAATTAATTCATGTGGATATTTACTTTCTACATACTTGGCTCTTAGGTTTTTAGCCCATAAATCATTGGGGTGGCTAATTACTTTCCAATATAATTTTCTTGTCAAAGCCTTATTATTCTTGACTTGTGATCTTATACCTAAACACCCTTAATGTGTAGGAATATATAGAGTCTCCCACATTACTAGGGCCCATTTATTATTCATTCCCAAATCTCTCCATAGAAACTTATGACTAATTTTTCCTATTTCATGGAGCACTTACTTGGGGATGTTCAACACTACTGAAATAAAAATTGGGATAGACTAAAGAAATGATTTGATAAGAGTTATTCGACCTCCTGATGAAATCCATTTGTTGGTCTAATTGCCTATTTTGTTATTCACTTTATCTAATAACCAACTCCAATGCTCTTTGTTTTGGCTACCCAAACTAATTGGAACACCCAAGTATTTAATTGGGAGAGATATTTTTTTTTAAATCGTAATCTATCCATTATCAACATCCCTTTTTTGGATGAGCAAAGAAAGAAGAACTTTAAATTTATCTTCATTAATAAGTTGCCCTAAGGCTCTAGTGAAACAATAAATAAATTGCTTTATTGAAGTTACTTCCTTTATAGTTGCCTTCCCCAAAATGGTGGAAACATCAAAAAATTGTAAATGAATGATAGATCTTACTCCTTTAGCTATAGTAATTCCTTTTAACCTCTAACAATCGTAATTCTTAGAAAAAGTCCTCAAATATTCTGCAAGGATGATAAAGATATAAGGATAAAGAGGATCTCCTTGTTTGATGCCTTTAGAAGCTAAGAACCAAGGAGTAGGACATCGATTAAAAATAATTGAACAAGAAACTGAGGAAATACAACCTTTTATATATCTTGTCCATTATTGAGAGAATTTGAATTTTTCCAAAACTTGGATGAGAAAGTGCCAATCGACCCTACCATATGCTTTGGATAAATCCAATCGAATGAACATGGAGAGGATTTTTGAGCTTCCATGAATTACTTCCTACGATAACACTTTCTCATCGACTATTTATCATCCTTTGACAAATCCTCATTGTTATAGATAAACCATCTTGTGAAACAAAGGTTTGAGCCTTTCTGACATAATATTTGAAATGATTTTTAGAATAACATTACATAAAGCAATTGGTCTTTATCTAGTAATGTTATCTTCTTGTTGGTTCCTTTGGGCGCCTTTACCTTAGGTGGCCCTTGTTATTTTAAGGTTGTCTCATTCTGCTGCCACCTTTCTTTCCCTCTGCCTCCCTCTTTGGAGGCCTGCGGCTGTCTTGTACAAGGTTCAGGGACCTTTCAACACCCTTTCAACCAATCAAAAAAAATGTTATCTACTTCATGAGATTTAGGAATTAGAGCTATAAAAGTCTTGTTGATATTTTTAAGGATTTCTTTAGCCTTTCTAGCCTTTTCTACCACCTCAAGAATGTCATCCTACAAAACATCCCAAAATTCTTGATAAAATTTAATAGGGAAACCATATGGACCTAGGGTTTTCCCTTTTGCATTTTTAAAACTACCTCTTGTAGTTCCTTCTTAGTTATAGGATCAGTTAGGGCCACATTCTCATCATAAAAAATAAGAGTAGGTATAGCCTACAAAATTTCTTATTGAGATTTTGGATAAAGCAATTGAGAATATAGAGGTTTGAAAAATGATTCACAGCCAATGATGACATGCCTTCCCATGTATGGACTATATCTCCTAGATAATCATTCAGAGAGGAGATAAAGTTATGAGTTCTACGTGCTAGGAGAGACTTATGGAATAAACTTGTATTCTGATCTCCATCTTGTACACATTGAATCCTTGACTTTTGTTTCCACATTATTTCTTCCCTTCTATCCCATTCCTGAACCTAGACTGAAATATTAATTTATGTCTTCACCCTATTTTTTGTGAGTTCGTCAAGACAAATTTTCTCATCTAGCTCCTCAATTTAGGTTAGTACTTCCCTTTTATTAGCCCTAACATCTCCAAATTCCTCCTAATTCCAAGTTTTTATTTTAAATTTAATATACTGTAATATTTTGAAAAACAATACATATTAGTGACATGTCTTGGCTTGCCTTCTTGCCACCACTATTATATCCCTTACTTGAGAGATTCTTCTCTGAGCCACATTAACTGAAAATGATATGGAGTTGGCTTAACCTTGATTTTTCACACTTCAATTAAAACTAGCCAATTATAAGATCCAACATTGTTTAAGATTTTTTCTTTTAGGATGTGTCCTTGAATTAAATACTTGTCTAAAAGTAAGAACCTATATAGACTTTCAAGAATACATGTTGAGCCTTGTCTTGTATTGGATCAAGTCATCAAACCATTTATTGGCTTGATATCCACTAGATGAATGTTGGTCATGTGTTGCTTCATGAGTTCAAAACTCCCATCCAATTTCCTACTTCCTCCTATTTTTTATTCTAAATAAAGGATAGAGTTGAAATATCCTCCTATAAAATCCTAAGATTTTGAAAATTGAGAAGTGATAGAATTTATATTTCTCCATATTGTCCATTTCTCTTCTATAGTACATGGAGCATAGACATTTATATAAAGTATAACCTGATATGAATCTCTATTTTAGGTAATCACTGCTAGCATTACCTTACTCCCCATCATACATTATATTGTAATTTCCATTGGATTCCAAAGACTTGTTGCTACTCTATTCTCTCTCTCTCTCCCTTTTGGTCAACATACCCAAACTCTAGAAAAATTGTACTAGAACCTTACTGGTCATTTTTGTGATGGGACTGAAAATAAGGAACACTTTATTTACAAGTTATATTACAATATATAAGCATCAATATTAGGATGGAGATATGAAAAGTGTCATAAGATCCACTCCAAGTGTCTTTCATAAGATATCACTCCAACTCAAACTGAAGACATGGAGAAGTGGTAGAAGACAAATGTCAACATGTTAATTATAGGTATAGTGCACATTATAACATTAATAATATTCTAACATTCCCCCTTAATGTGCACTATCCTAAAAAGATAAGCCAACATTAGATAACATTCCCCCTCAATGTTGACTTCTTTTACATAGATATAACAAATTGCTAAACTGAGAAAACTTGTCTTTCCAAAGTGTCTTGATGAAGATGTCTGCCACTTGATATTGAGTTGGTACATAATCCATGTGTATAATGTCTTCTTGGACCATTTCTCTAATGAAGTGATGATGGATATCAATGTGTTTTGTTCTAGCATGGAAAACTAGATTCTTGGTCATATTTTTTTTAGCAAAAAACCTCTTGTGGGTCTGCCTTGGTTTGAGAGACCATGAACAGGGGATTCTACAACATTAAATTCACCCGAGATTCACACCCAACCCTATCCGCACCAAAATTATCAATTGGATTTTGGGTACCCAATTCAGGTTTTTGGTAGGGTGGAGATTCAAACCTGGGACCTCCCTAGGAGGATTGCCATCTCCTCTCCAACTCACCTACAATGCCTAGGTTTTTTTTAAGAAAAAAACCCCTTTTGGAGCCACCTTGGTCTGAGAGACCATGAACAGGGGGTTCTACACCATAAAAGTCACCCGAGAGTCACACCAGATCCTGCCCGTACCAACATTATCAATTGGATTTTGGATACCCAATTCAGCTTTTTGGTAGGATGGAGATTTGAACCTGGGACCTCCCTTGGAGGATTGCCCTCTCCTCTCCAACTCACCTACAACACCTAGGTGATTCTTGTTCATATTTATGGTACTTTGATTGTCACAATATATATGTTGGATCATGTATGAATAGCCCAATATCCTGAAGTAATTGCCTCAACCATATTGCCTCCTTAGTTGCCTCAACTACTGCTCTATATTCAGATTCTTTTGAAGATAATGAAATTGTGTTCTACTTCTTTGTGCTCCATGAAATAGAGTCATGGACCAACTAAAAGCAATAACCTAATGTGGATCTTCTAGTTTTAGGACAACTAGCCCAAACTGAATCTATGTAGCCAACCAATGAAAAATCATCACTTGATGTATAGATAAGGGCACGATGAGGTGTGGCCTTGAGGAATATCACAATCCTTGTAGTTGTTATCCAATGGCTCTTCTTAGGATACTGCATGAATATGGAAATAAAGCCAAATAAATAGCAAATATCTAGTCTAGTTGAAGTTAAGTAAATCAAACTTCCAACTAGCTTTATGTAAAGGGTACCATCAACCCTTTCTTCATCATCACTATTGACCAATTTCAACCTAGTTTCCATGGGAGTGAGAGAGGGCTTACACTCATCCATGCGAAACCTCTCCAAAATAGACTGAATGTATTTAGCCTGTGAGATAAAAATCTTACCAAGATGTTACCATACCTCTATGCCTAAGCAATAGTGGAGGAGGCTTAAATCTGTCATCTCAAAGTTATTGCATAAGTCCTCCTTGACCAACCTTATTCCTTTTATGTCATCACCTGTAATGAGAATATCATCGACATACAATGTAACCAAAATGATGCGGTTCCTCCAATGTTTCACATAGAGAGTAGATTCTGTTGCAGATCTAGTGAAATCAGGGTTGAGAAAATAGGAGTCAATATTTGCATACCAAGATCAGGTGCTTGATTCAACCCATATAGAGATTTCTTTAATCTAAGGAATTTGTTTTTTTGGCCTTCAACTGTGTACCCTGGTGGTTTTTTCACATACACTTCCTCCTTCAAATGACCATTGATGATGCACTTTTGACATCCATTTGATATATTGGCCAATGTTTTTGAGATACCATAGCAATAATTGTCCTGATTGTAGTCATCTTAGCCATAGGAGAAAAGGTCTCCTCATAATCAATTCCATCTTGTTGCTTATAGCCTTGAGCTACTAGGCAATTTTTATAGCGATCTAGTGAGCCATCTACTTTATATTTTGCCTTGTATACCCATTTTGTGCCAATGGTATATTTTACTTTAGGTAAATCAACTAAATACCAAGTGTGATTCCTTTCAATGGAATCTAATTCTTGATCCATGGCATGAACCCATTTAGGATCACCAAGTGCTTCTTTGACATTAGAAGGTTCAGGTTAACTAAGGACTTTGGCCATTAGGGCATAATTCGGTTGGTGTCTTAGGGCCAAAGGCCTTTTACCTGTAGAGGTGGGAAAATTATTTTGGGCTTCATCTATTGTGGCTTGAACCCACTTGGGTAAAGTATTGGATGATGTTACTTGATCATTATGAGGAGGATATGGAGGACATGGATCATTTGTAGGAAGTTCTTTTTATGGATGAATTTCTTGATTTATGAGTGAAGGAGGACTAGATGATATTGTATGCATGAATGGAGCAACTATTTCATTACTTATTTCTAAATTTGGAGCCTTAGGAGGATTATATGGGGGATACTCATGAAAGGTAACATCCCTAGATAAAATGATTTTCTTGGAAACAGGCTTATATAATTTATATGCATTGGCACTATCACTATAGCCAACAAAGATGCATTTTTTGCTCTTATCATCAAACTTATTCCTTTTCTTATGAGGAATATGAGCATAGACATCACATCCAAAGACTTTCAAATGGCCCACATAGGGCATCTTTCCACTCCATGCTTATTCAAGTGTTCTTTCATTTAAGGCCTTTGTGTATGACCTATTAGTCAAGTATGTAGCAGTAAGAACAACTCCCCAAAATGAGTTAGGTAATATATCAGCATGTAAAATTAATTTTTTCTCTATGTGTGATTGTTTGATTCATCCTCTTAGCAACTCCATTTTGGTGTAGGGTATAAGGGGTTGTGAATTTCCTCCTTATCCCATGATACTTACAAAAATTAAAGAATTCATTGGAGAAATATTATCCACCATTATCTGATCTTAAGGTGGAGATTTGATAGCCACTTTCTCTTTCAACAAGTGTAATGAATTATTTGAACTTATCAAGGGCTTGCCACTTATAATGAATTAGGTAGATCCATGCCTTTCTGCTGTAATCATAAATGAAAGTGATGTAGTATTTAGCCCCAGTATAATATTGAACAGACATTGGCCCACAAATGTCTAAATGAAGCAATTGCAAAGGTCTATTGGATCTCCATGCCTTTCATGTTTCAAATGGTTGCCTATGGTGTTTGGATATTACACATGGTTCACAAAAACATTTTTAATCCTTAAGATGTGGAAGTCCTTTAACTAATCCTTTTATAGCCATCATTTGAAGAATATTAAAATTTAAATATCCCAATATTTCATGCCACATGTACTCCAAAGAGAAAGTAGTTGTTGTATGCAAAGATGTTTGTGTTATAGATTTTGTAAGGAGGTAGTAAACACAATCCTTTTGAATCCCATGGCCTTGACAGTGCCATTGTGTTCCTTAATGTAGCATTTTTCTTTTTCAAAATAGACATTATAACCCTTATCTATAAGCTATCCAATAGAAATAAAACTCCTTTTTAAGACCAGGCAAATACAAACATCTATTGCAGGAACATTATTACCATAATGCAAAGTAAGTGGTGCCTCCCCAACACCTTCAATGGGTAGAGCACTTTCATCACCAAAACTAATGAATTAATTTGATGTAGGCTGAGCCTTGGTCAACCAATCTTGCCTTCCTGTCATGTACTTTACTACTCCAAAATCAATATACCAACATTCTTTATCTTCAAAATTAACTTGGTTGGTTGCATATAATGTGTTCAGATTATTATTTTTTGGTTCTCTCTATTCTCTTTGCCTTTTATAGTAATTAGCAACATTATGATTCCATTTTCCATAATATTCACACCCTTGTTGATTGTTGTTTTGACCCCCTTGAGGTCTTGTTTTCCATCTTGGCTACTGCTGGTACTGCTGCTGATGTGGTTGTTGATGGTTTGCTAATTTGGTTGTTGTTGGTACTATTGCTGATGTGGCTATTGCTGGTACTATTGATTTTCTTACTGCTGGTACTATGGGTATATTTGATGTTGTTTACCCCTTTGATTCTGATTATGCTAATTTTGACCCTTGTTTTGTTTAGGCTATAAAGTTGCCTTGGTGGCAAAAACTACTGATGTGGCTTCAATTTATTCATATTTTATTAGGGCTTGCTCATGTTTCTTAAGTAGGATCTCAATATCTTCAAGTGTGGAATTCATTGTTTTACCACTCAAGTCTAACATGGTAGCATAGGAGTGAAACTTTGAAGGAAGACCATGCAACATTATTGAAATTAACTCATTATCATCTAGGGTTTTATCAGCAGCTAAGAAATCATTCTTACTAGACTTCACTTCCATAAGATAATCGATATGTGAACCTTTCATACATAGATTGTGCAATTTTTATTTGAGAAACAAAATATTATCTTTACTTGGACTATCAAACAATCTATTGAGAGAATCCCATGCTTGTTTAGGTGTTTTTGCAGCCCTTATAGTTTCTCTGCATTGAATTATTGTAGCTAGCTTGATTAGACTTAAAGATATATTGGAATTATTCTCAAATTGTGCTTTTTATTTAGGTTTTGTAGGTGCAGTGAGTGGATCTTCATTAGCCTTCCTATCTTTCACAAAGTCCCACATGTCATTCATCATTAATATTAATTCCATCTCATACTTCCAATTTGCAAAAGTTTGTGCTCCTTCAAGTTTCTTTGTAAGTCCACTTAATATATTTGTAGTAGCCATGATTTAGAAAATGATCAAAAGAAAATGGAGCTCAACAAAGGATGAAGTAATAATGAAAAATGCCAAATTAGATCCCTTAAAAAAATCTAGGGTACACCGTTGAAGATCTAGAGGAGGGTTCACCTAGTTTTTCCACTCTGAATCTTCAAGTGATTCCAACAATGGGAGGGTTAAGTTGAACACAAGTGCCTTTTTATATCCAAAGAGAGTAAGAATTAGAATTTTTCCATACCATTATACCAAAATTCTCAATATACTCGCCCTTACGTGAGGGAGACTATAAGAATTTGAGTAGTTGATACATGGAACATAGGCAATTCTCAAAGGGAATAACCTACCAAACCTTTATACCAAACTACTCAATAACCTGCCCTTACATGAGGGAGACTATAGGTATATGAGCATATTGATACGTGGAACATAGGTGGTTCTAAAACTGTGATGCTTGCTTTCTTATTTTAGAATTGTTACAATAGATGTGTCAATGTGTTATTGCTTTATGAGAAGATGCTTGTATGTGTTTGCTTGCTTGTATATGGCTTAGTGTCAAGTGTGTATGCAATGGAACTACACTTGATTACAATTATAAAACCCAAGGTCATGTAAGGGTAATAGCAAGCATAAAATGTAGACAAAGCTCAAATAGAATATGCAAGAAAAAAACACCAAGTGGCCAAGAGAGTGCCAGAAAATGACTCCATCGGCAAGGTACAAGGGGCCCTAAATAACCCCTTGATAGGATGATTTGTATTGGAAACTTGGCTAAAAAATAGCCCCAAGTGTACCTAAAAATGATACAATTTCAATGCCTTCAAGGATAAAATTACCCCCAATATTGCCAAAGTGAATGAATAACTTGGCCTAAAGTCCCCCTATAGACTTAAAATTTGAGCCCCTCACAAGTTTGCAATTTTTCACCCAAGAGTGTCGGATGCTACTGAAAATGCACTCTATTTTATAATATCAACTTCAAGTTAAATTTCATCTACGTAAATGATCTCAAAACTGAAAACTAATTTGACCAATGGATCCGCATCGAAATTATCTTTCCAACAACTATATATAAGCCTATAGTCGGATACAAATTGATGCTTAACAAAGCAAAAATATAATGACACTCCAAATGTATACAGCTCCGGGACTTCCCAGGTGGTCACCCATCCGAGTGCTACTCTGGGATAAATGCTTAACTTGGGAGTTTTATAAAAAAAATTCTACCAACAAAGTAGATGGAAAATTTAAAATCACAACCAGGGTTATGCATAGTGGCTATTTTTGTAAAATTGGCTAAAATTAGGATTTTCAAAATTTGGAATTGGTTAATATTTGGGACCCTTTACCAGGGTCCATTAGCCAAAAATTTCTAGATGCAAATTTTTTTTGGATCGATTCGCCTCAATTTTATAATAATTTGACCATTTTAAGTTCAAACTTTCAACATTACCCCTAATAATAGTGAACCTTCTACATGTGTTTCAAAACTATTCTGAAACTGATTCGTCAAATTTTTATAAATATATTTTGGAGTCGACCCCTTATGCATAACCCTAATCACAACTTTGGAAAATAGAAAATAATGCCTATAATAAACATCCAAGTGGGGCATTTCCCAGTTTAATTATTGGCTTTATGCATCATTTCCTTTCAAGTTACAGGGTCCTCCAAATGCAACTCGGCAAACCACCGACTCTTCCCGTCGCCCAACCTCATCCACTCCACAAATTACACAAGGGTTTGAAAAAATGGCGATCAAGGATATTCACACCATGTGGCACATGTTTATGGAGACGTGGCACATCTAAGACTATCATGGAGTTTTGCACGAGACTGGTTGTTCAAAAAAAAAGTATGGCCAACATTTTCACCTCCATTTGCACCAAACTTGTTGTTCACAGAAAATATACTACCACGACTCAGAAAAAATGTCTGCCTTCAAAAAAATATAGTCAATATGCCGAATGATATGGGTGTTGTACTAAAAAAAAAACGTCTCCTTCCACGTTTTTACAGTTTTACATAGAGAAAAAACAATGTGTGTTTGAAACCAACCAAAGTGACACTACTTTGTGATATTTTGTCACAAAGGGAAACCCGCTCAAATAATTTTATTCACCTCAGATTCCTTGCAGCTACATTTAGCTCGTGTCGACTATCACCTGATCCAGAATCATATTGGGGCCCAAAAGATTAAATTTGTGCCATTATTGCCCATCACTTTGCCCCCTTCAAATGTGGCTGGCCTAAACAACCTTTTCACTATCAAAAGGGATGAATAATTTATGAGTAATCCATCATGTCTCCGAAAAAAATAGTCAAATTTTGGAAGAAAAAAAATTTTCAAAGGCAATGAGGGTTCGGGCTACTTATTTTTCTTAAATTTCTGGTAGCTACAATCTAAAGAAGTCGAATGTTGCGACAGTGGGAAAAATAATTATGGAGTCAAAAAAAAATAACATAGTTGGGTTGCGTCGAGGAGTTGGTGCATAATAGGGAAGGGGGCTACTGGATATACGACTTCCAACACAGTAGCTCTAAAAAAATTTTAAAGGATTTTTTATTCTTTTATCAACATGCTAGACCTTCTTAAAAATGCTTTCAACAACAATGATGCAAAATCAATACAGCATGTGAACAGAATAACAAACCTTCAAAAATATAAGCCATTGCGAACTCATAGTTGGCTTTCCTCCATCACAGATTTTAGTCTCAAGAAGCTCACAAATAGGAAACGGATCTCATAGAAGCAATCGTATGCTCCTTCAATCCTAACTCCAACTTCAATGCTTCTTCCAGTCGTTGCGCTCTTCCACCTGCACCCCGACTTTGATACAGGTTCAGGATAGGTTTAGCTCAGGTATAGAACGGGGTTTTTCTTCTGTATGTCCAGTTCTCAACACTTTGCACACTACAACACTTTATGGACAGATGCACAATAATAAAAAACAAAATTAAAATCAAGGCATGTCCTCGGATAGCGAGGATTGTCCTTTTCCCTTTCGATTCTTCACACGGATTCTTTATAGATGAGGATATTTTTTTTCGTTTTTCATTCAGAAGATCAACTTTGCAAGTGAGGAGGATACTCCGAAAAGAAAAAAATTAAACCCTAAAGTCCCTCGGGTGGATCTCACTGCTCTGAGACCAGATGATGGGACTGAAAAATAAGGCACACTTTATTTACTAGTTATCTTACAATATATAAACATCAAGCTTAGGAGGGAGATATGACAAGTGTCATAAGCTCCACTCCAAGTGTCTTTCAGAAGACACCACTCCAACTCAAAATGAAGACAAAGACAAGTGGCAGAAGACAAATGTCAACCTGTAAATTATAGACATAGTGCACATTATAACAATAATAATATTCTAATATTTTGTACCCGATAGACAAAAATAATAATCTGGAATACATCCAGACAAAAAATTCTCATCAACAGTCAACAACAATCTAGTTCACACCCCATTGTGCCTGAGCTACAGTTTGTGCCCCACTATGCGAACTAAATTTACAACACCTTTGTAGTTCCAAATCAGGTATACATCAGTTCTAGATAGTTTCTACAACATCATTTCCTATTTTCATGATGTTCATGTCATTTTGTCTTCATAAACATGGGATTTGATCAATGGCAAGTCTCCAAATGAATTAACCCTTTTTTATAGGCTGAAAGTAGGTACAAAGGACATTTTAAAGCATCCAACCAATGTCACACATACATAAAATTGCACCTATATTGAGGGCATTGAAAAGACTTCATAAGTTCACCTATATTTACATTGAAAGAGAAAGAAAAATCTATCTCAAGAGAGACTATGTTGTAACACTCTTGTAAATTTAATAGTTAAAGGACAATTCACATATATTTTATTATTTTATTAATTTTAAATTTGGTGACTTTTCGCATGTTACAATCTCATTATGTTATTAGTACTTATTAGAACTAACTCCATACAACACAATAATTGTGAGCAATGGTTTTTTTTATTTTCTTACATAAACTAATTTTTTACAATATTTTTAACAGTTGGCTTTCTCTTTTAATAAGACCAACTTTGAAAATTAATTTTTAAACCTTCAAGTAAAATTTTATAATTTTTATCTCATATTAAAATTCTCTCATTCATTCATATACATTTTATTAATATCAATGTACAAATCATCGATACTTTTTATAAAACATAAAAAAAAAATTAAAGGACAACAAAATAAATTAAATTGGATATTAAATAAGAAATATAATAAATTTAAAGATAATTTTTACCTATGAGGGCAGGCAAGGGCTAAGTGGTGCTACGTGCAAATTTTTTTGGTAGAGAATTATTTTGACAGCTCTATTAGGAGGAAGGTTGGGCGGCTGGAACTTCAAGAGGGCTTGGGGAAGGAGGTTGACCCTAGGTCAGTTGAAAGATCTATAATGATTGGCAATGTTGTTAGGTGATTTGTTGTTTTAGTTTATTTTGGTTTGTTAGGTTTGGTTGAAATAATTACAACAGTAGTAGAAGGCTAGGGTTAGCTGAAGAAGCCACAGTTGGGGGGCTGGGTGGAAGGCTAAATCAGTTGAAGAAACATTAGGAGTTTACTTTGCTAGTGAGTGGAAGGCCAAATTAGTTATATGGTTGGATGCTTAGGCATCAACTATTGTTTTTCTCCAGGCATAGGCTCTTCTCTTAGCGAGATGAAATTTTTTAAATATTTCAATATTTTTTTTTGTAGTTTAGGATCTCTTCATTAAAACACTGCATCAACAGATGTTTTTTTTGTATCTCTTAGAGGATTCCAAGACTCTATATCCTATTTGGGATAAGAGGGTGTTTTTTGCACTATTATATTATGTAGTTTTCTTGGTTGAGGTTTGTACTGAGGTTTTTGTTAGGTTTTAGCTCGTCTTTGAGTGGAATGGAAAAGTTTTAAATATTTAAGTGTCTTTGGAGCATATGAAGTTTAAGGTCTTTTAAAACTCTATAGATAATTTTCGGCCTACATCCTCAACTATTTTTCTAGGTCCAACTATGGTGGTCCATGATAGTTGTGTTTCTGGGTACCTCTGGTGGAGGGTTCCAGGACTCTGTAGAAGGTGTCAAGAATTTATTTCCTATTTGAGATAGGATGGTGTTTTCATATGCAGTTGTTTTGGTCAATTTTTTTTTGTATTAAGGGTTTTGTTGGTGTGTATATTTTTTTGTTTGATTTTCTTAAGCTAGTTGTTCTTCTATGAGGTTCTCCAACTGCTTGCTTTGATGGATGTCTTTTTTGGTCTAATAGGTAGCATTTCTAATAGGCAGGATTTCATTTTTCATTTTCCCACTATGTGGAAAAGTTTCCATTTAGGTGTGTTGGTTTGGGTAAGTTTGTAATTTTAATTTTTAAACCTACATGGTAGTCGGAGGTCCCTCATTGGGCGGGGTGCTTTGTGTTTTCAATTGTTTTATTTAGGATCAATGGGTTTTTATTTTTAATTTATTTTCATCCCGTAGCATTAGAGGTTTTCCTCTATGATTTTCATGTGATCTAGTTGTTATTTTATTTTTCTATTAGAGCATAGTTTTCTAGCTAGTTTTTTGACAGGTTGCAAGATTAGTGTGGCCTGAGATGTATATCTCAGGGTGTTGTATTAGAGTAAATCACTATATAAAATATAGAAAAACAATTATAGTGTTTCAAACTTTAACAAAAAAATTAACAAAATAAGACAAACACACAGTAGAAGAGACAACGATTTTAACGTGGTTCACCCAATGTGGGTTACATCCACCGAGAATTTTTAGTCATTTCTTTCTCAATCCAAGCAATAGAGGGTTACAACCTACAACAAACATCTGCTGTAATTTCCTCTCTATATTTACAAGGAATCAACATAGTAATTTTCATTGTATACTCTATTTTTCCTCACAACTATATATAAGAAAAAAACAAAAAAAAAATTGCCTTTCTTAATACATTCCAAGATTAACACTGAGTTCCCAGCACCTAATTTTGGGATAAAAACAAAAAAAACTTTCCCTGGCTGTCCTGTTGTAAATCCGAAAACTTTCTCTGGTAGACAAACAAACTGTAAATTTGGAAACTTTCCCTGCCCATCCTACAATAAATCCAGAAACTTTCTCTGTTTAGCCTCCTCATAATTAGGCTCCATTACTAACAATCTCCCACTTGGAGACTAATTCCATTGCACCATACTGCAACCAAGGACTGAAAAATTCTCATCATGGCCTCTTATTCCTTAAGGCCAACTGAAGTTGAGCAAAATCTCAACTTTTCTATTGACACCACTTTTGTAAGCATATCGGTAGGATTTTGTGATGTGTGAACTTTCCCTAATTTCAAAGATCCATCTTCCACTATTGATCTAATGAAATGATACCTGAGTTTGATGTGTTTAGTTTTTGAATGGAATGTCGAATTCTTCACAAGGTGTATAGCACTCTAGCTATCACTCCACAACCTATTATCCTCTTGCTTCTTCCCTAGTTCTTCCATTAGTCTTTGCAACCAAACCATCTCTTTGCTTGCTTCTGTAGCAGCAACATATTTAGCTTCAGTGGTTGAAAGGGCAACTATGTGTTGGAGTTTAGAAATCCATCTAACCGCTCCTCATCCT
Organism: Wollemia nobilis; assembly: GCA_028583015.1. Taxonomy (NCBI): domain Eukaryota; kingdom Viridiplantae; phylum Streptophyta; class Pinopsida; order Araucariales; family Araucariaceae; genus Wollemia; species Wollemia nobilis. The sequence goes on along the minus strand of JAQPPZ010017229.1, from coordinate 1,225,808 downwards.
ATAGTAAATATGTAGCCAGTAGTGCTCCTTCCATCATAAAGATCACCTGCCATATAAGAATATACAAAACCTTTCAAGCATATATTAGAGACTCCAAAATTCAAAGAATAATTTGAAGTTCCTCTCAAGTACCTGAGTATCCATTTTACCGCTTGCCAATGTCCTTTTCTCGGATTACTCATAAATCTACTCACTACTCCCATTACGTGGGCAATGTCTGGTCTTGTAAAAACCATTGCATACATCAAGCTTCCAACCGTTGATGCATAGGGAACCTTAGCCATATGCTCTTGTTCCTTTTGTGTCTCGAGACACAAATCATTGGTGATTTTGAAATGCTTTGCCAATGGAGTAGCAATAGACTTTGCATTGTTCATGTTGAATCTCTTAAGCACTTTTTCAATGTATTTTGCTTGTGATAATTTTAGAGTGTGACTCTCCTTGTCTCTTGTTATCCTTATACCAAGGATTTGTTTGTCTTCTCCAAAATCCTTCATGGCAAAGGATTTAGCCAACTTCTTCTTGAGCATGTTTATATCTTGCATATTTGTTCTTGCAACTAACATGTCATCCACATACAATAGCAAAATAACATGGTTACCATTTCCAGTTTGCTTAAAATATACACAATGATCACTTTGACATCTTTCAAACCTTTGATTAGCCATGAACTTATAAAATTTTAAATACCACTATCTAGGAGCTTGTTTTAACCCATACAAGATTTTTTTCAATTTACATATGCAATCCTCTTTACCTTTCACCTGAAAACCTTCTGGTTGGTGCATATAAATTTCATCCTCCAAATCACCATGAAGAAATGTTGTCTTCACATCCAATTGCACCAGATACAAATTTTCTATAGCTATAAGACTCAAAATAGCTCTAATAGAGGTCATTTTTACAACTGGAGAAAAAATCTCATGAAAATCAATACCTTTTTTCTGAGCGAATCTCTTGACCACTAGTCTTGCTTTGTATCTCTTATGCTTTTCATTCTCCTCTTTAATCCTATACACCCATTTATTGGTCAAAGCTCTTTTACCTTTGCGTAGCTCAACCAAATCCCAAGTTTGGTTGTGGAGTAAAGAGTCCATTTCTTCATTCATTGCAAGCTCCCACTTATTCCTAGTATCCATCTGTAATGCTTCTTGAAAACATTCTAGCTCACCAGCATCAGTATATAAAACATAATCAGAGAAACGTTGAGGAATTTTACTTATCTTGGTAGATCGTTTAAAAACACTTTCTAGAGATTGAGGTGCTTGTTGCTGCTGTACATTTTGATCTTCTACCACTTTTGGAGTTACCTTTTCTATGTTTCCATCAAGGTCTATGTATTCAGTAATTTCCTCTTTCTATTTATTTCCCTGCAACCGATCTTTATACAAGTTTTTTTCATTAAATATGGCATCCCTACTTATAATGACTTTTTAGTTATCACAATCCCATAATCTATAACCCAAGCCATCAATACCGTAACCAATAAAATAGCACTTTTGGGCCTTAGCATCTAACTTATTTTTGTTCTCTTTTTCTATATGCATAAAAGCCTCACATCCAAATACCTTAAGGAAATAATAATTTACTGGTTTACCTATCCAAAGCTCTTCCAGAATTCCTCCATCCAAGGCACTAGACGGTCCTCTATTAATCAGATATACTACAGTATCAACAACATGAGCCCATAAAAATAATGGTAAGCTTGCATGTATTCTCATGCTCCTAGCACTCTCCATGATGGTTCTATTCATTCTTTCTGCAACTCCATTTTATTGAGGTGTTCTTGGAACTACCTTGATTCTTCTAATTCCATTTTTAGAACAAAACACATCAAATTCTCTACTGCAATATTCTCCACCATTATCCGACTTTAGACATTTTAACCTTTTTCTAGTTTCATTTTCAACTAATACTTTCCAATTCTTGAAGGTATTAAAAACATCACTTTTATTCTTAATGCAATATATCCATGTTTTCCTTGTTGCATCATCAATAAAAAGTACATAGTAAGAGGAACCTCCAAGAGAAGTTACCTGAGCTAGGCCCCAAACATCTGAGTGCACAAGCTCCAATTTATCTTTCTTCCTTTCCTTGCCATCCTTGAGAAATCTAACTCTCTTTGCTTTACCATAAACACAATCCTCACGTAATTCCAAATCAATCTCTTTTAACTTAGGCAATAACTTTCTTGAATGTAAAATTTCCATACCTTTTCCGCTCATATGGCCAAGTCTTTGGTTCCACAAAGATGCACTCTCACTTGTAGAAACTAAATTCATGGAGCAATGAGAAAAATCAGTAAGTAAATAAAGAGTACCCACCAATTTACCTCTAGCTACTATCAATGAACCTTTAGTAACTTTCCAAGCATTTTCTCCAAATGCAACCGTGTATCCTTCACCATCAAGCTTACTTGCTGATATAATATTTCTCTTATAATATTTTCTCCGAATGCAACCGTGTATCCTTCACCATCAATCTTACTTGTCGATATAATATTTCTCTTTAAATCTGTTATGTGTCTCACCTCTTTAAGAGCCCATTGACATCCATTTGGGGATTTAATCAAAATATTTCCAATACCCACGATTTTACATGGTTGGTCATTTCCCAACAAAACCTGTTCGTAATCTCCAGAAACATAATCTATGAAATATTTCTTATGTGAGGTAGCATGGAATGAAGCACCACTATAAATTACCCAATAATCACTATTTCTATCAAGAGATAAGATTAAAGCATCTTGTAGAATTTTTCCAGTAATATTGGTAATCTCCAGAAACATAATCTATGAAGTATTCCTTATGTGAGGTAGCATGGAATGAAGCACCACTATAAATTACCCAATAATCACTATTTCTATCAAGAGATAATATTAAAGCATCTTGTAGAATTTTTCTAGTAATATTGGCTTCTGAAGTGTTACCATTATTATCATTACCTTCATTTCCATCACCCTTTCTTTGCCAACAGTCCTTCTTGAGATGACCCTTTTTGCCACAGTGCCAACACTATAGATTTCCTTTTCCACGTGATTTGGATCTACCTTTGGATTTGCCATGATGTGAACTCTTGCATCTTTCTCTTCATCTTCCTCTATTCTCAACAGTTAAGGCGATGAAAGATGATTCTCCTATGGTTTTTCTTCTCATGTCCTCACTGAGTATCACACCAACCACATCATCAAATTCTAATTTATTTGAACTCAAAGCAGAGTTACTTATCGCCATTACCAAATTGTTCCAACTTTATAGAAGAGAGAATAAGATTAATAAGGCCCTAAGCTCATCATCAAAATCCAATCCTACTGAATGCAATTGATTAGTAACAGTATTAAATTCATTTAAATGATCATGCATAGATCCTCCTTCACTTATTTTCACGTTAAATAACCTTTTCATTAAGAATACCTTATTTGATGCTGATGGTTCCTCATACATCTTGGCAAAATTATCCATGACTCCCTTGGTAGTCTTTTCATCAGAGATGTTGAAGGCTACAATGGCTCCCAAGCACAGCCTCACAGTACCCAATGCCTTTCTATCAAGGAGATTCCACTCCTCATCAGACATAGTTGAAGGTCTCTCTGTTTCCCCATCAAGAGGTAAGTAAAGATCCTTCTGGTACAAGTAATCCTCCATCTGCATCTTCTAAAATTGAAAGTTTCGGCCATTGAATTTTTGAACTCTAAGCCTCCCTTCTTTCACCATTGCTCCCACTTGATCTAAAAATTCTCCTTCTGTCAAGTGCACCCAACAAAACAACCACTCTGATACCACTCATTAGAGTAAATCACTATATAACATATAGAAAAACAATTATAGTGTTTCAAACTTTAACAACAAAATTAACAAAATAAGACAAACACACAGGAGAAGAGAAAACGATTTTAACATGGTTCACCCAATGTGGGTTACATCGAATTTTTAGTCCTTTCTTTCTCAATCCAAGCAATAGAGGGTTACAACCTACAACAACCATCTGTTGTAATTTCCAATCAACACAGTAATTTTCATTGTATACTTTGTTTTTCTTCACAACTATATATAAGAAAAAAACAATAAAAAAATTTGTTTTTCTTAATACATTCCAAGATTAACACTGAGTTCCTAGCACCTAATTTTGGGATAAAAACAAAAAAACTTTCCTTGGCTGTCCTGTTGTAAATCCGGAAACTTTCTCTGTTAAACTAACAGATTGTAAATCTCAAAACTTTCCCTGCCCGTCCTACAGTAAATCCAAAAACATTCCAGAAACATTCTCTGTTTAGCCTTCTCATAATTAGGCTCCATTCTTAACATGTTGAGGGTCTGCTTCCAAGTGATCTGTATTGTTTTTGCTGTTGTTACAGGGTCTTGAAATCTGAATCTCTTCTAATTTTCGATTTTAGTTGAGCAGAGTTATTTTTAGTTTTGAAGCACTTGTTTGAGAGGGATCTTTTTGAAATCTGAATTTTGGGTGAGAGTGTCGAATTTTAATTTTTCTTTTCCTGCATTGTTGGGTCAACTTCACATGGAATGCTGGACAGTTGGTGAAATGACCTTTTTTTTTTTCGAGTGCTCCTAGCGTCTTGGGCACTATTGACAGATTGGCTTGTACCTCTTTCTGTGCTTATTGAATACTTAGGTTCTGATACCTTTAGAAAACCCTTTGTAAAAGTTTGAAACCTTTTAAAAAAATTTAAATAAAATAAAATAAAAAATTATTTTTATTTTATTTGAGGATTATTTATTATAAAATTTTTAATGGGTATAAATTATTTTCACCACGTTTTTGGATTAAAATTTTTAATATAAGTTTTGTTACATAAATAATGGAAAAAACAGACGTTTAAGATAAGTACAATATTTTAAAATTTAATAATATTTTAAATTAATTTTTTTGTTAAAATAAATATATATTTTAAAAATAATTATTATAATATTATTTTAAAAAATTTATTGATATTAACCAATTTAAATTAAAAATATTATTTTGGTTAATCTCATCTAAGTTTGGATGGCTGACTTGTGAGGGTTTCTCCCATGTGGGAAAACCCTTTTCATTTTCCTTTCTTAGGATTGACTTCTATTTACGTGAAGCCCTGTTTCCTTTTTTTCCGCCAATGTTTTCCCTACGTGAGAACCTATTTAAATTTTAATTTTCTTAAGGTGCGTGGGAACATATTTAAATTTTAACTTTTTTGAGGTGATCTCAGCTGGTCTGAATCACCTTTGTTGTTTGTTCGCTTAAGGTGATTCCGGCTGTTTGAATTACTTCTGCTCTCTTGCTTGTAAAAGGTTTCCGAATCTTTTTACAACCAATCAAAAAATAAATTAAATTTTATTATTTTATATATTTAAATAATTAACCGATTATGTAGTTGATATAATAAAACTCAAACAAGAATATAAAGTTGATAGAACACCTCCTCACACATAGTTATCGCCACGTAAATACCAATAATGTCGTGGTACCTACGTGGCTATAACTCCGTAGATTTTACACTTATTTAATTTTAATTTAATCTATATAGAGCAAAATAAACAGGCAACTATTCCTGTAGAAAAATAAAACAAGTACAAACTAGCGAATCTGTGTTTGAAAACTAGCTAATGGTTGTTAGATGACAATACAATTTTATTTATACCTTCACACTATTAAATGTTAATCTTTGTGTGTTAGATACCAACAATGAATTTTAAGACAGTTGTCTTTTGCCGAACAAACGAATTTTTTTTTTTTTTTTTTAGTGATTCTTAATTTTTTATGTGTATTTTAACTCACCAACTTATTGAGGATCTGGTTAAATATGTTAGAAAAAGTATTATTTAATGCAGAAAAGTATAGTATTAAAAATGAAAAGATAATTTAATTTTAATAGTTGAAAGGTTATTGAAAAATAAAAAAGTGAATGTAAAATAAAGCTAAAAATTATATAAACAAAAGAAAAAATTATTATTAGTATTATAATAATTTTATATATTGGTGTATATACATCGATTTATTTGTCTAACCAATCATTTGTATTTAGATTTATTATCAATCCATCCATCTTCTATTGGGTAGATCATCAACCTATACATCATTTATAATTGGATTAAATAGGTAAGATGTATGGAAGAATATTGTATCATAATGAAATAAATCAATGAATAAAATTGTGTTTTGTCAGGTTAATTTTTATCTTCACTTTTTTATTTTACATATTTTTTATTCTTTGTAAATAAACATTTGCTATGAGAGCACTCAATTTTTAGATGTAAATGAAATAGTACCAACATCCAAAAAATACTATTGTAAAAAATACCAAAAAATAACATAATAATCTATCATAAAATATACCAACAATAGTAGAATATTTTAACAACAATAGGAGTTTAGATATTATTGCATTAATAGGAGCAACAAAAATAGTTTAATATGGCTACTAGTATCAACAATCCTAATATAACTTAGTTTCAAATTCATCTATTTAAGGGAGAGAGGAGGAGGTATTAATATGGAACGAAATTCCTCGTGGGAATATGTCACTAGGAAATAAACAGCTTGTATAAGAACAACATCACATGAACCGGTTAGAAATCAAGAGGACCAACTACCCTCGACACATATGTTGCGACTCGATGTTAATAGGGGTGAGGCATCCCGCATAAGTGGGACCAAAGACTTACACCTTTGGAGAGAATTTTATTTTTTGGAGAAATGATGCACAAAAATTATAACATATCAGATCCTAATAATTCATTATCAAGTCTAGTCTTGAATCCAAGAGCCCTAGGTACTCATGTGGTGGCTTAAAGGATTGAGTACAAGAAATCCTACATTTGAATCATATGCTAGTTTAGGGAGGATCTAAAGCTTATTGGTAGAACAACATCATTGGATAAACCCTAATGAGATACTTATTAGTGCTTTAAGTTCTTTTTATCCCATTTGTTTTTGGAAAGGGCAAAAGGGTATTTCAAAAGGAAACCTTGTTTTAAAACTGACCTTTTAAAATAGTACGTTCAATGCTAAAAACTGGTAGGGAGAAGGCCCAATGAAATTATTTGAAAGCTTTCAAACCCCATTATTATGAGAAAATAGGTTACTTGGATTCTCTTATATATGTATTAATAACTTTAATAAGTTTAAAATGATTATGAAACATATCAAAATATTGATTTATCATCTTTTATATTCCAAGTTTTAAAATGGTGTCTCTCTCCCCTACCATTTAAAGGGTCTTTCTCTCATATTAAAGATTTTTTAAGAAAAAATATTATATTCAATTATTTCATACTTATATCTTTTCATTCAATAATATTAAGAGTGATTAAAGTGATTTAAAAGGTTGATGATTTTCTTTAGCAGTGTACTTGACCAAACTAGGTTTAAAATTGTCACTCTTTCCTTTTAAGGCATCTAATGTTAGTAACTATAGACACTTTTTATTTTAAAATATAGATGGGATCAAGCTTACTATTTTTAAAATATCATCTTATGTTTTAGGAGAGCTTGATTATAGATAGAAAGAGATCTTATCACCTCTCTATAAAATGTCAAAGAGAAACTCTAACCTAGATTCAAGTCCTAGTTAGTCCATACTTTTAGTATGGTATAAGAGCCAAAGAAAAATATAACAACAAATAATGAAGTCCTAGAAGAGAAAGTGTAGGAATATTAGGAGTATCACACAAGAAAAAGAGGGAGTGATTAGAAACATTGCATAAAGGTTATATGTAGTATAAGAAAGGTCCCATACATGAGAGAAGAAATATAAAGGTTTTATGTAGAAATAATAGAATGAACCTTGTAAGTATTTATCTACTCTATTACAACTAGCAATTGTAGTGATAGGTTAACCATGTAGTATGAGAATTTAAAGACACTCCTAATTGAGTCATAGGATCAAACCCATGTTGAATAAGAAAATAAAATAACCAACATGTGATTCAAAAATATGTGAATGTAAATACATAGCTTTTGATATGTATGTGTAATAGCAATTTGAAGAGAGGGTTTTCTTCATAGAATTGAAAATCAAATCATTAAGCATTAAAATATAGACCATTAAAAAAAGTAATAATTAATGTTGATTTTCAATTCTTTTAATGGTCTATCTTTTAGTGCTTAATTATTTGATTTTAAAGATAGAAAGGTGATTGAAAAAGAGTAAAGTGCATGCAAAAGTAAAGATAGAAATTCTACAGATAAATTTTTTTTTTATATGGTAAAAGAAGGGGTTTTGAAAGGTTCTACAAAGGGGTTTTCCAAAGGTCTCTAAACCTAAACATAAAGGTATTCAATAAGCTATAGAGTTACAACATCGTACTCACAATCGATAGATGTAAAATGAAACTACATGCAAAATCCAAATGGAGACTTACATCCAGCAAACCACAAGGGATTACCCACTAACCAAAGAAAATATTCAATATATTCTAGGGTAAATTTGAATCTAAGCATTGAAGAGGAAATTGAAATTGGAAATTCTTGCTGTAATCAAAGAATTAAAATTTAAAATTTTCTAATTGGGGAGAAAAAACTCCTCCAAATAGGGAACTAAATGACATCCTGTAGCACTCATTGAACCAATATTTGGGGTATTAAAAAATGAAATGGAAACAAAGAATAATATCTATTAAAGCCTCTAGGCATTTTAGGCAAAAAAAATAAGAAGCATGAAATACTAAGTGCATCTAGACTAAAAATAACTTTGGGATCCATTATCCTCCCACTAAAAATCAAAAACCAAGAAACGTTGAGGATATAGACCCCTAAAATACCATGAAATAGAAACCCATTTTCTGCCCAAACAAAAACAAAAAACTAGGAAGCACCTAGAGTTTAGAAGCCTACAACACCATTGTAGTGAAGAAAATTTGGGAGTGAGCACTCAGCACAAAGATATATTTAACTTAGACTATATCCCACCAAAAAACCATCACCAAACCTCGATCAGTCATTAGCTGACTACAACCAGGGGAATGGCATGGACAAATGTGGAAGAGAAAAGAACACCCAAATATCCACTTTATAAATGAAAACTCTTTAATTTCCTAGAAAATAGAATGCAATTGGGCATAAAGCAATAGAGAGGCTAACTACCATAAAAAACCTTCCCATTAGTAGGAATCGAGACCTGAAGCCTGATAGGCATGCAAAAAGAACAACTAATGTTATAAGGTATACATGTAAAAATAAGATCCAAATAAAATTGAGCCTTCAAGTCCTGTTGCAAGCACCAAAAATACACTTACTTCAAATTCCTCAGGTGTTACCAAATAAACCAAAATAAAAACCCTCCAGTTAGAAAATAATGAGTACTTACACCATGGAACCCATATATCCCACTAGAGGCTAACAAATATTAAGGTCATTGAAGAGAATAATCAATATAAATGACCCAAAATAGTATCTAAAAGAGAAAAATAGAAGATCCTAATAAAAAATAAGAGCTTTCAAACCTTGGGATCCAAAACAACCAAAAATTTAGATCTAATAATTGGAACACCCTCTACAACCTTCTAAAGTTGGGAGACCCCACAAAACTAGGGGCTATCAACAAGATTCCTATGTAGCATACATTAAGTCCAAGGTATCACCTTTAGGATTGGATTAGTAGGGTAAAAACCTAAAATAACACCCACATATGACCATAGACTAATATGGAAGCAATTAAAACAAATTAATAAAATATGAATATAATCCAAAAAATTGTATTCCATTGACAACATACGCCTATAAATAGGTATTACAAGACATGGAATGGATAAGGGTGCATTCAATGATAACAATGCACCTTAATCCTAAAAACAACCAATATTTAAAAATAAACAACTATCATTTATTAAATCACACCTAATCCCTATCATTCCTCCCCGCTGAAGAAGCATACAAATGTAGAATATAAATATGCAAAACAACCAAGAGTATCAGGAACAACCAAAAAAGTACTGTTACAAAAGACAAAGACTAAAAATATAAATTTTTAAATGTCTTCATAAAACCAAAATTTGTCATTCGATCTAAGTAGGACATGAAAAATCTTCTCTAATGATAGTAAACATTACTACGTTAGCGTACAGCTGAAATTGATCCCTCGAAATGGTAGAAGAACACAACAACTGATGTCAAAGAAAATGCCTCGAACTATGTGACAAAATATGCAATGTTGGAAATTGGAACTTAATTGTTGTTTTTTATTTTAATGTTGGAAAACACATGATGCACATTCATTTAATTAGTGTTCAAATTTGAACAATGGGACTCTTGCACGATTAAATGTGAGCAGCACAGGCATAGCTGGTTTCAGTCATGCCATATGGTTCCCATTCATCAGCCTCTCTCACATGCTTGTTGTCATATCCTAAGGTTTATAAAAATATTTAAATACTTTTCTAGTGCATCTCCCTTTTTTTAGTTGACTTGTGCACACATTTTAGTGTTACAATTTTGTGGTATTATCCCACATCAAAGCTACTCTTGGATTTTTTGTTTTTATTATTGGTGCATCGTCATTAAGCTAATAGTCATCTTGTCCTAGCTAGCCCATGCCTTATGCCTTACATCACTATACCATCCACCCATGTGTCATATCTGTTTGGTTCCATCCACCCCGATTCATGTGTCCACATCCACCTACTACCTACCCACTATCGCTTCAACCATGATATCCTCTCATCTGCCCCACATCTTGTTTATTGTTATCTCCTATCGCACATTATATTCTACTATTCCCTCCTATCGTGTCATCTCACTGACATCTTTGACACCGCATGTTACCCTTCTGAAAGCACGAGATTCCAGGCAAAGGAAACACTAATTTATTTAATGTAAGACGAAATATAATGCTTTAACCTTATGCACCAAAACAAAGGAAAGAGACAATTTGGAAAGGAGAGAAAAGATGTAAATAAATCACAACCCTATTTATTCAAATATCTTATCCTCGGTTACATAGACGTCTCCTCCCTTTTTAGGGGCTAGGAGCGCAAATAGAGGTTTGATTACAATCTGCGAATGAGTCTTCCTCCTTCCGCGTGCCCACGATTGCAATGGGCGGGCCAAGATGATGTCGTCGCTGATGTCGATGAGTTCTTCACCTCTGCTGCTTCTCCTGCGAACAAAGAAATGACCAAGATGTCAGTAGCACCTGCCGCAAATGAAAAGCGTTTGCTCTCTAAAACTAACGAAATATGCATGTAAATATTTGCCTGAAACAGTAATTACAGTGAGTCCAAATTGCTTCAAAACTTGACAGAAGGTAAGAAAAGTTACCAGAAGGCCACTACCACTGAGACAGCTGGCCAATCTACCTTCAACTGGAATTCGTCCCTGGGCAGGACGAATTCTGACTGCAATTCGTCCCTGGGTGGGACGAATTCTTCTATGTTGGGGAAACCGACCTGCTGCTGCTCCAATGTCGGATCCCGAGACCTGCAAAATGCCTACAAACAGGGGGTTATGTAATTGGGGCCATTTTGGGACGACCCAGATGGTCGGATTTTCCCAATTTGGCCTCCACCCTCGGGAATTTGACCTTGACACCTGCAAGTCAGCGAAACGACAAAGCAATACAAAACATCCTAGAATCTGACCAAAAGTTACAAAATTGCAGCTATGGATTAATCAAACCTAATAACACAAAATGCAATCTAAAAAGTAATCTAAAATGCTCAAAAACTAAAAATAGGACTTGGGAGGTGCGGGGGTGCCCAAGTGGGCCTCCCACCGTTGGCCCTCGATTTTGGAGCCAATCCACCAGGGATGGGCCCAAAACCTCTTAGGATTGGGGGATCGGCGAATTGGTAGGTTCAAGTGTCCATGCGTTGGATTTGGGTCAGGTTCGAGCTTCCAAAGGCCACCCAACAACCTCCCTTGCAAAAGAGATTGGTGGATGTGGGAAGGTGAACCAAGAGGGATGCAAGTGGGTCTTCAACTCGGCAGCACTTCGTTGCTTGAAAACTCCTTCAACCTTGTCTATTTTGGGTGAGAAAAGTCCCACCTTTTATAGACCCATGGGGTCTCTTTTGGGAGGGAAGCACAAATGCCATGTGTTGGCCATAGGCGCCATGTGGCAGTCTTGTCTTCCCATGAGGGAGGGGAGTCCTCCATTGACTTGAGCTTTGATAAATGCCTTTTGTGACAGTCTTCTAACGGCCCCTCTGTCCACCTACACACGCGTGCAAGGCAGGAGTCCTTAACTGACTATTCTGGGCTGCCACTTGGCACCATTTGCCTTTTTGCCCGTTAAGCTTAGAATTCGTCCCACCCAGGGACGGATTCAGAATTCGTCCTGGGGTGGGACGAATTCTATTTTGAATTCGTCCCTGGGTGAGACGAATACTAGGCAAAGTGTCCAAGTGTGCCAAATTGCTTCTTGACCTTACAAAATTGCTATGAAAGTGGTTAAGACCACTGTTTAACCTCTGAGGGCTGCCCCTGGGGGCTGTGTTTGTCAAAGCGATCAGTGTTTGCGATCACATAATCGGATTGGTGCTGTTTTGGTGTCTATAGATGCCCCTTTTTGGGAAGCGCTACGGGTGACGCAGTCTTCGAGCAAAAATAGATAACCAAAGCACTAATGATTAGGGTTTCTTGGTAACCTAACCAACTTTTGATGCCCCAAGTATGGAAAGGGCATGCATTCTTGAATCCTTGCTTCTGACGAGCTAAGGAATTTGATTTCAAGTATTAACCTATTTTGGTGAGGTGTGACTTGAACTTAGACATTGATCAGTCATGAACAAGTGAAGGGCATTTTTATCCTCAGGGGGAACCTTGTGTTCATGATTCACGAAATGCCAAGTGTTTGATTGATTTGATTGTTGCTTGTTTACTGCCCCAAGCAGGAGCGTGATTGTCTTTGTCAATGATTCTTTGAATGCATGTCATTTTCCTTAATTGGGTGTGTGATTGTTGGTTGGTGACTAAGTGTGACTACCCCCTCAAGCGACGAATCGATGAGGGAATGACCTTCGTGAGAGAAGCGACGAGTCGCTTGACCCAAGATGACTTGTGCAAGGTGTGCCTTTAGAGGGTTTACCGTTAAGCGTGTGCAATTTTTCCAACATTTGGACCTATTTTTGGTGGGTGTTAACCCTTTTGGTGATGCCATAATGAGGTGAAATCATCGAAAACCTAACTTCCCGTGGAGCGGTCCGGCTATTGTAGCCTTCTTAGGGAAGTAGGAGAGCGATAATTTGGACCTCGACATCGATTTTCTTTTCCTAGAGGTTAAGTGCAAGAGCACTTATGTCCGGCAATGTTTTTGTTGAATTTTGTACTGTTTTTGAGTGGGCTTTGGCCCTTTTTGTGACACCATTTGGGGATGAAATTGTCTAAAATTCGTCTTCCCGTGGAGCGGTCCGGCTATGGTAGCCTTCTTAGGGAGTAGGATAGTGACAATTTGTGACCCCGATGTCAATTTTGTATGCCCATGTTGTCAGGTGCATTTGCAATCCTGTCAGGCAATTTTATTGTCTGTTTTTAGTGCATTTTTAGTCATTTTTGTTGATTTTTTTTTGTGCTGGCCTGAATTCGTCCCTGGGTGGGACGAATTCCAGCTGGAGAATTCGTCCCTAGGTGGGACGAGCACTGATCAGAGCGCTCGTCCCAGTCAAGGATGAATTCAAGTGCAAAAGGCCTATTTAATGGCCAAAACTTGATTTTGGGCTCATTTGTGTCATTTTTTTCTTGCGATTTTGGAGCTCTGGGAGGAGGAGGTAATTCTACAAAGCGAAGCGCTGCTGGAATTCTCTCTCGCCATCATGAGTGCACAAAGCCGGTTCGAGAGGCGGAGCCGAGGCGAGACCTGTAAGTGACCCTAGGGTTTATTTTGCTTTAACTTAATGCATTGTTTTTGTGTTGACGCTTTTCAAAAGTTTAAGATTTTTTTGTGATGTTTTTGTTTAACAGTTAAGGTTAGAAACCCTAGAACTGAAAATTTGATCTGTTATATTTATTTATTTATTTTTTTTTTTTTATATATATATTTTTTTTTTTGTGCTTGCAGGTTGTTAGGAGCCGGTACCGTGTACCCGCTGCCTTTACTGAGGCACGGTTGGCATTGACCGATGATGACTGGGAATGGCTTGATGCCCTTGGGCTCAAGCAGGTGGCTCGACTGGAGCCTGTGGTTTCGGATCAGGCCTATCTGACGGCCCTGATCAAGCTTTGGGATCCGCGGACCAATACTTTCCATCTCCCGACAGGGGAGATGACTGTGACTCTTGAGGACGTCTATCGGTTGCTTCGGATTTCGATAGATGGTCTGCCTATTAGGACATCTCCGTTTGATCAGCGGACTGCTATACTTACGAGATGTTTTGGGCATGGGGGGGAGCTGGGTGTAGCAGACCCAGTGGAGACAGTCGAGGCGGATTGCCAGGCTGGCGGGATTTTGGTTAGCTGGTGGAAGGAGAGGGGGGTGTTAGGAGTGAGGCACGCATTCTTGATGGGCCTCATTTCTAACATTCTTCTCCCTGATTCGTCAGGTGCGAGGTTCCCATGGAACCTGTTGGATTTGGTGTGGCAGTTGGCGAGTGCCCGATAGAGGCACCGTTGATCCCGAGATGGGGACAGAATTTGTTGGCACGACTTTACGGGGAGCTGTACGGGGTCCGTTGTCGACAGCGGAAGGGTGTCAGTTGCAATTTTTTGTTGCAGTGCTGGGGTTGGTAGCACATAGTTGTTGAGAGGCCTACCGGGTTACCGTGGACGACTCGGGCGGCGATGGAGGATGAGGAGATTGGTTATGCAGCTTTGTGGCGACGGTCTGCGGAGCGAGGCGGAGTCGGCGATGGGCGGTGCCGTTGAGCACTACATTGATGCCTTTTCACGGCTCACTCCGGGGGAGGTGTTTTTGCGTCCCTATCGGGACTGTCCAGCTTGGCCTGAGGCTGGAGAGTGGCTCCGACGGGTACGGAGGGAGCGATGGTTGATCGGGCGGCACGGGACGGAGCATGAGTTCTTTCCGTACCGTCGGGTTACATGATAGTTTGGGGTGCGCCAGGGGTTGTCTGGTGAGCCCGTAGGCTATCGACGTCGGGGAGATGAGAGGGATCTGGAGCCACCGGTCCTCGTGCCATTGGGCGAGGAGTCGGATGCGATGATTGAGGTGTTGGATGTGGATGACGTCGGTACTACCACTGAGTATGACTCGTGGTGGGTATTGCGGCACTGGAGAGGAGAGGGTCCACTGGGAGGCACGGAGGCGGCAGTGGAGGATGCTGAGGCGACAGGGGGTGATTGGGGGGGGTCGTTGGATGATGCAGACATGGTGGATGTGGGAGATGAGGATGTGGACTTGGGTGTTCCGGAGCAGCCGGACATGCAGGATGTGGAGGAGCATTTGGAGCCTGAGCAGGCTACTGTCCCCGTGAGTCCTATGCGTCCGACAGATACAGAGGAGGTGGGGTCGGATGTAGGCGATGAGGTTGCGTGACTTACAGAGCTGCTGCGGATGCGGGATCTAGAGAGGGATCTTCTACGGGCTCAGTTGGTAGAGCGGGATAGAGTTTTGGCACAGCGCGATGATGCATTGTCTATCTATCATCGGCGAGAGGCAGAGTGGTGTCTGTACCGGATAGACTTGGAGAGGGAGGTCATCCGCCTTGGCGGGCGGCTCCCTGAGCCTTCGATCAGTAGATCTTCTCGACGGACGAGGGATAGTCTGACTGAGCAGTCAGCATCATCTCGTCGCAGGCGGTTAGATGAGGGGGGTGGTAGTAGGCATGATGCGGGGGCTAGCAGTAGCCGCCCTGCAGGGTCCCGTCGGACCCACACCACGGGGGGTAGTTCCCATCGCACCGATCCTGCGTGATCATGGTGGTCGATGCCTTAGGTTGGGTTTTTGGATATGCTTGCGGGGTCTGAGGACCGGTTTTGTAGCCTGCGGGCATCTTTTTGACGATATATATATATATATATACCGTTTTATTTTTGGATTTGTACATGTGATGATGTGATTTTTGTTATGCATGTTTATTCATTTTGATGAATGCGGATGTTATGATGAATGCAAATGTTTTTAGATGTCTATGTGATATGCAAATTGAAATGGATGAATGATATTTGTGGTGATTGCACTGTAGGCACATTTAAGAAGCTCTTTATTTACCTGGTTTTTTTTTGTTTTTGTATTTTCTGATGGTATCATAAGGATGATAAGTAGCACAGATGGTTTTGGGATGAATGTATGATTTTTTGAGATTCAGATAGTTTTATCTCACTATCCATGACTGTACTTTATCTTACAAGACTTTTGAACAAGGTATGAATCGGACCTATTTTTGACCGAGTTATTTAACATCCCTGTGTGTGCAATTGAGTTCATTTAGTGGTATTTGTTAGGATACCACCAGTGCTAGATGGGCTTTCAACCGAACCTGTACTGAGGATCACCTAATTAGCTCCACGAATTCCTTTTTTGTATGTACTAAGATTAATCTGCGTTGTAATCCAGGATGCCATAAGCTAGCTCATCCACATGCAAACATTGATCTTTACGCAAGTTAATGTGACAGATATATCGTCATGCGGGAGGTTTACTTCTGTTACCGATAGGCTATCAACCAAATTGGTACTAAAGCTTGCCTTATGACCTATAGAATGTTGAGAGTTCCAGGGATTCAAGGTCAACTCCCTTCTTTTCTTCAATTGTATTGGGATACTTGCTCTTTTGTAGTGATAAGATCACTGTTTATTTTGATTTTTTTTTCTTTTTTTTTTTTTTTGAGCAAGGGATTGGGGATATGGAGTGATGAAAATCACCGTTGTTTGTGCCTTTTGATGTGTGCACTATAGTTTGTCAAATTTGGAGTTTTGACATTTTGCAAATTTTTGTGTTTTGCAACTGTTGAGAACTTTAGGGATTCTTAGGGAATTGGGTAGGGAGGATGCTTGTCCTTTTGCCAACTCTCAGCATTCTAGGGGTCATTCACACAGGGGGATGAGCAAGATAACCGTTTCGCTTGTGGTGACCTAGATTATTTTGCAGGTTTCGTCTTTCGTTCACACAATTTTGGGAATTTTAGTGTTTTGATTTGTGTTGGGATGTTACGTAACAAGGTGTATTTCAAGTATGACTCTACCTTCGTAAAATCTGTTCGACTTGGTACACTACATGGCTAAAGAGGAAAATGATGACTGAATCACTGAAACTCTTGGTACATTCCCAGACCACTGACTGTAGTGTGGTAAAATTTATGCATGGTGTTTTTGTTGATTTTGATGAATTCGAGTATGCCTAGAATTGAGATGCAAATATTTGTTGTTTTTGATGATTTTTGTTGTTTTGTTTTTGTTGAATTTCTTGATTTTTTTTTAACCAAACGATTGCGATAATCGTTGGAGCTTTTTGGGTTGACCAAGAGATTGCGATAATCCTTGGAGCTTTTTGGATTGACCAAGAGATTGCGATAATCCTTGGAGCTTTTTGGTTGACCAAGAGATTGCGATAATCCTTGGAGCTTTTTGGGTTGACCAAGAGATTGCGATAATCCTTGGAGCTTTTTGTGTTGACCAAGAGATTGCGATAATCCTTGGAGCTTTTTGGGTTGACCAAGAGATTGCGATAATCCTTGGAGCTTTTTGGGTTGACCAAGAGATTGCGATAATCCTTGGAGCTTTTTTTTTGTTTGACCAAGAAATTGCGATAATCCTTGGAGCTTTTTGGTTGACCAAGAGATTACGATAATCCTTGGAGCTTTTTGGGTTGACCAAGAGATTGCGATAATCCTTGGAGCTCTTTTTTTTTTTTTTTTTGGTATATGGCTTTCTTAGATATGAAATGGTAGCAAATGACTGATATGACTAACTTGAGGTAGTCTCTTATGGGTAAATATCAGTCTTGTTGATCGGATACCTCGACAGTTTGAACAGCCAATCCCTTTTGGAGTTCTTCCCTAACAAATGCTGATTGGGATAGAACTTGTAAGAATAGCGTTGTGTTGCTATTAATGGGAGTGGGGGAGAACAAAGACCCCCAATTGGCATGTTTCAAATAGTCTCGGATTCGAAAGAACTTATCCGAAGATGGTTCGATCTGGATCATGTGGATTCCTGGCGTCAAGTCTGAGCTTGCGCTCTCCATCGCGGGTTGCGATAAGGTTTTGACTTGAATGGTTGTTATATCACCGGAAAGGTCTTGCGGGATTAGTGACCCTAAGGAGGCCATTGTGTCCGCAAAATGATTCGATGATCGAGGGAGTGCCTCGATGTCATACCACTCAAGTTTTTCCAGGAATTTATCCACGAGGGCTTTATAGGCTTTTAGGACTGGGCATTTGCATTGATATACCCCTTTGACTTGATTGACGATTAACAGCGAATCACCAAAGATGTTCAGTCTTTTGATGTTCATGGCGATTGTTGTCTGAAGACCTAGGAGCAAGGCTTCATATTCTGCATTGTTGTTGGTGCACTGGAAGTTTAATTTAAATGACATGGGCATTGGAGCGCCCTACGGTGTGAAGAATACAATTCTTGTGCCACCACCTTGCTCGCATTTAGAACCATCAAAAAATAAGGTTATGTCGGCTCGAGACTCAGGCTCTTCGAATCTGGCGATTCTGAGACATGGAAGACCTCATCATCGGGTAGTTCTATGACTAGAGGCTGATCGTCTTCAAGAGGAGCCTCTGCTAGTTGATCGGCTATGACTTGTCCTTTTATAGATTTTTGCCCAATAAACTCAATGTCAAATTCCATCAACAACATGATCCATTTCGCCGTGCGGCTACTATGATAAGTACGACTCATCATGTATCGCAATGGATTCTCCTTAGACACAACATACGTCGTGTTGCTCAGCATGTAGTGGCGTAGCCTTTGGTAGCAAACACCACCGCAAGCAGAGTTTCTCAACGTATGCATAGTTAAGTTCGTAACTGACCAGGGTGCGGCTAAGATAATAAGTAGCCTATTCTTTGTGAAGTTCATTCTTCTGGGCTAGCATTGCGCCCAGTGCCACCTCAGTAGCTGAGATGTATAAGTAGAACGGCACACCTGGTCTAGGCGGTGCCAATACTGGCGGCGAAGCCAAGTATTGTTTGATTTCGTCAAAGGCTGACTGGCACTCGTCATCCCAATGAAATGTGACCCCCTTGTGCAATAATTTGTTCATTGGTCGGCATTTGTCAGATAATTGCGCTATGAAGCATTTAATCGACGCGACCTTTCCTTGCAGACTTCTGAGTTGCTTGATAGTGGTTGGGGGAGCCATTTCAAGGATTGCCTTGACTTTGTTTGGGTCCACTTCGATGCCTCTCTTGGAGACTATAAAACCCAAGAGTTTTCCAGATGTGACGCCGAACATGCACTTCTTGGGATTCAATCGACCTTATGCTCTATGAGGCGATCGAGAATCTTGCTTAAGTCACCGAGATGATCTGAGCGCAAGAGAGACTTGGCTAACAAATCATCCATGTAATCTTCCAAAGTTTTGTGCATGTAATCATGGAAGATATACGTCATAGCACGTTGGTATGTAGCGCCAGTGTTTTTAAGGCCAAAAGGCATGACCTTATAACAAAATGTCCCCCAAGGCGTTGTGAATGCCGTTTTGAGTTGGTCTTCAGGATTGATACGAATTTGATTGTATCCTGAGAAACCGTCCATTAGGGAGAGCATTTCGTGACCTGCTGTAGCGTCTACCAATGCGTCGATGCTTGGCAAGGGGAAATCATCCTTAGGACTCGCTTTGTTTAGGTCTCAAAAGTCGGTGCATATGCGAATCCTCCCGTCGGGCTTCTTGACGGGAACCATGTTGGACAACCATGGCGGATAATCCACGTAGATGACAAATTGTGCATCCAACAGCTTTTGCAATTTGTCTTTGACCATCAAGGCCACTGTTGGGTGCATCTTTCTTAGTTTTTGCTTTAGAGGCTTGATTTTCGGATCAAGCGTTAAATTGTGCATGACTAGCTGTGGGTCTAGTCCTGGCATATCTTTGTATGACCATGCAAAAACCTCCTTCTTTTCTTTAAGAAGGGCAATGTAATCGGCTTGCTCCTTGGGGGAAAGGCTTACCCCCAGCTTGAGAATCCGTGGATTCATTGGATCTGTGCCGATGTCTACGTCAGTCGTCTCTTCGACTGACATGTGAGATCCGTCCTCCAACTGATGTGGAGTTGGGATTAAATGGATATCATTAGCTGAGTTAAGATCTACGTTTGGGACCTCGGGTCCCTCTTCAACTTGAAAAATATCCTGAGTTGTCCTTGGGGTAAAATGAAGCATTTCACCGAAAGGCCAGTACTCTGATGGTGACAATGGTGAATTGACGCGATCCCAGTCAATGGCATCCATGTTTAGATGCAATGACCGTGATGGATCGGTCGGATTGCGGATGGGTGTGGTCAAATCAATGGAGATCATGTGGATGGAATGAATTTGGTCTCCAGAACCACGGGTGTGATGACTTGATTCTTTTAGATGTTCCCTATACTCTGGATCTGGCTCTACGGGAACAGGCACGAATGGATCCTCTCTAGGTGCAAATTCATCTCTATGTGTGAAAAGGAAGGCGGGGTCTTCCCTCGGTACTATTGTCCTGATGGGATCTCGAGGTGGACGATGCTCATCTTGAATTTGGAGCCATAGGCCTAACACTTGGTCCCACCTTGTTGGGTCTACGTGCCATTCATGTCCTAACCGTATACCCATTTGTCCCATTAGATCTTCATGAGTTAGAGCACGGTGATGTCGTCGTGCATGTCTGAGATAGTCCATTTTAGTTTCGTCTTCTGAATCGCTTTCATAGATCCAAAATTGTTCATCCTCTTCGACATCTATTGCTTGCGACATTGAGGACTCTTCCTGTTCCAGTGAATTAATCTGGTCCCATTGCGGTTGTTCCACTCTTAGTGGAGGGACCTGATTCTTTTGAGACTGTGTTATTTCGTCTGGAACCTCTAAGGGGAACAGTTTCAGAAAAATGTCTGGAAGCCGTTGTTGTTCTCTTTGAGGATTGCTCTCTGAACTTTCACCTCTCTCTAGCAAAGGAGAGGGATTATTGTTGTTTCCAGGGGTGTTTGTAGACCATGGGAGATAATCCCCTAATGTGTATTCTGTGTTTGGATTGGCGTACGGGTCTTGTGCCAATCCCCCCTGTTGCCTATTTCTAGGCCTTGCATATTTTCAACCAAGATGTCTAATGGCAGGGGATGGTTGAACCCTACCCCCGACTTGTCATATGGCATCTGATATCTTGGTTGGCAAAGGATCCGCATCCCTTGCTCATATCTGCCTAGCCCATACCCATGCCAATTGCATTGTTCGAGATATTTTAGGGCAAATTTTGGGTTCGACAGATAATTGATGTTTTCGACAAAAGGCTCTTCATCTATTTCCTTTTGTTCGCATGGTTCAAAACCATGATCAAGGCCCCCATACACAAAATTCGTTTGGTTCGGTGGGTAGCCTAGAGGGACGATTGTTCCAATGGGAAGGCGAGGTCTTCCCATGTCTTGTACTGACTCCAGTGTGGGGGTTGCCACAACATTTTGCACTAAGTATTCCCCCAGGCCCGTACTGGCCATCTCAACAATGATTGTTGATGATTGGGTGGGAGGAAACGGTAGTCCTTCCTGAGTCCATTCCATGTTTGGTGGTTCAGGAATCTTGGTTTCCGTTGCGTTGGGCGCTTCCTCTGTTGATATCGTTGAAATCGTGGGCAACCCCTCTTCTAGAGGCTTAACCTCTTCCATGATTTGCTTTCCCTTGTCCTTCTCTTGGGCCACGATAGGTGGCGTTGATGATGAAGGAGTAGGTGATGAAGTCTCACTTGGCTGGGATTTTGCCTTGTTGGCCACCAGTGGTACTTGCGGTATCAGACTCTGTTTAGATGGATTTAATTGAAAATCCAAATGCGTTGATGGGAGGGTCGATTGAGGTATGAATTGTACCGCATTGCAATACTTGAAGGGCTCTAAGTCCATTGGGACTACATGTATTTGCCCTTCATAGGCATACTTCAAGCATTGGTGTGCGATCGAGGGGACACACTTCATGTCCCTGATCCAAGGCCACCCTAGCAGTATATTATAAGCCATTTCGCCTTCCAGCACATGGCACAGTGTGGGTATTGAATTTTGTCCTACCTGTATAGGCAGAACAACCGTGCCGACTATCGAGCAAATTGCATCATTAAAAGCTCGCAGTGTGTACGTGGAAGCGGTGATGTGAGAGGCTGGCAGTTTTAAATGTTTCAAGGCTGTAGTGGTTATGATGTTACTGGACGAGCCAGTATCTATCAGCACTCTCTTGTACGGGATCCCGTTGACCCGCGCGATAACGTGCAGGGGTGGATCCGGCATGTCATTTGATATCATTTTGACCTCGTCTTCTTTGAATGTGATGACAGGCTCCGTACATTGTTTCACATGTCCCACGAAGGCGTTGAAAGAATTTGCTTCGTGGGGTTGTACTTCAATGGCTTTTAAAATGTCCATAAGAGCTTCTCTATGGGGAGCTGATTGTTGAATAAGCTCGTAGATGGACAGCCTAGCCGACGTGGTCCGCAAAATCTACGTGAGTTTGGTTCGTATCGTGACCTCAGGTCTAGGCGGAGGTAACTGCGTTGGGCGTTGTTGAGGCTGCGATGTCGACGGAACTTCCCTCGCAGCTACCTCGGGGGCAACTGCTGGGTATCTTCTGTTCCTTGTTACAATGCTAATCATTCCCACAAATCCTTGCATGGGAAGATCTTGTCGCACCTCGTTAATCTGGAGCGGTTTTGTCTGTGCCTCGTGGGCAGGCAAGGGGTCCTTGAATACCCCCATTTGTTGGTTGTTTGGTGTGATGGGGTTGTCCACGACCAATGTTCTGTTATCGATCAAATCCTGGACTAGTTCTTTGAATTTCCAGCACCCATTTAGGTCATGTCCTCTGCGCCTATGGAATCTGCAATACAATTCCTCCCTATACCCCCTAGGCTTGGGAATGTTAGGGTCAAAAATTTGGATTTCTGGCAGAGTAACTAAATTTTCCACTGACAAGCGATCAAATAAGGAGTCCCTAGACTCCGCATACGGGGTGAATTGTCGCCTAGGGCGACGCTGCTGATACTGCTCCTGTCTTCTGTTATCTCTTTCGTAAGTAGGAGGCACTGCCTGGTAGTTAGCCTTTTGAGGCTGCGTTTCTTGCATAGGTGCGGGGACATTTATCGCAACTTGGTTGATTGCAGCGTGTTGTGGTTGCGTTGTCCCAGTTTTAGTGGTTTTATTCCACTCTTTCTTCTTAGGCTTGGCAATTGCGCCTTCGCCTATATTAATCTCTTCTATGACTCTGGCTTGCGCCAAAGCTTCTTCTAAGTTGTCGTATTGTCGCAGTAACAATAGACCAGAGATTGATTTTAAGCAACTTTTTGCGAACATTTGCGTGAGGTCCGACATGGGAGGACGGTAGGGTAACTTAGAAAGCAAAGCTCTCCATCGGTTCCCGTACGCTGCCATTGTTTCCTCCTCAAATTGTTTAAGGCTAGCAAGATCACTAAGTGATGCCTTCTTCCTTGTGTTGAAGGCGAAACGTTCAAGAAACGCATCTACTAGCTGATCTAAGTCGCTTATGCTTGTGTTTGGGCAGTTGTGTGAACCAATCCGAGGTAGGGCCTACGAATGTGGTTATGAATGTTCTAAGCAATAATGCGTCATTATCTTGGATGCCAAAGCATTGGCTTAGAAATCGTGTAACGTGTTCCTGTGCATCCTCTTCACCTTTAAAAATTGCCAATTGAGGCAACTTGAAGTGTTCGGGGTAAAGAGGTGTAGGCACTGAGGGATGCACCGGATTATTACGGAGTAGACGTAATGTGGGTTTTTGATGCCCAGAAGCTTTTGTCTCCACAGACTCCAAACGCTCCAATAGCGCTTGGTATGCATCGAAAGATTTTATTTCTTCCTCTCTTGTTCGCTCTTGTTGCAAGTTACGGTAAACTGGAGGCCTATGGAGGGGTGGCCGAATGGCATCCTTCCTGCCTTGATGGGGAGTTTCAACATATTCCTCTTCTAGTTCATACTCCTCATAAAATTCTTGAGGAGTCTCTGGGCGAAACCTATGACCCTGATCAAGCTCTTGCTGAAGGTACCCATCATTGTTTCGGGGAGTTGCCTCCCTCTCGAATCTATGGGGTCTTGGAGGCGAGCTTGACGAGGTCGTGGAGACCTGTCTGCACCAACGGATTACGCCTCTCATACTATTCAGCTCTTTGGATGCGAGGGGTTGGCCCCCTCTCAGGTATTTCATAGCGTAACTCATCCACTTCACGTTGCATGCATTCTTTATCCAAGCGGTATTGATACTCTATCTCTTGCTGACTTTGTTTAAGCCGCATGATTTGGGCTTGACGGGTGGTATATCTGGCGACAGCCGGGTCAATTTGATCTACCCTATTTTTTTCAGAAGGTTCAAATGTTCCTCCTATGGGTTTACCTCGGTTTTGATGCTCTAAAATCTCAAAGGGTCGCTTCCCTCTGTCGAGGTAGGTGGTATGTGCTCGAGGTTCTGGCCTCAAGGGGTGATCATGATATCCGGCTGGTGCAGAAGCATAAGGTTCCCGAGTTGTATGTTGTTGTCCTTGAGGAATGCGATGATCTTCCTCATATTCTCTCTCATAGGTGCGTAAGGGGCAGGCGGAGTTAGGTCGCCCTGTGTGAGGAACCCTACGCTCTAGATTTGGTCTCTCTATTCTGATGAGAGGTAAAGAAGGGATGCCATATCCACGTTGCCCCTCTAAATGGACGGTGTGCCTGTTTAGCGCTTCATTGCGCGGTGGCCACTCATGCCTAACTTCAAGAGGTGATTCTCTATTTATGTCAAGGTCTACATGTAAGGCATCTTCCCAAAAGGGGTTGCTTTGAATAGGCATACCCCACCGAGGATTCTGAATTGGATTCTTTTGTAGGTTTGACCTATAAGGCGGTATGACCAAATCCTCAGGACTAAAGTGAAGGCGACTTGTGCCTACTTTTTGTGTACCTTCCGGAGCTTCTGCCCTTGATTGGGCTTGACTGCGGGTGTACACCATTGCGGTGCTTCTATGCTATCTAAATAAGTTTTTATCTCGTTTTTATGATTTTTTTTTTTTTTTGTCTACACTAAGCAGAATTAAACACACACATTCACAAAACCGTGATTATCTCTTTTAAGGATTCTTGGTGTGTCCTAAACTGGTTTAGTGCATTTTGATGTTTTGTTTTGTTTTTGTAGGTTTTGTAGAACGTTTAAATGCATCATGTAGGCTCTTATAACTCCAAAAAGGTTACCCCTTCAATATACTAGCCAGGCCGATATACCAACCTCTCTATATACCCGCCCTTACGAGAGGGAGACTATAGGTACGTGAGAGCAGAAGGTACGTGGTACGTAGGCGGTACGAAAGGGGGATTGTCCTGTTAATGGCACCTACCATAGAAAACTTATCCTCGCGCGCATGGGAATCACCCCAACTACGCTCGGTCTATCTTCGTCAGGATTTACGCCTAACAACAGTTGACAATCGGGAAATGGATGCAAATCAAGCCAAGGTGGTGATGAAATCCACCAATGGTCTTGATCAAGGGCTGGGGTCTTACGACCAGCTCCTTGGTTTAAAATTGTTTCATGATGTGTGTGGGATTCATTTTATTCAACAAAAATGAAACTAGCATACATGACTTTTCCTAATGCAATGCAGGATTAAATGAAAACAATTAAAGAAACAAAAATAGAAACAGAAAATTTAACAGAGATGATAAAAATCCCTACCTCTTCTCTGCCTGCTCTAGTTGCTTCTGAATTTCTGCTCTGAAAATCCGTAGACAGGAATTCGTCCCTCTGGGAGACGAATTGCAGAA